>VZQC01006754.1:2683660-2739681 GCA_009823505.1 Rhizomys pruinosus
TTTTTTTTGTCTTTTCAAGACAGGGTCTTCCTGTAGCCCCAGCTGTCCTGGAACTCACTCTGTAGACCAGGCTGGCCTTGAACTCACAAAGATCCGCCTGCCTCTGCCTCCCAAGTGCTAGGATTAAAGGCGTGCACCACCACGCCCGGCTTATTTTTGTATGTGTATGAGTGTACTGTCTGCATGTAGGTCTGTGCACCTGTGTGGTGCAATGCCGCGGAGGTCAGAAGAGGGTCTAGGATTCCCCTGGAACTGGAGCTCTGGAATTGGAGTTACAGAAGTTTCTTAGCCGCCATGTGGGTGCTGGGGATCGAACCAGGGTCCTCTGCAAGAGCAGTCGGTGCTCTTAACCGATAGGCTATCTCTCCAGCCCCGGTCCTGCCTTTCTACATACCATTAATTCAGCCCATTTGGTTCCCATTATCTCCCCTGCAGTTTACTAGAAGAACTTGACAGATAAAAGTGTTGAGAACAAGAAAGCCCCTCTAGTTGTGTTCTCGGAGCAGGAGGAAGTATGGTAATCTAACTGGGTGAGGGTAGGCTGCGGGATAGGGCAGGTTTAAGAGCACAGAATAACGGGCAAGGTGTGATGGGCACCTTGGGTAGATCATCACAACGGAGATAAGCAGAGTGGAGGATGGCAAGAGCTGGAAGCTATACTTGGAGACACAGACGTTTTGCTTTCGAAAAACGACAGTAGAACGCTTTATAATGTATAAGGCACTTTCATCTCCAGCATCTCACCAGACCTTTTTTGTTGTTGTTGTTGTTTTGAGACAGGGTCGCCCTGTAGCCCCAAGTGGCCTGGAACTCGCTACCAGGCTGACTCGACCTCCAGAGTGCTGGGATTAAAGGCGTGGGCCACCGAGACCGGCTCAGACCCTCTTATTTTTTTTTTTAATTTATTTATTTATATATTTTTTAAATCAAATCTAGACCATACCCTCTTATTAACCCTAATAAGGGTGAGGGATTAACTGAGGCTCAATGATTTAATCAGGGCCCCACATTGGAAAGAAACTGAAATGAACTAACAAATCCGCCTGCCTCCGCCTCTGCCTCCCGAGTGCTGGGATTAAAGGCGTGCGCCACCAACCCCGACTGAAATTAAGTCTTTGGATCGCAAGTCCAGAGCCCCGTGTCCTCCCTATGTCTCCAGGCCCTGGGGGAGCACTCGCCTCCTTCTTGAAGAGGGTGAACTTGACAGCACATCCGTAGCACCTGCTCTCCATGGTGGCTATCCGCACGGCAGGAACCGCAGGGCGGCCTCACACCCAAGGATAGGCACCGCAGACCCTCACCCAGTTCCACACTGCCCTACACGCCCACCTACGTGATCTAGCCCCGGTTTAGGGCGGGGAATTCTGAGTCTGCCCTTCGCCGCGCTAGCGGGCTGCAGAGTAGGGCATGCTGGGAGTCGTAGTTTATTCCCGACTGCACGCTCCTGAGGAGTCAGTCTAGCTGGACCCGGAACACCCCGATTCCCAGGGGGCTAAGCGCCTTTGGGCCGGTTCCGAACCAGCCGTCCCCACGCACGCTGGGAATTGTAGTACCAGTCCAGTCAGGGGTAGAACCATGGCAGTGACCAAAGAGCTCTTACAGATGGACCTGTACGCGCTGCTAGGCATTGAGGAGAAGGCGGCAGACAAAGAGGTAAGAACCTGAGCGGCAGAGCAGCCCTTCGAGTCCTCGCGCCTGGCCCCAGTTCTCTAGGCTCGGCCCTGCCTTGAATGGGGATCAAGGGGCTGTTCAAAAGTGGGGCTCCAGACTTTTCCTGACTGGCTTGAGGGCCTCGAGGGAGAGAGGAATACAGGGCTCCGGGCTGGGTGGCCGTGCTCTGTTCCCCTGGCCCCTAGGTTTGTGGAGGCCGAAGTGAACCTGGGAATCAGGCCTGTTTTTTGCGCCTGCGCAGCATTAGTCTTGCAGTCTAATGTCTCCTTGCATGAGACTAGATGTCTCTCTTCTCTCTCTCTCCCTCTCTCTCTCTCTCTCTCTCTCTCTCTCTCTCTCTCTCTCGTTTTCTCTCGCTCTCACTCTCTCTCGTTTTCTCTCGCTCTCTGTCTCTCGCTCTCTCTTTATCTTTTTGATACAGGGTCTCCTAGTAGCCCCAGCTGGCCTGGACCTCTCTATGAAAACCAAGCTGGCCTTGAACTCAGATTCTCCTGTCATTCAGATTCTCCTGTCTCTGCCTCCCGAGTGCTGGGATTAAAGGCGTGAGCCACCATGCCAGGCCTCTGTCTGTTTTTTTTGTTTTGTTTTGTTTTGTTTTTTTGAGGCAGAGTTTTACCATGTAGCCCTGGCTGACCCGGAACTAGTTCTGTAGACCAAGTTAGTTTTTTTTTTTTCTTTCTTTTCCGGAGACAGGATCTTCCTGTGGCCCAAGCTGGCCTGGAACTCACTCTGTGGACCAGGCTGGCCTTGAACTCACAAAGATCTGCCTGCCTCTGCCTCCCAAGTGCTAGGATTAAAGGTGTGTGCCACCAAGCCCGGCTTAGGGTTTTGACTTATGACCCTGAGGTCTCTTCTTTTCCACTCCTTTCAAGTCTGATGGTCAGGTGTTCTTTTCCACGTGCTTGTTATCAGATTAAAAAGCTGGAGGACCAGAAGGTTAAAGCAAGTGGCCTGGAGTTCCACCTGCCCTAAAGTGTTTACATGTTGATGTGTCGATTGCTCAGGATGAGACACAGATCAAGTTGTACTTAAGGTTTCTGTTATTTTCTCCTGGACTCTGATGGTAATTGTAACAATATAGGGAGGCTGACAGTTCATTGAATAAAAATGAGTGCCCACCAAGGTGGGTATGTTGATGCAGACCTATAATTCCAGCACTTGGGAGCCAGATATAGGAGGATCAGGTGTTCAAGGCTAACATCAGCAGTGTGGAGACCCTATCTTTAAATTCCCTTTTTTCTTTTTTTTTTCTTTTTGCAGAGGCAGGTGGCTCTCTGGGAGTTCAAGGCCAGCCTGGTCTACATATTGAGTTCCAGGCCACCTGGAGCTACAATGAGACATTGTCTCAAAAAGATCCAAAAAATAAAAATAAAAAAGTGTGTATTTAAGGATACGGAGAAATTGGAACCTTTGCGCAGTGCTTGTGGTGTAGAATGGTGTGAGGATTCCTCCAAATATTAAACATATGCTTACTCTGTGGTGATGAAAACCTAGAATTATATGATCCATCAGAATTAAAGATTCATCGGTGGAAACAAATCTCCAGACTATGGGACCTCATAAAGGTTTCAAGGTCTGCCCTTTACAGAACAGTAAGAGTTAGGGACAACTAGGACTCTACCTACAGTGGGACAGGGTGGGTGAAACTAGCCCTCCTGCCGTCATTTCGTCTCTTACCCCTGCAAGCCAGGAGACTCAGAAATGGGCTGAGCCCCACCATTCACAGGAATGTAGAAAACTGCCAGTTCACATTGTTCCCCAGCCAGTCTTGGCAGAGACAGGCAGAGCAAGATTTTGTTTTCATGTAGGAAAGTCTTGAGTTGAGGACCTAGGTTTGAATGGAAGTACTTCTGGTGAGCCCCAAATTCTTATATTCTTTTCTTACTCCCAGGCAGGGTGCCAAGGCCTATTAAGATGAAAAGTTTGGGTTGTGAATAATGTCTTTTTCGAACTCTCCAGAGAGATTCTGTGGCGATCTTTGTGATCTGTGTGTGTGTGTGTGTGGTCTTTTTGAGACAGGGTCTCCCTGTAGCCCCAGCTGGCCTGAACTCAGAGATCACCTGCTACTGCTTCCCAAGTGCTGGGATTAAAGGGGTGAACTACCATGCCTGGTTTTCAGAATTTCCTTCTTTTTTTTTTTGAGACAGGATCTCCCTACAGCCCCAGCTGTCCTGGAACTCATTCTGTAGTCCAGGCTGGCCTTAAACTCACAGAGATCTGCCTGCCTCTGCCTCCTGAGTGCTAGGATTAAAGTTGTAAGCCACCGTGCCCAGCTTGAAGACAGTTCTTTGCCACCATGTGAGTGCTGGGAATCAAACCCGGGCAGTCGGCACTCTTAACCGCTGAGCCATCTCTCCAGCCCCAAGAATTTCCTTTAAAAAAAAAAAATTGCCGGGCATGGTACCAAAAAAAAAATTGTGTTGTAGCTGGGCATGGTGCACACCTTTTTTTTTTGTCTTTTCAAGACAGGGTCTCCCTGTAGCCCTGGCTGTCCTGGAACTCACTCTGTAGACCAGGCTGGCCTTGAACTCACAAAGATCTGCCTGCCTCTGCCTCCCAAGTGCTAGGGTTAAAGGCATGCACCACCACGCCTGGCTGGTGCACACCTTTATTCCAAGCACTCGGGAGCCAGAGGCTTTATGCATGTGTTTTGTCTACATGTATGTAAGTGTATCACATACATGCAATGTCCACAGAGGGCATTAGATCCCCTGGAACTGAACTTATAGATGGTTTTTAGCTGCCATATGGGAGCTTCGACCCAAACCCAGGTCTTCTGTATGAGGAGGCAGTGCTCTTAACCACTGAACCAATCTCTCTAGCTCCAGAGTTTTCTTTATTTTTAAGACTGAATAATGCATTCTATTTTATGTATGGGCGTATTTTGTTTATTTACTAATCTGTTGGTGGGCATCTAGACTGTTTTGATTTTTCAGTATTGTGCATAATGCTAGTGTAAACATGGTATACTGGTCTGTTTGAGCCCTTTAAACTATTCAGTAGTGTAGAACTTTTCTAACATGTTCAAGATATGGGGTTTGATCTATATCACCATGAAACAGTGAAAATATCTTTGGGGTATAAATCCAGAGGTAGAACTGCTGGAGCAGATGGTAACCCTATGTGCAATGTCCTGAGGAAGTATAATGTATCATCTGTGGCAGTTCTGCCATTTGACTTCCTGCTGGCTGTACACAGGGCTCTGTTTCCTCTGCATGCTTGCCAGAACTTGTTATTTCCTGTTTTATGTTTGTTGTGTAATAATGAATTGCTGTGACTTGGGCCAGCTATGAGGGTTTTGTTCTTGTTGTTATTGTTGTCCTTGTCTGGGGCTCACGCCTTCTGAGCCTTCTGCTAGTGCTCTTCACTCTGGATAGTTGGCCATCTCATGCTCACACCACACTCAGATCCCATGCAAACCCCAGCTCCCAGAGAGGCCTATCTGTTAGCTCCCCACACCTTTATTCCACTTTGTCTTCCAGGTAGGTGAGCTCACTGGTACCCACTATATCACATGCCATCTGCTTACCTTGGGCCTCCCTCATTAGGATGTAAAAATAAGGGATTTTCTGTCTTATTTACTGCTAGAACAATGCCCAGCCCTTGGAAGGTGTTCAGTGGATACTTGGTGAATGATTTGAGTAGCACTATTATTTTCAGTGATACTTTATGACAAAGTGAAGTAAGTAGACCAAAAGTTAGTATATTTACAAGATTTTTATTGATAATGCAAACTGCTTTTCAGAAAGATTGTACTGACTTGGATTCCCACCAGGTTGGTAGGTGGTCCTCCGTGTCTGTGTTGAGGTTCCCACCAGGTTGGTAGGTGGTCCTCCGTGTCTGTGTTGAGGTTACCACCATGTTGGAAGGTGGTCCTCCATGTCTGTGTTGAGGCCCTGACAACTGACAGCTATATACTGGACACCCAGTGCCTTGCCTAGGGAAGCCATGCCCTGAACCTTCATGAAATCAAACTGTACAGTGTTTTTGATTCTTGTTCATTTTCTTGCCTTTCCTTCTTGTGTGCCTTAGAGGAGAGCAGAAATACTTCCCTTTCTATTTATGTGTATATGTATATCTCTATTTCATCTTTATCATCTATACCTATATATGTTGATTTCATCCTCTGTCTCATGCTCCTGGGGCCCATCATTTTTTGTTTTTTATCAGTTGACCTGGATTTTTTGAGACTGGGGCTTCCTGTAGCACCAGCTGGCCTGGAATTCACCATGTAGAGCAGTCTGACTTCCATCTCACAGGGATCTGCCTGTTTCTGCCTGGGTTGGGATTAAAGGTGTGTGCCACCATACCCACCAGGTCCATCATTTTGAAATGCAGGGGCAAATAGTAAATTAATTTTCTTAGAAGCTCACATCTTGGGCTGGAGAGATAGCCTAGCCGTTAAGAGCACCGACTGCTCTTGCAGAGGACCTGGGTTCGATCCCCAGCACCCACATGGCAGCTAAGAACCGTCTGCAACTCCAAATCCAGGAGAACTCCAGTTCCAGGGGAATCCGAGACCCTCTTCTGACCTCCGCGGCATTGCATGACACTGGTGCACAGACTTGCATGCAGACAGTACATTCATACACATACAGAAATAAATAAAATTAATAAAAAAAAAAGAAGCTCACATCTTGTAATTAGAAGATGATATCCTACAGAAGACCTACTTGGTGCATAAAGTAAGAGTTTTTATAAGTAATCTTCAGTGAGGCCAAGAATGGCTGCTTGTGGTATTTATGATGGTTTGATGATGGATGGCAATCAGCCCAGAACACTGAGCATTGCTGCAGTGGTAACTGTCGTAATCACCTCTGTACTACTACCAGTCATGGTTGAGAAAGGGACTTTGGCCAGGTGTGGTGGCTCACACCTGTAATCCCAGCACCTGGGAGGCAGAGGCAGGCTGATCTCTGTGAGTTCAAGGCCAGTCTGGTCTACATAGTGAGTTCCAGGACAGCTGGGGCTACAGGAAGACCCTGTCTCAAAAAGACCAAAAAAACCACAAAAAAACCAAAACCAAAAAACAACAACCCAGAAAGGGACTTTCCAGCCAGTCTGCCTGAGTGCTGGGTTCATGCCTTACCCAGAAGTGCTGTCTGCTGTGCGGCTGGATCCACTACAAACCCTCAGACAGCACCTGGTGCAGTGCTCTTGCTACCAGATTCTTACTGCCTTTTCATTGTCATTGCAAGTTCTGTGGGTTTCTCCCCAACTTTGGTTTTTTGAAGCAGGGTTTACCTGTAGTCTCAGGTAGTCTGGAACTCGCTATATAGACCATCTGGTCTCAATCTTAAAGAGATCCCCTGCCTCTCGAGTGTTGGGCATAAAGGTGTCTGCCCCCATGCCTGGCTTGTTTTTTTTTTTGAAACCAGGGTCTCATCAGATCCTCTTATTTCTGTTTCCCATTTACAGCCAACCACCACCACATCTGACTCATTGTAAGTTTTAGAGTTAACTATGTATCCCTGATGGGGCACACTTGTAATCTCAGTGCCTGGGAGGCAGAAACAGAATTGCCCATAAGTTTGTGGCTAGGCTGGTCAACATAGTAAGTTCTGGGCCAGCTATGGATACCTATCAAGACCCTGTCTCAGAAAACCAAACTAAGAGCCAGCGAGATGGCTCAGTGGGTAAACGTGCTTGCTGCCAACCCTGAGTTCAGTCTCCTGAACTCACAGGGTGAAATGAGAAAGTCCGTTTCTACAAGTTGTCCTCTGACTTCACTCTTATCTTGGCATATGAGCATGTGCGTATGCACACACACACACACACACACACACACACACACACACATAAATATTTTAAAAGGATTTTTTAAAAAATCCACCAAAATAAATAAGAAAGTCAAATACAGGAGCAATCTCAACCAGTGGCTAACATTGTCCGCTCCCCTGACCTTTCTTACTCATTCCAGTCCTGACAGGAGAGTGCTTGATCAGCATAACAGGACCCAGTGAATTTCTTGATAAGGAAGGGTCAGGTTAAAAAGGGGATTGGATCACTGGGCGTGGTGGCGTACACCTTTACTCAGGAGGCAGAGGCAGGTGGATCTTTGTGAGTTCAAGGCCAGCCTGGTCAACAGAGTGAGTTCCAGGACAGCTGGGGCCTCAGGGAGATCCTGTCTCGAAACCTCCCCCCCCCAAAAAAAAAAACAAACAAACAAAGAAAAAGGGAATTGGATCAAGTGAAACAAAATAGAAGGCTACCAGAGTTCATTATTTCATATAAATCAAATTGATGGAGTTTATCACTGTGGACCAGATCCTGTGTGGGCTTGGTGAGACTTGAGTGCTGAACTCGGTGTCATTCTGCTTTCTGGCCCAAAACAGTGAACTCTGAGATGGAAAGAGGTTCAGTGGGAGTATACGAGGAATGTGCTGTAATAGAGAGGAAAACATGATTGGCAGGATAGGGCAAGGCCTCCCCGCTTAAGACTTTGGAGAAGGAATGATCTTATCAAAACAGTTAGAAGCCAGGTGTGGTGGGGCACATGGAGACAGAGCATGAGGGCAGCCTGGGGAGCGTAGAGAGACTCTATCTCAAAAAAACAAAACAAAAAACCTGGAGGTGGGGTGGGGGGAGGCATAAACAGAGTTAGAAGAGAATGTTCTGGTAATTTACAATAGTCATTATCTATAGAGGCTCTGAAACACGTCCAGTACCATCTAGTGCGTGAGTGTCAGGGCCAGAGCTAAAGTTCATATTCTTTCCAGCCTGTATGTTTCCCTTCTGTTTGTAGCAGTCTAGCTCTTCATTTAAAGCTTTCTGAAGGGGGTGTGGCTCAGGTATTACTTTGTAAAGTAGTTAAAAACACATGTTGATTGTTTGGTTACTTGCTAGTTTGTTTATTTTATTTTGAGGCCTATTTTTTTTTTTTTAATTTTATTTATTTCTGTATGTGTATGAATTGTACTGTTACTGCATCAGGTTTGGTGCACCCCTGTTGTGCAATGCAGCTGAGGTCAGAAAGAGCGGGTTGGATTTCCCCTGGAACTGGAGTTCTCCTGCATTGGAGTTTCATAATGGTTGCGCAAACACCATGTGGTGCTGGGGGTCGAACTGGTCCTCTATAAGACGCAGTCGGTGCTCTTAACCGCTAGGCCATCACTCCAGCCCCGAGGCCTGGTTTCTTATAGCCTAGGCTGGCCTCCACTTGCTATGTATCTGGGGCTGGTCTTTAACTCCTGATTCTCTTACTTCATACATCCTACTGCTGGGATCACAGATGGGTGCCACCATGCCCTGCTAACTTATTAATTTTTTTTGTTTTTAATACAGGATCTCCCATTTATAGCCCAAACTGGGCTTGAACTTGAGATTCTCCTCAGCCCAAGACTCGTGTGGAGATTCATAACATACCACTATGCCCAGCTAATAAACTTTTTTTTTTTTTTTTTTTTGGTCTTTTCGAGACAGGGTCTCCCTGTAGCCCCAGTTGTCCTGGAACTCGCTTTGTAGATCAGGCTAGCCTGGAACTCACAAAGATCCACCTGCCTCTGCCTCCTTAGTGCTAGGATTAAAGGCATGCGCCACCACGCCCGGCTGTTACCTCTTTGAAAACTCAAACTTTAAAAAAAAAACAAACTCAAACTTTAAGTCTATTTATCAGGGAAGGGTAAACTACATATTTCTCATGTACCATGGAATGTGATACTTCAGCATTGTTCCTTTTTTTTTTTTTTTTTTGAGACGGGGTCTCCCTGTAGCTCTGGCTGTCCTGGAACTTGCTATTTAGATCAGGCTGGCTTTGAACTCACAAAGATCCGCCTGCCTCTGCCTCCCAAGTGCTAGAATTAAAGGCGTGAGCCACCATACCCAGCTCTAGCATTGTTTCTTTTTAAAAAATGTTTTATTTAGGGGCTGGAGAGATGGCTCAGCGGTTAAGAGCACAGAATGCTCTTGCAAAAGAATGGAGTTCAATTCCCAGCACCCACATGGTGGCTAAGAACCACCTTTAAGCTAGGCGTGGTGGCACATGCCTTTAATCCTAGCACTTGGGAGGCAGAGGCAGGCGGATCTCTGTGAGTTCAAGGCCAGCCTGGTCAACAGAGTGAGTTCCAGGACAGCTGGAGCTTTAGGGAGACCCTGTCTCAAAAAAAACAACAACAGGGGCTGGAGAGATGGCCTAGCCATTAGGAGTGTCGACTGCTCTCGCAGAGGACCCGGATTCGATCCCCAGCACCCACATAGCAGCTGAGAACCATCTTTAACTGCAGTTCCAGGGGAATCCGACACTCTCTTCTGACCTCCTCGGCACTGCACGACACAGGTGCACAAACCTACATGCAGACAGTACATTCATACACATAAAAAATAAATGTTAAAAAAATATTTAAACAACAAAAATTTTTTACATTAAAAAATAAATGTTAAAAAAATTTAAAAAAAACAACAAAAATTTTTTAAGTGTTTCATTTTTTAAAAAATTTATTTGACCAGTAAGTCCAACATAGGCAATAAACATAAGGAGTATCCATAGAAACCCAATTAATTAACATCTGTGTTCAGTTTTTGTACAACTTAGGGTCCCCAAGTCCAGTTGAAGAGGTTTCCTTATACACATGTTGATCAAATAAAAAGAAAAGAGAGGAAAAAAAAATCCAGTCCATTTTTGCTGTGATCTCACAATTCACCCCCTCCTTGGCCCTTACAGTCTTACTTGCCAACTTCTTTTTTTTTTTTTTGTCTTTTCGAGACAGGGTCTCCCTGTAGCCCCAGCTGTCCTGGAACTCACTCTGTAGACCAGGCTGGCCTTGAACTCACAAAGATCCACCTACCTCTGCCTCCCAAGTGCTAGGATTAAAGGCGTGTGCCACCACGCCCGGCTGCTTGCCAACTTCTTCTCTCGGAGAGTCCCTGAACTTTAGAGGGGAGGGAGAAAGAGAGTGAGAGATAGAAGATCCAATTTTTTTTTTTTTTCCCCTGAGGTGACATGTCAAACTCTTGGGACTGTCCAAATTCTGTTTGCAATGGACTGGTGGGTTGTTAGCAGTCTCCTTTTAATTCTAGTAATAAAGCATAAATAGGAACAAATATTAAAGATTATAATAAGTTACTCTATGGGCACAGACACATATGCTTAGATAATATTTTGGTTGGGGCATTATAAGTCATTGACAAAGGGATGCTAATAGCTTTCTAATATGGTCAATAGAGTCTCCTGACATTAGGAGGTACCAAGGGTTACAGTGTCAGCTATGTGTTATACTCTGCCAGGGAGCGGGCCATAGATTGAATTGGGATTTTTTTTTTTTCTTTCTGGGTGTACATTTATCAGGCTGCCATTATTGCACTACATCTTCTTTGGCATGTAAAAGTGTAGCACAAAAAGTCTGTAGTAAAGCTTCAGAGACCATTTCTTTCTAGTGGTTTGTATAGTGCTCTCTGACACCATGAAGATCAGCTATTGATTTGTAGTGCTGGATCTCAGCATAATTTTTTTTTTATGCTCTTATAACATTGTATCTTCAGCAATAGGGTGTTACTGTCCACTTCTTTTTGGGGGGCAGGTATAAGGGTCTTCCTACAGTCCCAGCTGGCCTGGAACTCACTCTGTAGACTTGAACTCACAGAGATCTGCCTGCCTCTGCCTCCCAAGTGCTAGGATTAAAGTTGTATACCACCATGCCCGGCTTAAAAATGGTTCTTAGCCGCCACCTGGGTGCTGGGAATCAAACCTGGGTCCTCTGCAATAGCAGTCGGTGCTCTCAACTGCTGATCCACCTCTCCAGCTCCTGTCCATTTCTTATGTGCACCCAAAGTTATAGGCAAATGGCTTTTGTTTGGGGGCTCTTTAAAAAATTTTATTTATTTATGTGTATAAATGTACTGTCTGCATGCAGGTTTGTGCACCTGTGTCGTGCAATGCCGCAGAGGTCAGAAGAGGGTGTCGGATTCCCCTGGAACTGGAGTTGAGATGGTTCTCAGCCGCCATGTGGGTGCTGGGAATCGAACCCAAGTCCTCTGTAAGAGCAGTCAGCACTCTTAACCACTAGGCCATCTCTCCAGCCCCTGTTTTGGGGGCTTTTAAAGCCTCCCTGGTCAACAACAACTGGTAGGGAAGCCCAGAGCTGGCACTGAAGCCTTTATCTACCAATGCTATTTATTTAACAGTAGGGCAAAATTACATCCTGAGGGAGGAGGCATATTCCTTCCCCCTCTGTTTTTGTAATTGTCACTACAATCAGAGCAGCCTCCCTTGTTTCCCAGACCCCTAAATCCAGATCTATAGTTTTCCAAAAGGAAGGGGTTGTATCACATACCTATAAACAAGAACCCAACTGAAGGGGTTTACCACTCCCTTTTAGACTGTTTTCCTCTGGGCTGCATACTGCTGGTTCAAGGAGGTAGAACCCAGCTTTTCTTGAACCAAATTATATTATTATGTGGGAAAAAAATGTCAGAATTATCACTTGGATGGTACAAGGAAACATGGAGAACATTTGTGTCCATTTAATGTAATAGCTGTAACTGGGACTTCAGTACAATTCAGAAGTGGATTGAAAATGAACAATTTTGTATCCCTAATTAGGGCTTTCCCTTTCCTATTTTTTTTTTTTTTTTTGGTCTTTTCGAGACAGGGTCTCCCTGTGGCTCCAGCTGTCCTGGAACTTTCTCTGTAGACCAGGCTAGCCTCAAACTCACAAAGATCCTCCTGCCTCTGCCTCCCAAGTGCTAGGATTAAAGGCGTGTGCCACCACGCCCGGCTTGCATATTACTTTTGCATTTTTTTTCTTTTTTATTTTTATTTTGTGTGTGTTATGAATGTACTGTCTGCATGTAGGTCACACCCATGTCGTGCAGTGCCTTGGAGGTTAGAAGAGGGCGTCAGATTCCCCTGGAACTGGAATTAAAGACGGTTCTCATTCACCATGTGGGTTCTGGGGATCGAACCCGGGTCCTCTGCAAGAGCAGTCAGTGCTCTTAACTGCTAGGTCATCTCTCCAGCCTGCATGTCACTATTTTCTATTTTGGAGATAGGCATCCATTTAGTCTTATACAGGAGGCTTTTAGTTAATGTTCTGAGACTTAGTAACATGTCCTAGAGATTTGCCCCTAGTTATTATTATATTATGAAATATTCAATATTTATACCCATGTATAGATGGAGCAGTTGTTTTGAATATACCACTATAAAGTATAACCTTTGAAATGCCCTTGAAGTCTTGGAGTACTTTCTAGATGACCAAATCTTTCCATATTATTTATTATTTGTATTTTATGTATATGAGTATATTGCCTGCATGTAAGTGAGTGCACCCATGTCATGCAATGCCACAAAGATCAGAAGAAGGTGTTGGATTCCCCTGGAACTGGAGTTATGGATGGTTGTTGAGCCACCAAGTGGGTACTGGGCATTGAACCCTGGTCTTCTGCAAGAGTAGCTGGTGCTCTTAACCACTGAACTGTCTCCCCAGTCTCTCAGCATTATTTCTTAAAAGTGTTTTAAGTCTCGGGGCTGGAGAGATGGCCTAGCGGTAAGAGTGCCGACTGCTCTTACAGAGGACCCGGTTCGATCCCCAGCACCCACATGGCGGCCGAGAACTGTCTGAAACTCCAATTCCAGGAGAACTCCAGTTCCAGGGGAATCCAACACCCTCTTCTGACCTCTGCGGCATTGCATGACACGGGTGACACAACCTGCATGCGACAGTATACTTCATACACATACAGAAATAATAAATTAAAAAAAAATTTTTTTTTAATGTTTTAAGTCTCGAAAAGAACACCCCCCCCAAAAAAAAAGTGTTTTTAATAGCTGGGTGTGGTGGCACATGTCTTTAGTTCCAGCACTTGGCAGGCATAGGCAGGTGGATGTCTGTGAGGCCAGCCTGGTCTACATAGGGAGCTCCAGGCCAGCTGGGGCTACAGGGAGATCCTGTCTCAAAAAAAAGACAGACTAAATAAATAAATAAAGTGTAAAAAAAAAAAAAGTTTTGAGGAGAGAGAGCAGAAAAGAGCTTAAAGGCTTGAAATGTGACTGGGAAGGGCCTTGCAGAACATGGGACACCACTTTGCCAGCAGTCTGCTGAGGATGTTGCAGAAAGTGAATCTAGAAAGTGGAGGGCTGGGGCCTCTAGGCCATAGGTGCCTTGATCTGATTCTTTTGGGTATGTGGGTTTGTGGATTTGAGGTGTACCTGATGGACCCCGTCTCCAGAGGGAGCCCTTCTGTTCCAATGCTGAGACCTAGTTTTACTCAAGGCACTGATCTTTGACCACCCTGGCCTCATGTGGTGCAGCATCCAGGCTGCACATCCTCTGAGTAGCTCTCTGTTAACTCATTCCTGTCTAAAGCTCTGGAGTTCTGAAGTTACTTGGCCACCTGTTAAGTAAAAAAGAATGATTCATTCGTGTTTGTAAGCTATTCATTAACATTCTCAATAATACCTCTCATTTATATGATACCAGAGAGCTTTCACATAAACTATCTCATTTGATGTGATCTTCAAAACAAGGCTGTGAGGTGAGCAAGGACCATTAGCTTCAATTTATAGATGAGAAAACTAAGTTTCAAAAGGTTAATTGGTTTGCCCAGCATAAGGTGGCTAGTAAATGCAGAGCCCCTGCCCAGACCTGAATTACCTATTCTTGCTGAGTTTTTTCAATGACCTACACTTCAGGAGCAATGAGGACAAGAAGAGATGGTCTATGGGCCCCAGAGAACCTCACAACTCTGTATCAGTGACAGAGATGAGACGCTCTGTAAGTAAAGCTGCCTGACTTTGGTGACCTGAGCAGGTAGGAACTGAGCTGGAAGGCTCTAGGAAGTGTTACTGAAACTATATGCACAGTTTCCATTTCAGCTAAGGCAGCATTCAAAATACTTAACATTTGCGTAGCCGTTTCCCCGAGTAGTTCTGTCCATTATTATCTTTAAATTGATATTTGCGTTTATGTATAAAATTAGGTTATAAAGGAAACCTATACATGAAGGGGAGAGAAAAAAATAAAGAATTACCTATAGGAAGTACCAAGCTCAGAGAGAGGGAGTTCCACCCCCAGGGGGGCAAAGACTAGACAGAATGGCTCTTGGGCTGGGGACCCAGGTCTCTAGGGGTGAGGGTGACAGCAGGCAAAGTGGGGACTGGGGGCAGCAGCCAGACCCAGACCTAGGCCGTGATGGGGGTTGGGACCCTGTATCCTGAGATGAGAAGATGGGGAAGGGCTTTTGGTAGTCTGAGATTGGGGAGCTTAGGGAAAATGTGGGAAAGAAAGACGAGCCCTGAGAGAAGGGTGACATTTGAGAGGAGAAGGTTCCAGATTGGATTCTAGGTGGCTAGCTGGAGGTTCAGGCCCAGGAGGGAGTGCTGGGAGGGCTAAAGGAAGGAAGCATCTCATGAAGTTGCTCAGGCCAGCCTTGAATTTCCACAGAGAGGACACTTAGATCTGAGTGCCCACAGCTCTGTTTGCTTTCTGCCTGTGACATCGGGCAGTCGCAAGGAGATGAGAAGGTGTCTGCCTCCCCAGGTGTGGAGAGAAATGGCTGCCCAGGAGGTGGTTACCATCTCTGCCCATTCCTGAATTGGGCCTGGTAACAGATTTCTAGCTGATTGACCCAGGTGGTTGGTTCATTCTGTCCCTTGTCATATAGGACTGCTTCCCTGTGTCCTTATCTGAGTGCTACCCAGCAGCCTGGCTTTTAAGAACTGGGCCTAATTACTTGTACCTCCCACTTACCTGGCTCCAAGTTTTATTATAAGAAAGGACTGTCGCCTTTTAAAAAATAATGATCCGTTCTTTGTAGGGCACCTTTCTTTTAAGTTAATGATGGCTATTTCTGTTTATTGGATCCCTCAGCCCTTGCTTTTCTGGGTGAGTCAGGAGTTCCTTCCCCTCAAGAGGTGAAACTGGAGACAGGATTGTCAGAGGCCCTGTTGTGTGCCTGGGGCCAAGCACTGTGGAAATGGCAGGAGACCCCGCCGGGGGCCAGGCACTGCGGAAGTGGCAGGAGACCCCGCTGGCGGCCACCGCCTTGCTCTGGGCTGGGGTTGCTATAAGTTGTAGAACCAGTCATGGAGCTTCAGGAAGGGGCTGAGTGCTGCCTGTTTCTTACTCATTCTGCCCTCAGAGGTGGCTGGGGGTTAACATTTGGTTCCCACTGTGGTTGTATTGGCAGCCTGCCTTAGTAAGTTCTCTTCTCCAGACTGTTTTTTAGGAGGTGGCGTTGGCAGGTAGATAGGGAAATTGTGAAATAGAGGGCAAGGATGGCACCCACGTCCTTCCCATCTTCAGGGGGCCTGAAGATACTGACACGGTTGAGGCTTTTTAGTTGTTCTGGTTGAGAACAAATGAATATTGCCCCTTCCATTCAAGAGATGTGTAGTGTATGCCTACTAAATGCCAGGTACTATTCATTACACTACTTCTAGGCCCTGGGGAGAGCTTGTTTCAAAAAACAAAACAGATCACCACCAAAACCAACAAGAAAACCCAATGTAACGATCTCCTCTTAGGGAGCTGTAGAGATGGCTCAGTGGTTAAGAGCTCTTTTTGCTCTTCCAGGGGATGCTCCAGGGGATCTGGCACATTCTTTTGGCCTCTTTGGGGATCTGCACTTATGTGCACAGACAGACAGAAAGACAGACAGACAAACAGACACACACACAATTAAAAATACTTGCCTGCACAAGAACTGCAAAGAACATATTAAGGTGACATGCCAACATGGATGGAGGAAAATTTCACAAGGCCCCACCCCTAGATGAAGAGTTCCAGCCCATCAGTGACTACTGAGGGAGAGAGAACCAGTTTTTTCCAGAGACAAGACATCAATCCTAAGTGGTCAGCCCTAAACACATGCAAATACAGGCAACACTAATTGGGCTCAATAGATTGTATATAAATAAGTGTATATGTAATAAATATATAACAAAAATAATTGTATATAATAAAATTATATATACACATATTTAAAACAAAGATAATTATAGTGGAAGAGGTCATGAATTCAGGAGGGAATGTTTGGGAGGCACAGGAAGAGTGGAGGAGGAAGGAGAGAATGGATTGATGCAGATACGATGTACTCAGGTATGAAATCCTCAGATTGTTTGTTTGTTTGTTTGTTTGTTTGTTGGAGAGTCTCTCTATATCGCTCTAGCTGGTCAGAATTTGCCATGTAGACCAGCAGAAAGTCTCTTCTGGCTGGAGAGATAGCTCAGCAGGTAATAGCACTGGCTGCTCCTGCAGAGGACCCAAGTTTGGTTTCCAGCACCCACATGGTGGCTAACAGCCATCCATAACTCCAGTTCCAGAGGATCAGATGCCTTCCTCTGGCTTCCGCAGGCATTGCACACACAGGTGCATACATGCAGACAAAAGCCTCTTCTGTGCCACGTGTGGTGGCACACACCTTTGATTCTAACACTCAAGAGGCAGAGGCAGGTGGATCTCTGTGAGTTCAAGGCCACCCCTGTCTACATAGCAAGTTCCAGGATAGCTGGCGCTACAGGGAGACCCTGTTTCAACAAAACAAAAGTCTCTTCTGCCAGAAAGGTACATCTTTCTGCCTCTAAGCACACTGACTGTAAGGGGAAGCCCTTGTCTTATACCTGTGTGCTCTTTTTTTTTTTCTTAATTTTATTTATTTTTTTATGTGTATGAATGTACCGTCTGCATGTAGGTTTGTGCACCCGTGTTGTGCAATGCCGCAGAGGTCAGAAGAGGGTGTCGGATTCCCCTGGAACTGGAGTTAAAGACAGTTCTTAGCTGCCATATGGGTGCTGGGGATTGAACCCGGACCCTCTGCAAGAGCAGTTGGCACCGTCTTTATTTATTTATTTATTTATTTATTTTTTTGTCTTTTCGAGACAGGGTCTCCCTATAGCCCCAGCTGTCCTGGAACTCACTCCGTAGACCAGGCTGGCCTTGAACTCACAAAGATCCGCCTGCCTCTGCCTCCCAAGTGCTAGGATTAAAGGCATGTGCTACCACGCCTGGCGAGTGGTCGACCCTCTTAACTGCTAGGTCATCTCTCCAGCCCATACCTGTGTGCTCTTTTTTTTTTTTTTTTGTCTTTTCGAGACAGGGTCTCCCTGTAGCCCCAGCTGACCTGGAACTCACTCTGTAGACCAGTCTGGCCTTGAACTCACAAAGATCCTCCTGCCTCTGCCTCCCGAGTGCTAGGATTAAAGGTGTGCACCACCATGCCCAGCCCTGTGTGCTCTTAATTGAGGTAAACTACCTCACCAGTTTGCTTTTTGTTTTTGTTTTTTTGGTCTTTTTGAGACAGGGTCTCCCTGTGGCCCCAGCTGTCCTGGCACTCGCTATGTAGACCAGCCTGGCCTCGAACTCACAGAGGTCCACCTGCCTATGTGGCACCATTCAGTAGCTGATGTTCTGTAGGATAATCCTGAGGCATGGAAGATGTTAGACTCAGCTGCTGTCCTAGAATAGGAAAAGAAGATGATAAGCATTAAGATTTTAGAAAGATGTCAGGAGAGAGCAAACTTCTGCAAACTAGGTGTAGTTCACACCCATGATACCAGCATTGGGAAGACTGAGGCAGGAGGATTATCATGAGCTCAGGGCCATCCTGGTTACAGAGTGAAACTATCTCAAAACAAAGCAAAACAAGGCCTGGGGATGCAGCTCAGTTGATGGTGTACTTTCCTAGAATGCAAGAAATCCCGGGTGTGATCCCTAGCACTTCATAGTGGAGGCAAGTGAGGTGCCTCAGTGAGCAGACTTGCTTGCTGCCGAGCCTGGTGATTTGAGTTCAATCCCTGGAACCTATATAATGGAAGGAGAGAACTGACTTCCACAATTTTCTGCCCTCTGACCTGTGCACATGTGTGTACATGTGTGTGTGCATATACATACAGACATATCCATGCAGATAAAATAAATAACATTTTAAAAGACATTCAGGAGGTAGAGGCAGGAAAACCAGAACTTCAAGGTCGTTCTTAGCTCCATTGCTGAGTTTGAGGCCAGCCTGGGATACGTGACTCCCTGGTCAGAAAAAGAGAAACCTTCTGTAGATTAAAGTTTAAAGTCCTTGTGGGGCTTGTTCATCTGAGATCATTGTCATCCTGGGGCTGTGTCTTGGAGATAGTCTGATCCTCTGAAAAAGCGTGATCTGTAGAGGGTGCTGGGGTGGGAAATACCTGAACTGCCGCCCAGCTTCTTCTTTTAGTGGCGTACAGGAAGGCAAGTGTTGCCAAGTGCTGGGGAGATCAGGATTAGGGGAAACCTTTGGGTAAACCTCTTTAGGGAGAGTTCCTGCGGTGCCTTTGAGCACTTGCTGTGGCTGTTCTAACCCTGCCTGAGCCATCCTGGAGACTTCATAGACCACGTCCAACCTAGAATTCCTGTCTCCACAGCCCTGCCTTTATCTTATGTCCTTACAAGGTGGCAGCCTCTCCTTCCCATCGTTATACTTGTTTTGTTGCACCTTTTTTTTTTTGTAGTGCTGTGAGTTGAACCCAAGGTATCTAGGCCATGCTAGGCAAGTGCTGTACTCCTGAGCCACATCTCCAGTCCTGTGTTGTATTTAAAATATTTTTTATTGGGGCTGGAGAGATAGCCTAGCGGTTAAGAGCACCGACGCTCTTGCAGAGGACTCCGGTGGTTTGATCTCCACCACCCACATGGCGGCTAGAACCGTCTGTAACTTCCATTCCAGGGAACTCCAGTTCCAGGGGAATCCAGGACACCTCTCTGACCTCCGCGGCATTGCACGACACGGGGACACAGCTGCATTGCAGACAATACATTCATAAACATGCAAAAAAAAAAATTTTTCTTTTTTATTTTTTGAGTGGTGTTGTGTGTGTGTGTGTGTGTGTGTGTTGTGTGTTTACATGTTCATAGTGGTTGGTCAGAGGACAACTTTTGGGAGTTGGTTCTTTCCTTCCACCATAGACAGGTCCCAGGGATTGAACTCTGATCCTCAGGATTGCTCAGCAAGCACTTTTACCTGCGGGGGTGTGTGGGGGGGGTGGGGGGGTCATTTTGGTGGCCCTTGTTGGAGCTTTTTATCTTGAATACAGCCTCTTTTATTTATTGTTACTGGAGATTGAACCTTATAATGCTATGTTCATATTCTACTACTGAGCTAAATCTGCAATCCTTCCAGCCTCAAACCAAGGAATGGTCCCTGCCCAGGGCAGGCCTAGCAACTAAATATAGCAATAACTAGTTAATCCAGAAGACACACTCATAAACATTCTTAGACTTTTAAAAAAATTTTTATTAGCCGGGTGTGTTGGCGCACGCCTTTAATCCTAGCACTTGGGAGGCAGAGGCAGGTGGATCTTTGTGAGTTCAAGGCCAGCCTGGTCTACAGAGTGAGTTCCAGGACAGCTGGGACTACAGGGAGGACCCTGTCTCGACAAAGACCAAAAAAAAAAAATAAATTAATAAATAATAAATAATTAAAAAATAAATAAATAAATAAATAAAACAATACTGTCTGCATGTAGGTTTGTAGCACCCGCTTCCTGCAAAAGCCGCAGAGGTCAGCAGGAGTCGTGTCGAATTCCCTGGAACTGGAGTTCTCCTGGAACTGATCTCCTAGGAATTGGAGCATGGTTCTCAGCCGCCACGTAGGTGCTGGGGATCGAACCCGGGTCCTCTGCAAGAGCTCGTGCTCTTAACTGCTAGGCCATCTCTCCAGCCCCTTTTTTTTTTTTAAATCACAAATCTTCAATTTATTTGAAGCAATTCAGTTCAAAAAACTTTTAAGTTACAGAAAAGAACAGGTAAGAGTCAGAACACTGAAAGATTGGGAGCACTGTGTTTCTTTTTAACACTGTCATTCATGGCTTTATTTAAAACATGGCTGTGGGGCTAGAGAGATGGCCTAGCAGTTAAGAGTGCCGACCCCTCTTACAGAGGACCCGGGTTCGATCCCCAGCACCCACATGGCGGCCGAGAACCGTCTGAAACTCCAATTCCAGGAGAACTCCAGTTCCAGGGGAATCCGACACCCTCTTCTGACCTCCGCGGCATTTCGCGACACGGGTGCACAGACTTGCATGCAGACAGTACATTCATACACATACAGAAATAAATAAAATTAATAAAAAAAATAAAAAAAATAAAACATGGCTGCATAAAGTATTACTAACTTTGAAATTTTTTTTTTGGGGGGGGGGTCTTTTTAAGACAGGATCTCCCTGTAGCCCCAGCTGTCCTGGAACTCACTCTGTAGACCAGGCTGGCCTTGAACTCACAAAGATCCACCTGCCTCTGCCTCCCAAGTGCTAGGACCCAGCCAAACTTTGAAATTTTTAAAGAGAAATTCTTGAGGAACCTAACACACTATATGCATACTGCCATACAAAGAGCATTAAAATAGGACCTAAAACTTCTACAACATATAAAACCCACCTGTATTTGCCTGAAAATACCACCCAACAAAGCTAAATGAGTCTTAAAAGTCATCTGGAGGCTCTATGTGTTGTTTTTAAAAATCAAAGAACTTGGGGCTGGAGAGATGGCCTAGTGGTTAAGAGAACTGACTGCTCTTGCAGAGGACCCAGGTTCGATCCCCAGTACTTACATGGTGGCTGAGAACCATCTGTAACTCCAATTCCAGGAGAACTCCAGTTCTGGGGCAATCTGACACCCTTTTCTGACCTCCGAGGCATTGCACGACATGGGTGCACAAACCTACATGCAGACAGTACATTCATACACATACAAAATAAATAAATAAAAGAAAAGAAAAGAACTCTAATTTTGATTGCACAGTTGGTTAAAAAATTAAATATATAGATTTCCTTTTAAAAATAAGCTTTTTTTTTTTCTTCAATCTGGCATAGTGTGTAATAAGGTTCTTAGGGGCTAAAAGCAGGCGTTCCAATTGTTAAAATTAGGAGAAAAACAACTGTACTTTACAGATTCTAGTATCGCCACTAAATTTATCCAAAGTATTTTTACTTAAGTCAGTTATGCAACCTTTTTAGTTTCTCTACAAATTACTTCATATTTTTGTCTTTAAAATTCCAGGTCATAGAGTGGGTTTGGGATAATAGCCACTCTGGTAGATCTCAGGCTAACTTCCCAGAGTGTTTCAGAGCCCCTGAGATGCCAACCATGCACTGAACTTTAGGACTACCTAAGCAGACTTAAAACCAGTCTACCTACCCAGAGAATTCAAATTAGGTTTCCTGTGTCCCTTGTGCACCAGTCTATTCCTGGAGCGTCTGCCAGTCAGGTGCTGGTATTGTGCCTTACCCAGGAGTTTCCAGGCGTGGGTGAGGGAGAGGTTTGTGGAGTTTGTTTTTGTGGTGGGGTTAGGCTGGCCTTGAACTTGCTGTGCAGTCTAGGATGACCCTGAACTCTTGTTTCTCCTGCTCTACCCGGCCACCACACCCATCTGGAGGTTTGAAAACTTGATTTGAGTGTCCAGTTTTCTTCAGGTGCTTCGTAATATTTCCTTTAGCCATGTGTGGTGGTGTACACCTTTAATTCTAGCACTCGGGAGGCAGAGGCAGGCAGATCTCTGTGAGTTCAAGGCCAGCCTGGTCTACAGAGCAAGCTCCAGGCCAGCTAGGACTAAAGGGAGACCCTGTCTCACCCCCCCCCAATATATATATCTCCTTTAATCCTTCCAACAGCTCCAAGGTATAGGGTTTGTTTTTCTCAGTTTGGAGTTTTAGTGAGATTCAGTAATTTGCTCAAAGTCATACTGTTACTATAAAGAAGATTCTGAATTTGGAAATATATTTGTCGCATTCTGGAATTTTCTCTCTTTTGCTGAGACATGTTGCCTTCTAACAGAGTAATGGAAAGGAGCTAAAGACCTTGTTTATTTCTTAACAGTTTTTCCCCCTTTTATTACCTATTGTAGAAAGTAAATACCAACTACAGCCCTCTTTCCAGAATGTTTTTGAACTTTCATCCCAGCACTTGAGAGGCAGAGGCAGGCAGATCTCCATGAGTTCAAGGCCAGTCTGGTCTACATAGTGAGTTCCAGGACAGCTGGGACCACAGGGAGATCCTGTCTCAAAAGACAAAAAAAAATTAAGTCAACAGTTCTTTGCATATACACAGATATGCACACACACATATACATATATATATACATATATGAATATCACATATTGATACATACATACAAACACAAGCATAGCTCTGTCCCCTAACACCAGAATGGGAAGAGGTTGTTCAGGAGATCCTTCTAGGGAACCCCTTCTCAAGGGATGGTCCGATTCTCCCCCCAGCATCTCTCAGTTGCAGAGAGACCATGTGAAACATGAATGTCAGTGGGGAGGGGCTATTTAACTTTACAATAACAGGCAGTGAGAAGAAATGTGTAAGATCATGTTCTCTTCTCAGGGCACATTTAGAAGGCCTAGACAGGAGTGCATTGCTCAGAGGAAATAACACAGACCTGGAAGCTGTGCTCCATTCTTAAGCTAATTGTAATTTTAGAATGCATAAGAGGAAAATGATCATGTTTGAAGACCATATGCACTTAGGCCATTAACATCATCTACTGATACTTTAACCTTGTCCTTGAAATACATCTAGGTAGAATGAGCAAACTCCACAGGTGTTGCTAATTGGGCTGGATTGGTTAACTCTCACCGGTCAAGGGCATTCACAAGACTACAAAGGAAATAGCTACTGAATAGTCCCATGTCCCAGGAACTCTCCCTTCTCTCTCCTGCCTCGCTCCTTCCAAAGGCCAAGTCTCCACAAGGATTGCTAGTTCTCCTCAAATCTACCTGCTTCCTCTGTGTGGCCACTGACAACACGTTTGAACAGACTGAAGAGGGTACTGCATGGGATTACTCCACTAACATCCCAGGGTCCAATATACTGGGCAGGTATCTTACATCTTTAATTTTTATTTTATTAAAAATAATGTTTTTTAAATTATTTTTTAGTTTATTTCTGTATGTGTATGATGTATGTCTGGCAATGCAAGTCCGTGCACTCCCTGTCCGTGGCAATGACCTCGGATGTCAAAAAGAGGTGTCCGGATTCCCCCCTGGAGCGTTGGAGTTCTCCTGGAATTGGAGTTTCAGACGTTCTCGGCTGCCATGTGGGTGCTGGGGATCAGAACCCGGGTCCTCTGCAAGAGCGGTCGCGCTCTTCCAACCCCTAGAGCCATCTCTCCAGGGGCCTGGAGGGGCTGTGAAGAGATGGCCTAGCGGTTGGGAGCGTCTGGACCGCTTTGCAGAGGACCCGGGTTCGATCCCCGCACACCCACAAGGCAGCCGAGCTTACATCTTTAATCCCAGGATTTCAGGAGTGAGATGCAAGATGGATTTGCTGATTTTTGAGCTCATCTGGCTTGTAGTAAGTTCTGGCTCAGTGGGGAAGTGAGACCCTGTATCAACACCTCTACTCTGCTCTCCACAAAAACGAATACAATAAGGGCTGCAGCAGTTTTCTAGCTGGTCTCACATTTGCTCATCATCTGTGTCTCAAGGTTGTGTGCATTTGTCTTTTTCTTGCCTTTCCAGACTTTTCACATCTCTAGATCTAAGCCAGACCACAGCGCATTTATTTATGTGGATTTTTTTTTATTTATTTTTTTTTTTTTTTTTATTTCTATTTTATTTCATTTGTCGTGTTTTTTCTTTTCTTTTTTTTTTTTCGTTTTTCTTTGTTTTTTTTTTTTTTTTTTTTTTTGTGTCTTTGGAGAAAGGATCTCCCTGTGGTACCAGCTGTCCTGAACCGTCACTATGTAGACCAGAACTGCGACGCCGTTGAACTCATTGGAGATCTGCCCTAGCCTCTGTCCCTACAGTGCTGGATGAAAGTTCAAAAACATATCTGGAAAGAGGGCGTGTAGTTGGTATTTACTTTCTACAATAGGTAATAAAAGGGGGAAAAAACTGTGAAGAAATAAACAAGCCGTCATTAAGACTCCTTTCCATTACATCTGTTAGAAGGCAACATGTCTCAGCAAAAGAGAGAAAATTCCAGAATGCGACAAATATATTTCCAAATTCAGAATCTTCTTTATAGTAACAGTATGAATTTGAGCAAATTACTGAATCTCACTAAAACTGCCAAACTGAGAAAAACAAACCCTATATCCTGGAGCTGTTGGAAGGATTAAAGGAGATATATAAGTGGGGGAGATTTTGGGGGGATGAGGGGGGGTTGAGACCAACCAACGGTCTCCCTTTAGTATAGCATACGACTCTCGCCTAGGCCAGCGCATTGCTCTGTAGACCACCGTGGCCTTGACCTACAGAGATCGCCTGCACTGCCTCTTCCTCCGAGTGGCTAGAATTACAACCGGTGATACAGTACCACCACCACATGCTCAAGGAACCTATTAGAAGCCAGCCTGAAGAAAACGTGGACCCTCAATCACGTTTTCAAACCTCCCAGACTGTGTTGGTGGGCCGGGTGGAGCAGGAGAACACCAAGATTCAGATTGGTCTCCTAGACCTGTCACCAGCAAGTTCAAGAGGCCACCAGCCCGGAAACCCAACCACCACAAAAACAAAACTCCACAAACCTCTCCCTCACCCAACGCCCCCCCTGGAACTCCCTGGGTAAGGCACAATACCAGCACCTGACTGGCAGACGCTCCAGGAATAGACTGGTGCACAAGGGAACAGAAAACCTAATTTGAATTCTCTTGGTATGTAACTGGTTTGAATGTCTTCTTATGTAGTCCTAAATTCAGTTGCATGGTTGGCATCTCAGTGTGCTCTGAAACACTCGTGGAAGTTAGCCTTGAGATCTACCAGATGCTATTATCCAAACCCACTCTATGACCTGGAATTTTAAGACAAAAAGATATGAAGTAATTTGTAGAGAAACTAAAAAGGTTGCATAACTGACTTAAGTAAAAATACTTTGATAAATGTTTAGTGCATACTAGAATACTGTAAAGTACAGTTGTTTTTCCTCCTAATTTTTAACAAGTTGGAACGCCTGCTTTTAGCCCCTAAGAACCTTTATTACACACTATGCCAGAATTGAAGAAAACAAAAAAGCTTAGTTTTTAAAAAGAGAAATCAAATTAATTTAAAATAAGCAATAAAATAAAAAAAAAAGTTCTTTTCTTTTCTTTTAGTTGAATTTATTTTGTATGTGTATGAATGCGTACTGTCTGCATGTCGGTTTGTGGCCACCCAGTCGTGCATGCCCGGAAGGTCATGAAAAGGGTGTCTATATCCCCCCAGAACTGGAGTCTCCCTGGAATTGGAGTTAACAGATGGTCTCTCAGCCACCATGTAAGTACTGGGATCGAACCTGGGTCCGCTGCAAGAGCAGTCAGTTCTCTTAACCAACCTAGGGCCAGTCTCCAGCCCCAAATTCCTTTATTTTTTTAAAAACAACACATAGAGCCTCCAGATGACTTTTAAGACTCATTTAGCTTTGTTGGGTGGTATTTTCAGGCAAATACAGGTGGGTTTTATATAGTGTGTAGAAGTTTTAAAGGTCCTATTTTAAATGCTCTTTGTATGGCAGTATGCATACATGTGTTAGGTTCCCTCAAGAATTTCTCTTTATTAAAATTTCAAAGTTTGGCTGGGTCCTAGCACTTGGGAGGGCAGAGGACGGTGGATCTTTGTGAGTTTCAAGCCAGCTGGTCTAACAGAGTGAGTGTCCAGGACAGCTGGGGCTACAGGGAGATCCTGTCACTTAAAAGACTACCCCCCCCCCCAAAAAAAGACCAACCCCAAAAAAATTTCCAAAGTTGATAATGACTTTACTGCAGCCATGTATTGTTATTTTTTTTTATTTTTTTATTATTAATTTTTTATTTATTTCTTATTGTTGTGTTGAGTGTTAAGCTCTGTGCTTATTAAGTCTGTGACCACGTGTCAGCAGTCCTTGAGGTCAGAAGATGGTGTCGGATTCCCCTCGGAATCTGGAGTTCTCCGGAATTGGATTTACAGACTGTCTCGAGGCACGCCCTGTGGGTGCGGGGATCGAACCCGGGTTCCTCGTAGAGGGGTCGGCCTCTTAACTGCATTAGGGCCATCTCTCTAGCCCCACAGCCATGTTTTAAATAAAGCCATGAATGACAGTTTTTAAAAATGAACACATGCTCCGTCAAATTCTTTCAATGTGTTCTGACTCTTACCTGTTCTTGCTTCGTAACTTAAAAGTTTTTTGAACTGAATAGCTTCACAATTTGATATTTGTGATTTTAAAAAAAAAAAAGGGGCCTGGAGGATGGCCTAGCAGTTAAGACACGACGCTTCTGCAAGGACCCGGTTCGATCCCCGAGCACCTACGTGGCGGCTGAGAACCATTCGTAGACTCCAATTCTCAGGAGAATCAAGTTCCAGTGAAACTCCAGTCGCAGGGAGAGGAAAGTTACGACAAACGAAGAACCTCTGTGACCTCTGCGGCATTTTGCCAGGAAGCGGGTGTCCTACAAAACCTACATGCAGACAGTATTGTTTTATTTAATTTATTTATTTATTTATTTATTATTTATTATTTATTAATATTTTTTTTTTTTGGTCTTTTTCAGACAGGGTCTCCCTTGTAGCCC
Source organism: Rhizomys pruinosus (assembly GCA_009823505.1). Lineage (NCBI taxonomy): Eukaryota > Metazoa > Chordata > Mammalia > Rodentia > Spalacidae > Rhizomys > Rhizomys pruinosus. The sequence goes on from VZQC01006754.1 coordinate 2,710,769, forward strand.
AGCTGTCCTGGAACCACTCTGTAGACCAGCTGGCCTTGAACCACAAAGAATCCACCTGCCGCTGCCTCCAGAGTGCTAGGATAAAGCGTGCGCCAACACACCCGGCTAATAAAAAATTTTTTTAAAAGTCTAAGAATGTTTATGAGTGTGTCTTCTGGATTAACTAGTTATTGCTATATTTAGTTGCTAGGCCTGCCCTGGGCGGGACCATTCCTTGGTTTGAGGAACTGGAGGATTGCAGATTTCGCCAGTAGTAGAATAGGAACATAGCATTATAAGGTTCAATCTCCAGAACAATTAAATAAAAGAGGCTGTATTCAAGATAAAAAGCTCCAACAAGGGCCACCAAAATGACCGCCCCCACCCCCCCCCACACCCCCCAAACCCCCGCAGGTAAAAGTGCTTGCTAGCAATCCTGAGGATCAGAGTTCAATCCTGGACCCTGTCTGGTGGAATGGTGTAAGGAAAAACCAGATAACCAAAAGGTTGTTCCCTGACCAACGCAACTATGAACATGTAAACACACACAACACACACACACACAACCGACAGCATACACAATCAAATAAATAAAGAAGAGAAAATTTTTTTTTTTGTTCTGTTTATTAATTATTGTACTGCATGTCAGGGCTGTTCCTTTCAACCGTGTGCTTGCACTGCCCGTGTAGGTCCAGAAGAGTATTTGTGTCTCGGATTTCCCCCTGGAACTGGAGTTCCTCTGAATTGAAGTGTACAGAACGGTTCGTATCCGCCATGTGGGTGGCGGGACGTCAAACCACGGGTCCTCTGCAAGATCGTCGGTGCTCTTAAGCCGCTAGGCATCTCATCCAGCCCCAAATAAAAAATATTTAAATCAACACAGGACTGGAGATGTGGCTCGGAGTACAGCACTTGCCTAGCATGGCCTAGATACCTTGGGTTCAACTCACAGCACTACAAAAAAAAAAAAGGTGCAACAAAACAAGTATAACGATGGGAAGGAGAGGCTGCCACCTTGTAAGGACATAAGATAAAGGCAGGGCTGTGGAGACAGGAATTCTAGGTTGGACTTGGTCTATGAAGTCTCCAGGATGGCTCAGGCAGGGTTAGAACAGCCACAGCAAGTGCTCAAAGGCACCGCAGGAACTCTCCCTAAAGAGGTTTACCCAAAGGTTTCCCCTAATCCTGATCTCCCCAGCACTTGGCAACACTTGCCTTCCTGGACGCCACTAAAAGAAGAAGCTGGGCGGCAGTTCAGGTATTTCCCACCCCAGCACCCTCTACAGATCACGCTTTTTCAGAGGATCAGACTATCTCCAAGACACAGCCCCAGGATGACAATGATCTCAGATGAACAAGCCCCACGGACTTTAAAAACATTTAATCTACAGAAGGGTTCTCTTTTTCGACCAGGGAGTCCACGTATCCCAGGCTGGCCTCAAACTCCAGCAATGGGAGCTAAGAACGACCTTGAAGTTCTGGGTTTTTCCTGCCTCTACTCCGAATGTCTTTTAAAATGGTTATTTAGTTTTAAATCTTGCATGGATTAGTCGGTAGTAATATGCACAACACAATGTACACACATTGGCACAGGTGTCAGAGGCAAAAATTGTGGAAGTCAGTTTCTCTCCTTCCATTAATATAGGTTCCAGGGATTGAACTCAAACTCACCGAGGCTCGGCAGCAAGCAAGTGCTGCTCACTGCAGGCACCTCACTTGCCTCCACTATGAAGTGCTAGGGATCACACCCGGGATTTCTTGCATTCTAGGAAAGTACACCATCAACTGAGCTGCATCCCCCAGGCTTGTTTTGCGTTGTTTTGAGAAGTGTCACTCTAGTAACCAGGATGGCCCTGAGCTTGCATGATAATCCGCCTCCTGCCTCAGTCCTCACCAATGCTGGTACATGGGGTGGAAACTCACCTAGTTTGCAGAAGTTTGCTCTCTCCTGACATCTTTCTAAAATCTTAATGCTTATCATCTTCTTTTCCTATTCTAGGACAGCAGCTGAGTCTAACATCTTCCATGCCTCAGGATTATCCTACAGAACTTCAGCTACTGAATGGTGCCACATAGGCAGGTGGACCTCTGTGAGTGTAAGGCCAGGCTGGTCTACATACAGCGAGTGCCAGGACAGCTGGGGCCACAGGGAGACCCTGTCGTCAAAAAGACCAAAAAAACAAAAACAAAAAGCAAAACGGGTGAGGTAGTTTTTACCCAATTAAGAGACACAACAGGGCTGGGGTTGGTGGCACAACTTTAATCCGTAGCACTCGGGAGGCCAGAGGCAGGAGTGATCTTTGTGAGTTTCAAGGCCAGACATGGCGACAGAGTGAGTGTCCAGGTCAGCGGGGCTACAGGGAGACCCGTGTCTCGAAAAGAAAAAAAAAAAAAAAAAAAAAAGAGCACACAGGTATGGGCTGGAGAGATGACTAGGCAAGTTAATAGGGTCGACACTCGCGCAGGGGCGTGGTAGCCTGCCTTCAATCCTAGCCCCTTGGGGGAGCAGCGAGGCAGGCGGATCTTTGTTGCGGTGTCAGGCCTCCTGGTCTCGGGACGTGATTTTCCAGGCACGCTAGGGCTCGTCAGCGCAACCCTGTCTCGCAGCCCCCCCAAAATCGTCAAATAAATAAATAAATAAGAACGGTGGCCAACTGCTCTGCAGGGGTCCGGGTCTCCCCAGCACCCATAGGCGCTAAAAAAAAAACTGTCTTTAACGCCGATTTCCAGGGGAATCCGACACACTCTTCTGAACTCTGCGGCAATTGCACAACACGGGTTGCACAACTACATGCAGACGGTAAACATTAATAAACATAAAAAATAAAATAAAATAGAAAAAAAAAAAGAGCACACAGGTATAAGACAAGGGCTTCCCCTTACAGTCAGTGTGCTTAGAGGCAGAAAGATGTACCTTTTCTGCAGAAGAGACGTTTGTTTTTTGTTGAAACAGGTCTCCCTGTAGCGCCAGCTATCCTGGAACTTTGTAGTAGACAGGTGTGGCCTTGAACTCACAGAGATCCACTGCCTCGTGCCTCTGAGTGTTAGAATCAAAGGTGGTGTGCCACACACGTGTCACAAAGAGCTTTTCTGCATGTAGGCACCTGTGTGTGCAATGCGGCGGAAGCCAAGGAAGGCGATCGAGCCTCTGGAATGGAGTTATGAATGGCTGTTACCACCATTGGGTGCTGGAAACCAACTTGGGTGCTCTGCAGGACGCCAGTGGCTATACCATGCTGGCTATCTCTCTCAGCGAGAGAGACTTCTGCGGGTCTAACATGGCAAATTCTGACCAGCTAGAGCGATATAGAGAGACTCTCCAACAAACAAACAAACAACAAAACAAACAATCTGAGGTTTCAATACCTGATACATCGTATCGCATCAATCCATTCTCTCTTCCTCCTCCACTCTTCCTGTGCCTCCCAAACATTCCCTCCTGAATTCATGACCTCTTCACTATAATGTATCGTTTTTTTAAAGATTGTATATATATTTTAATTAATACAATTATTTTTGTTATGAATATTTATTACATATACATTCGTATTTAATACAATCTATTGAGTCCTCATTAGTGTTGCCTGTATTGCATTGTTTAGGGCTGACCACTGGGACTGATGTTTGTCCTGGAAAAAACTGGTTCTCTCTGCCCTCAGTAGTCACTGATGGGCTGGAACTCTTCATCTAGGGGTGGGGCCTTGTGAAATTTTCCTCATCCATGTTGGCATGTCACCTTAATATGTTCTTTGCAGTTCTTGGCAGGCAAGTAGTTTTTAATTGTGGTGTGTGTCTGTTTGGTCTGTCTGGTCCCTTTCTGTCTGTCTGTGCACATAATGCAGATCCCCAAAGAGGCTCAAAAGAATGTGCCAATCCCCTGAGCATCCCCTGAAGAGCAAAAAGTAGCTCTTAACCATGAGCCATCTCTACAGCTCCCTAAGAGGAGATCAGTACAATTGGGTTTTCTTTTTGGTTTTGGGTGGTGATTGTCTGTTTGTTTTTTGAAACAAGCTCTCCCCAAAGGGGGGGCCTGAAGTAGTGTAATGAATAGTACCCTGGCATTTAGTAGGCATTTAANGGGAAGGGGAAGGAGGAAAGGCAGGCAAGGCAATAAACTGTTTAACCAAAGTTCTCTTGGTTCACGAAAGCCCACACCATGAAGGAAAACTGGGGAATTTAATACACCGGCCCATTCTTCTCTTCCCTCTAGTTCTAGAGGGGATTGTAGAGTTTTGGGAAAGCGAAGAGGGACTGAGGATGAGAGGGCAGTCCTAAAACACAACGCTATGCATGTGGCTTTCCCTAATGGGCTCTTGTCTCTTGTGACTCACACTGAGAATGAGGGGCCCCAGAAGGAAGACAACATCCCTTACCCTGACAAAGGGGCCAAAGGAAATCCTTACCTGACAGGGCTGCTTGGCTGACCACCACAAGCAGCACAGGTGAGGTTGCCAAACACAAAAAATACACAGTCTCTGGAACTTTGTGTCCTATAGTGGAGGTTCAGTATTGATTGCTAAGGCTGATAATAATGCCTCAATGAGCTAGGCCTGGTGGACTTGACTTCAATCCCAGCACTTCAGAGGAATATGGCAGCGCACATTTCGTTTCCTTCCAGAGGCAAGCCTGGGGGTACATCATATGAAGTTTCCAGGCCAGCTGGAGTTGCAGGGAAGTTACAGGGAATCCCAGACTGCAAAAGGGACAACTCCCCCCAAAAAACACCACTTCAATGAAAAAAGTAAGGTTTATAACACCACTTGTCCTCCCCCAAACTGGACATAGGGGAGCAGCAGGGGCCATTGGGGATTACATGAAAAAATTATCAAGGGAGGCTCAAAGCATTCAGGGTCTGACCATGGGAGAAAGAAGTGTGGGGGGATCATTTTTACCTTCTTTGTGTCAGGTATTTTTGTCTCTCTGCTCCGAGTTGACTGATCTGATGTGACAGAGGTGAGTGTGTCTGGGGAGGGCCACAGAGGGACCTGAAGGACAAAGCTCCAGAGAACATTGTTCTGGAGGGAGAGAAGATCATGCAGATGGGAGCGCCGGAGGGAGCCAGAAGAATGTACTTTAGCTCTCTCCTCCTCTCTTCTCTCTGGCTCTACGCTCTCTCTCTCTCTCTCTCATCTTTTTCTGGGAAATGAGCCTTCTGTCAGCCCCAGCTGTCCTGGACTCACTTTGTAGACCAGCTGGCCTTGAACTCACAAAGTCCACCTGCTCTGCCTCTTGAGTGCTTGGCGATTAAACAGCTTGCCTTAGCATGCCTGGCCTACAGCTTCTGAGGATTGTGGGACAGCAATCCTGGGCTCTGATGTATCTAAGCACATGCAGCTACCAATCTCCTTAGCACACTGGGTGGAGCAAAAGACACAGGGCCTCCCCTGTCTTCTGCTAGCAGGAGCTCAGATTTGGATTGCTGATAAGCAGGCCCCTTTTCTGAATACTCGAAGAGAGCTCAGATGACACGTGATGCTGTAGAGGTCTAGGATTGTGTACTGGGAGGACATGTCAATTTGTAGGGCGTGCACATCCTAGACCTATACAAGCAGCTCGATGCATAGAGAAAATGGATTTGCACCCTCTGATGTGGTCTCTGAGTGTGTGTGTGTGTGTGTGAGAGAGAGAGAGAGAGCAAGAGAGAGAATATACATGAATGCAGGTGCCCGCAGAGGCTAGAAGAGGGCATCAGATTTCCTGAAACTGGAGTTATAGGTGGTAAGATTTTATTTTTAGTTTATGTGTATTCATGGTTTGTCTGCATATACATAAGTGCACTATGTGCAGTACTCAAGGATGGCAGAAGAGGGCCTTGGACCCTCTGAAACTGGAGTTAGACACCTTTGTGAGCTGCCATGTTGCTGCTTGGAATCAAGTCCTGGCCCTCTGCAAGAGCAGCTACTGCTCTTAACTGCTGAGCCATCTCTAGAATTGTAAATTTTTTTTTTTTTTTTTTTTTTGTCTTTTCGAGATAGGGTCTCCCTGTAGCCCCAGATGTCCTGGAACTCACTCTGTAGACCAGGCTGGCCTTGAACTTACAAAGATCCGCCTGCCTCTGCCTCCCAAGTGCTAGGATTAAAGGCGTGTGCCACCATGCCCGGCTAGAATTGTAATTTGTAATGAGAGAGCTAAAGTAGTAGAGATATCGGCATGCACAGGTAGGCAGTTGGGAGGGTGGAAGGACAGAAGAAACATGATATTCCTGTCCAAGGCTCAGTGGCATTCCATTCCCTTCAGACTCAAGTCTGGAAAACCAAATTGGTCCTGGCAGGCGCAGGTGTGGGGTTGGCTGTGGCTCAGCAGGTGGCAGCACAGCCCTAGAGATCCTAGGTTGGCTCTGGAGGTAGTTTGAGTCAGGCACCTGCCCAGCAGAAGACTCTCCTGGGAGATGCTGGCTGGCTGGCTGTCTCTAAAGGTTCTTATTTAACACCCTGGAGTGTAGAAGTGCTTATTGGTTCCATCTGGGAAGCCTGGAAAGCCAGTCCATCCAGCTGCCCCTCCCAGGAGTAAGGGCATTAGGTAACCTATACAAACAAGTGACAGGCAGTGACCTCAGGAAGAGAGGCAGATGCTGTGATCTTTACTTAAAACAGCTAGACAGGTCACACATGAAAGAAAATCTCAGTAGCTTTGTTTATTTTTGCTACTATAAGTTCTTGAGACTACACTTGTAAGTGTACAGTTGGTCTCTGGTACACAGAGAGTGCTACCAAAGGCCACTAAACCAATAAAGCAAATATTGGTCTCCTTGAGTCAAGCAAGACTCCTCTGTCAGCATCAGCTACAACTTACCTGCCTGGAAATACTGTGTAGCAGTGGCAGCCATATGCCTGTATATCCCAAATCTAATTGGCTATGAGCTCTCTCCTTGGAGGAATAACTCACGGCTGATGCCACAAGCTTACATCCTCTAGTGGTTAGGAGATGTTATAAGCCACAGTAAGACCTTGTCATCTTTTACAGAAAAAAACATAATTCATGGATTAGCATACCATCCAAACATCTGTGTTTATACCAAAGTAACCTACCATAACAATTAGTACTGTTTAAATATCTATATATCTAATTGCCTCTGCTTCATTAGTAGGATTGAAAGGTTATTCCTCCTGCCACGTCCATGCTTGTCTTTTTGTTTTATCTGTTTACACTCTAATCGCCTAGCCTTTAGCCCCCCACTTGGGTGGGCAAGCTGTACACTGGAGTGGCTTTTTCACTGAAGACAAGCATTGTTACAAAAAAAATGGGGCTTTCTTGCCTTCAACCTCTGTATATTCCAAAATCAGGTGTCTGAATGGAAAGAGGTTCTTAGTTATTTTCTTAAAACCAAATGTTCTTACCCAGACAGAAACCAGACGACCAATTAGTATTTCTCTACATATTTGCTAATAAACTTCAGATTCTCTCAACAAAAAAAAAAAAAAAAAAGAGGTTATTCCTGAACAAACTGTCAGCCCATGAAAAGAAACATCCAGAACTGGTCAGAGACCAAAAGGACATCTCCAGAGAAAGTAGACTGTTTTGCTTCTAGTCCACCTGTGCCCCTTTTCTAAGCTTAGGGAACAATCTGCGGAAGAGGCGGCATGGTAGAATGTAAGGGCTGTGATTAGGGTGAATAGTGAAACTACAGCAATATAGCCTGGACACTCATTTGATTAACTTGATTGAACATACAAGCCCCCACAACTGGATGGTGGAGGCCTTGGGCTGGGTGGGTTTGGGCACAACTGCTTGCAAATTGGTTTTACATGAAGGATACTTGTACTCATAAATTATTACATACTGTTAAAAAATGAAATAAATGAAAGTAAATGTAAAAAAAAAAAAAAAAGTTCTAGAGCTTGCCTGGTGGTGCATGCCTGTGAGTGCCATACTTGGGAGGCTGAGGGAAGGACATTTGCGGTCAGCCTGGACTACAGAGTGAGTTCCAATAGCTTGAAAATATATCACGACCCTGTCTCAACAAAGGTAGGGGGAGCCAGGCGTGGTTGCCAGGCCAGAATGTGCTACAGTGCTACAGGGAGATCCCATCTCAAAAAGCCAAAAAGCTAAAAAAAAAAGTGAGGGACGGAGGAGGAAGATTGTAGTGTGGGTTTGTGAACACCTGTAATACTAGGTAGTTGGGAGGCTGAGGAAGGAAGGTAACGGATTTGAGTTTACCCTGGGCTACATAGCAGGACACTACCTCAAAACGAATTAGGGTCTCTTTGATCTTTCAACAACTCCCCCCTTCTCTTTCTCAATATTTTTTTGGGACAGGGTCTCTGGAACTCACTGTATTCACTCTGGCCTCAGACTTGACACAGTCCTTCTGCCTCAGCCTTCAATTTCATGGACTGCAGCCCGAGCGCCCACTCTCAGCTCTTAGGACCCTGTGAGGAGAAGCAATGTGCATGCCCAAGTGTCTGTAGCTGTTTCTTTCCTGTATTGGTTTTTTTCCCTTTTAATTGTTTTCTTTTTTCTTTTCTTTTCTTTTTTGGTCTTTTTGAGACACAGTTTCCCCAAAGCACCAGCTGGGGCTATATAGACCAGGCTACTTGTAAATTTATACGTGATAGATACCTGTCTCAAAATTTTTTAACCCTAAAGTGAAACTTTAAATTATGTTTGTGTGTGTGTACGTGTACATATGCAGATCTACCATGGTGTATTTGTGGAGATCAGAGGATAACTTGGAAGAATTGGTTCTCTCCTTCTCTCAGTAGATCCCAACTCAGGTTGTCAGGGTTGGCAGCACAAGTCCTTACCCACTGAGCCATCTTGCCTCCCCTTAGTGGTTATTTTGTTTCTTTTGTTTTGATTTTGAGATAGGGTCTCATGTATCCCAGGCTACCCAGGGATTCACTATATATCTCAAGATAGCCTTGGACTCTTGCCTCTGCCTCCTGTGTGCAGGAGTTACAGGTGTGTACCACCATGCCAGGTTACTGTATGGTTTTAATGGATCTCCGTGTTGATGGAGGTGGTTGATCCCAGTACCCACATGGAGAAAGGAAAGAACTGACTCCTGAAGGTTGTCCTCTGACTTCCACACAGAGACAGTGACATGTAAGCACACACAGGAGGACAAAATAAAAATGTAATTTAAAAAAATCACCCAGGCAGGCTGGAGAGATAGCCTAGCGGTTAAGAGCACTGACTGCTCTTGCAGAGGACCCGGGTTCGATCCCCAGCACCCGCATGGCGGCTAAGAACTGTCTGTAACTCCAATTCCAGGAGAACTCCAGTTCCAGGGGAATCCGAGACCCTCTTCTGACCTCCGTGGCATTGCATAACACGGGTGCACAAACCTACATGCAGACAGTACATTCGTACATGTACAAAAATAAATAAAAAATTAAAAAATCACCCAGGCGTCGTGGCACACACCTTTAATCCCAGCATTCAGGAGGCAGAGGCTAGTGGATCTCTGTGTGAGTTCAAGGCTGGCCTGGTCAGTTACAGGACAGTTGGGACCATAGGGAGACCTAGTCTTTTTTTTTTTTTTTTTGTCTTTTTGAGACAGGGTCTCCCTGTAGGCCCAGCTGGCCTGGAACTCAGTATATAGACCAGGCTGGCCTTGAACTCACAGAGATCCATCTCCCTCTGCCTCCCAAGTACTGGTGCTGGGATTAAAGGTGAGTGCCACCACACCCAGCTGAGACCCTGTCTTCAAAGGACAAAAAAAAAAAATTGTGACATCTCTGTGAGTTTGAAGCCAACCTGCTGGTCTACATAGCCAATTCTAGGCCAGCCAAAGCTACACAGTGAGACCTTGTCTCAGAAACAAACAAAAACAAAAAAATTAGTGGTAGGAATAGCACACTTAGATCAGACTTGTGCTGCTCAGGGCTCAGGAACCACTGCAGAAAAGGGAGTGGAAGCCAGAGGTGGTAGGTGGCGACAAGGACAGTTTTCCAGCCAGCTGCTCACTTGCTTATATGAACTCACAGCAATGGGAGCAGCAGGTACAAGACCCACACAAGCTCAAGCCAGACGAAATCCCAGAATAGAAGTTGGTAAGAAGCCCCAACCAAATAGGGAACTATTTGCAACTGTTCTATTTTCTCTTCAAGTGCTGTGACAAAACACTCTGACCAATACCAACTTGGGGAGGAAAGGATTTATTCATCTTTTTTTTTTTTTTAATGTGTATGAATGTACTGTCTGCATGCAGGTTTGTGCACCCGTGTCGTGCAATGCCGCTCAGGTCAGAAGAGGGTCTCGGATTCCCCTGGAACTGGAGTCAAAGACGGTTCTTAGCCGCCATGTGGGTGCTGGGGATCGAACCTGGGTCCTCTGCAAGAGCAGTCGGTGCTCTTAACCGCTAGGCCATCTCTCTAGCCCCAGGATTTATTCATCTTACATCTCTGGGGTCACAGTGTATCACTTAGGAGCCCAAGGTAGGAACTCAGGACAGGAACCTGGAGGCAGGAGCTGAAGCACAGGCCATGGAGGAATGCTGCTTACTGGCTTGCTCTCCTGGCCCATGCTCAGCCTGCTTTATTATACAATAATGATCTGCCCGGGGTGGCACGGCTCACGGTGGGCTGGGCCCTCCACATCACTCAACAATCAAGAAAATACCCCACAGACATGGCCATAGATCAGTCCAGTGGAGGCAGTTCCCCCAATTGAGACTCCCTCAACCCAGGTTTGTCAAGTTGACACTAAAGCTATCCAGCACAGCAACCAATAAATGCTGGGAGAGAAAGTTGGTTTTCCTTGAGGTACGACACTAGATAGGTTAGCTAGGTTCCAGTGGATGAACTCACACCAAAGGACATTTGTGGACACAAATTTGACACCATAGACCTCAATATATATGACATAGTACATGAAATTGGAGGGGGTTATTGTAAGGGGCTACACATAGGGGAGGGGAGTCTAAATATGTTCCAAATGCATTGTGTGAAATTTGCAAAACTCAACCAAATCTTTTTAATTAGTGGCTAAATTTTCCTTCAGAAAAGTTGTCCCAGCTCCCACGTCCACTGAGAGTATGTGTGGTGCGTGTGATAGTTGTTTGCCAATGGCTGTACACAGACCAGGGTGCTGTGATCCTGCCCTTCCAGGAGACTTTGATGCGGGTGTTGGTGAGGCTGAGTTCTCAGCAGGAACTAGACCTGCCCCTCTGCCTGGAGGCCCTGGCCAGCTCCCTCCATGGTGTCTGCCTCCTGGGTTGCAAGCAGCGTCATGGCTGCTATGAAGAGGGACCCCTGCATGGGCATGGGTCAATCTCCCTCCCTTTTCAGCAAGGTTTTCTTGGTGTCTTGCAGTGGGAGTGAATGACTGTCTTCTCATTATTCTAGGTGAAGAAGGCATATAGGCAGAAGGCGCTATCATGCCACCCAGACAAAAATCCAGATAATCCCAAAGCAGGTGAGACTCTCAAGGGCTCAGGGAGGAAGATACCTGACTCTCTAACCCTAACCACTGCTTTTTGCCTGCCTAAACTCTCTGTGTGCTATAGCATGTAGATGCATGTGGCCTGCCTTGAGCAGTGGCCCTGAGATTCAGTCCTAGGGAATCGTGCACTTACCACGCATTGCTGGTCTGTCATGTGCTGGTGGGCTTCTGCCCCCTGTGACATCTTTGAAGGCTTTTTCCCAGGATGCGCATGATCAGCACATTCATCTCTGTTCTTGGTTTTCTTTTGTTTTTATGTGTAGCTGAACTCTTTCACCAGCTTTCCCAGGCCTTGGAGGTGCTGACTGACGCTGCAGCTAGGGTAAGTACCATCTCCTTAAACTGAATTGGCCCCAGGCATTAGAGATTACTGCTGCTTGGGGCCACATCACCCTCACAACATCTAGTCTCATCTATTTCAGAAGCTATGCAGGGCAGGCTTGGCTAGTACTAGGATGGGATGAGAGAGGCCTTGATCCTTGGCCACGTGGTGCAGTACTTCCCGTCCAAGCCCAGAGACCTTGACAGTGCTAGGCTGGGGCTGTCCTTTTTCTCTGGCTGACTCTGCCCCATGTTCCTTTTTTTTGGCCAGGCTGCATATGACAAGGTGAGGAAAGCCAAGAAGCAGGCAGCAGAGAGGACCCAGAGACTTGATGAGAAAAGGAAGAAAGTGAAACTTGGTAGGTGGCTTGTCACACTGTGGCCAGGGGCTTCCCTGGGCTGTTTCATTAATGTCTCTCGCCTTCCTTCTTGGAGCCTCTTGTTCAGAGAGGTTAAGTCTTAAAGACACTTGTGAGGCCAGGTGTGGTGGCGCACACCTTTAATCCTAGCACTTGGGAGGCAGAGGCAGGCAGATCTTTGTGAGTTCAAGGCCAGCCTGGTCTACAGAGTGAGTTCCAGGACAGCTGAGGCTACAGGGAGACCCTGTTTCGAAAAGACCAAAAAAAAAAAAGACACTTGTGAATGCCTGAACTGAATTGGAAAATGATGTATGAAATACACAAAGCATCAATAAAAAAAAGAGAGAAAGAATATATTTATAATAATGTAAGTTAGGGTGGGTGAATACAGCCACCTTCTTTATAACTAAGTTGGCTCTTCTTTTTGCTGCGGGACCTAGCAAAATGCATGCTAGATCCTGAACAAATATTCATTGAATAAAAAAGTAAATTGTAAAAAAACAACAAAAAAAAAGACACCTGTGAAAGACACAGTTGCTAGGTTTACTACTGAAGTTTAGAAACTTGCATGGTTCCAGTCTTGGCCTCCACCAAAGCCTTCACTCTGGGAGGCTTCCCTAGAGCTTCAAGGAATCAAGGATAGAATTCAGAGCCAAGCACAGTGGTGCACACCTCTAATCCCAGCACTCAGGAGGCGGAGATAAGCAGATGTCTATGAGATCAAGGCCAGCCTGGTCTGCATAGTGAGTTCCAGGCTAGATGGACCTACAGGGAGACCCCATCTTTATTTATTTATTTTTTTTGTCTTTTTGAGACAGGGTCTCCCTGTAGCCCCAGCTGTCCTGGAACTCACTCTGTAGACCAGGCTGGCCTTGAACTCACAAAGATCCGCCTGCCTCTGCCTCCCAAGTGCTAGGATTAAAGGCAGTGCGCCACCACACCCGGCTAGGACTTTTTTTTTTTTTTTTTTTTTTGTTTTTGTTTTGCTGTGTGTGTGTGCTGTGTGTGACTGTAGTGCCGTAGTGGTGTGTTAGATAGGGGGGATTAGTTCCATTTCTATTTTATCTTATTGTATTTAATTTATTTATATTTATTATTATTTATTTTTTAGGTCTTTTTGAGACAGGGTCTTCCTGCAAGCTCCAGCTGGCGGAACTCCCTAATGTACGACCAGACGTGGCCTTGAATCACAGGAATTTCAATACACAGGAATACATTTTAAAGAATGAGACAGAAAATTAGCGGGGGCCATGTTGGCGCACGCCTTAATCTAGCACTTGGGGAGCAGAGCAGCAAGATCTATGGAGTCAGAGCCAGCTGGTCTACAGAGTGATTCAGGCACAGCTGGGCTTACAGGGGACTGTCTTGAAAGACCAAAAAAAAAAAAACATGAAAAAATAAGAAAAAGATCATTTTGCCTAGGCGTGGTGGCGCAGGCCTTTAATCTTAGCATTGGGAGGCAGAGGTAGCGGGATCTCTGTGAGTTCAAGGCCCAGCCTGGACTACATAAGAGTTCTAGGCCAGCTGGGACTACAGGGAACGCTTGGCTCAAAAAAAAAAAAAAAAAAGAATATAGGCCTGAGCTACAATACTGAGCTGGTAAATCAGTTTTGAAGCATTTTTTTCAAATCAATGAGGCTGTTCTGGGTACTCTGTACTTCTCTCTCTTGTCTCCATATATTTTAATCTGTGCCTCCGCCATCCCAGGGCGTCAATTTCGCTACTCAGACAAATGAATGGTTTGGTGTGGCTCAGTGGTAGAATACTTGTTAGCATGAGCAGGGCCTTGGGTCTGATCCTTCAAACCAGGGTGGGGTGTGGTGAATAGAAGTTCCAGTTAAATAAAGTAGGCAAAAAGGAAAGCAGTGAGTCCCAGGCCTGAGAGACAAGTTCGTCACGACAGCTGTCCTGGCACAGGCCTTCAGCAGTCTGCCCTTGGTGTGAGAGAAGCGTACAGGACCAGTCTGCCCATCTTAGGAGGAGCTGCCCGAGCCAGAGCCACGGTAAAGTGTGGCAAAGGAGAGTGAGGAGGCTGGATGGGAGACTGCGAACTTGAGCTCAGTGGTGGGAGGAAGCAGAGCCCAGGCTCCGCCAGGTCAGGTCAGGCCGTGGTCCTGATCCACAGGGACACAGGCTAGCAGCTCCAGCCACAGACATCCCTGACCGCAGGCCCTGGGCTGTTGGCACCCACCTCTATTTGTTCACTCTGTGGAGAGAACCTGCTCGGCCAGTGTTTGCTGTTTAACTCTTCCAGACCCCTGGCTGCTTGACAGGAGCCCAGACCTCTCCTGTGTTATGTCCTTTTGCAGTAAAATGTCTGGGCACAGTGGGAGGGGACTAGGGGTTACTGATGGTTTCATCCTGTTTGAGATGTTGGGGAGGCAGCCAGAGCTGGGGTGGGCTGAGGTCATGGTAGACCTGTGCAGATTAACAGTGGGCCACTCAACCGTTTTGCCTAGACCTAGAGGCCCGGGAGCGGCAGGCCCAGGCCCAAGGGAATGAAGAAGAGGAGGAGATCCGGAGTACCACGACGCTGGAGCAGGAGGTGAGCATCCAGACCCTTGGCCCGGAGGCCTTCCCTGCAGGAGGGGAGGAGGGACCTGGTTGGCCGCAGTATAGGGAGAGCTTGTTCTTGCTCTCTTCTGTGGGAGCTGGGTGATTTGTCCCACCCACAGGTTGCTGAGCCCTACCTTGCAAGTGGAGCCTCCCAGGGACCTTTACAAGGTGAGCCACCCTGGAAGTGGATCTGCACAGAATTGTCACCCCCCTGCTCCCCGCCCTGCAGATTGCCCGCCTTCGAGAAGAGGGTTCCCGTCAGTTGGAGGAGCAGCAGAGGCTGATCCAGGAGCAGATCCGTCAGGACCGGGAACAGAGGCTGAGAGGTGAGAGTCGGCCCTGTTGTATGCTCTCTCCAGGGCCGCTGCACCTGCCCTGCTGGATGGCCATGCCGGCTGCTTGGCGAGGTAGCTGTGAGCACCCCGTGGCAGTCACGGAGGCCCACTGCAGCACCTGCCACCTTTCTCTTCTTCCTACCAGCTTTTGGGGTACTTGGCCTTGGTGGAACCATGTGCTGTGTCTCTGGCCCTGGCCCCCAGGATATGTTCCCAGCTCCTCATTTGAGAAAGTCAATAGGTAGCCTTCAGGAGATGGCTGAGCAGGCCACCCAGGGGGCGGTGGGATCCGGATCGCATCTGCCTTTCCTACTAAGCCTTCCACCAGGGCAGGAGACATTGGCCTTGGTCAGGAGCAGCCTTCTTAGGTCCTCTGGATTGGTACCACCTCTCCTTGTGAGAACCTTGGACTCTCCGAAACATTACCTTTCATATTTTCCCAATATTTTCAGGAAAAACAGAAAGTACTGAAGGCAAAGGAACCCCTAAACTAAAGGTAAGTCTGGTGGGGTCTGTGGACCACGACACGCCACCTCATTGGGGCAGCACTACTCCGCATCCTTTCTGTCCTCCAGTGCCCTGGAGCCCAGGGCTGCTTCTCAGAGATTGCCACGGCAAGTGGCTCTGACCCCATTAGGTGTGTGCGGGAAGACTCTCAGAAGGCTGTAGGGATGGTCCTTACATTAGGTGTGTGCGGGAAGAACCTCAGAAGGCTGTAGGGATGGTCCTTACGTTAGGTGTGTGTGCGGGAAGAACCTCAGAAGGCTGTAGGGATGGTCCTTACAGGCCAAGAAGTGTGGCCTGGCTGACCCCATGGCCTCCCTCTCAGTTCCATGCTTTGGGTGCTCTCTATTACAGCGGCTTGGTGTCTGCTCAGAGTTGCCAGCGTACTTGCAGGTCTGGTGGTGTTGATGGTGATGTTGTCTTTTCAGCTAAAGTGGAAGTGCAAGAAGGAGGACGAATCCCAAGGCGGCTACTCCAGAGACGTCCTCCTGCGGCTTCTGCAGAAGGTATGCTCTCCTGACATCTCAGCCCAGCTCGCCCAAATGCTCCTGAACGTCATTAATGTATTAATGCATAATATAGCCACTCCCTCGCCTTTTTTTTTAAGCTGCCCCATAACCACAGAACAGCCTAGAGAGCATTCCCTAGGCCAGTCCTCCCATCCATCGTCACTTGAGTTGGTTGTCATGGGCTCCTGCAGCCTGCTCTCTCCTTTCCTGCCTAAGCCCAGGCCTTTCCTTGAAGCACAGGGTTTGTGTGGATGTGCTGGGAGAGAGAGGGTCGGTGTCTGGCATGACCCCTCCTCTTCCCGTCTTCAGCAGGCTGTGCCCCTGTACCACTGTGCTTGTGTTGCCTAAGTTCCAGTGCTTTGTTCATCTCTCCTCCGCTGTCTGTACCCAGGAAAGGAAAACATCTTAATTTCCTCCCCAGCCTTGCCTCTCTGAGCCCCTAGAAGAAAGAAGTTATTCCAAGGCTGGACTCTAGCCCAAGCTGGGCCACTTTGACTGCCCAGTTGTACTTGCTGTGACTTTCTTGTCCCCACAGTATGGGGAGGTTCTCAACCTGGTGCTCTCCAGGAAGAACACAGGCACTGCCATAGCGGAGTTTGCAACCGTCAAAGCTGCGGTGAGTGCTGCACGGGCATCCTGCCATTCTGGGGAGGGACCCAATTTTATGGGTCCTCCTAATTAGGTGATCTACACTCCTACTGGATCCGTAGGCCAGTCTTCCTGAAGGCCCCCTGACTCCCAGATTGGATGGGAGAATGCTCTGATTTAATTTCACTCTGGCTGGCTGCGTACAACACCCTTGTCCTGCACCAGCCTTGCTTTCCCACCCTGCATGTTCCTCTTTGCTCCTCCAATCAGAAGGGCCCCCCCACCCCCCCACCCCCACCACAAGGTCAGAGCTCCTGAATACCATTGTTTGCAGGTGGCTGAGGTTGCCTAGGTCCGCCTGGAGAACTAGAATACTGCTTCTAGTCTTTGTGGGGTCAAAAGAGCCCCTTAGAGCTGATGGACTGGGTGGAAGCAGATACTCTGTTTGGTAGGAGCTGGCTGTTCAGAATGAAGTGGGACTGGTGGACAACCCTCTGAAGATTTCCTGGTTGGAGGGACAGCCCCAGAGCACAGGGGGCCCCAGCCACCAAGGACTATCAAAGGTAGGAAGCCCGAATCACCTAGCTGGGCCCACTGGGGGCTTGGGGTCCCCTTCTTCTGCTCTCAGGCCCTTTCTTCCCAAGTCCAGATTGGAGGGAGTAGAATGAGATCGGCAGTCCAGTAGCCCACTCGGGACGGCTGATTCCTCCTGATTCTCATTCCCCTCTGAGGACCAGAGAGATCCCATCCTATACAGTCCCCAGCCCCGTCCTGGCACTAGGATCCAACCCAGGGCCTCACTCATGCTTAGCTTATGCTCCACTACTGAGAGATACCTCACCCTCCATATACATCCCATCGGTACTCTCATCCCCACCAAGAGGATGCCTCCTGCCTGGTTGCTCTTGGTGTGGTGTAGACGACTTGGAGTTTGGACAGCCCACTGGGCAGGAGTGCTAGGCGGGAGGAGGGCAGCTGTGTCTCTCTCCAGTGCTTCAGTTTTCCAGACGTGTCTTTGGCTGCTGACTCACAGACTGACTCTGAAGAAGCAAATCTCCTCTAGAAATAGCATCAGTCCCACGTGGAACCCGGGGTCTGTGTCTGGTGACGCACTTGTGGTAGTGTGCACCTTCCAGCTGAGTGGGCCCAGGCCTCAGTCCTTGCAACTCCACAGTGGCTTGTTCACTCTGCCCCAGATGGTCAACTGTTTTCCAGCCTGACTACAGAGGTGGAGTCACAGGGGTCCACGACACCCCTGCTCCCCACGTTGGAGGGACTGACTGCTTTGGAGTCAGGAGCCAGCAGCCTGGCTCTTTGCTTCTCAGACACAGCCTGGGCATCGGTGTGTCCACAGTCTCTCAGCGGCTTAGCAGGGTCTTCGCTTTGTTGCCTGTCTCAGTACCTGCCTAAGGTATTGGAAACCTTCAGATCCTAGACAGGAAAAACATGAAGCAGTTTAAGCCCAGCTCAGGACCCTGACTTAAAAGAGGCCTCACCCGCCCCCCTTTAAGCCCAGCATCACAGCCCACGTCACACTCCACTGATCACATTAGGAAAATTTTATTCATTGTGTCCTGGATCCAGAGGAAACTTTTGGCTTGGCACCTCCACAACAGAGGAGCGCTTGGGTCTGCGGAGGCAGCGTGTCCAAGCCTCCCTCTGCCCCTCACAGTGGGAGAGGCCCATAGGTCCAGCCCAGTGCCGCTGGGGCTCTGGATCCAGATCTTCTGGCTAGGCCATAGGGTGGGATAGTAGCACAGCTGGAGCATCTCGGCCTGGTTTGGGTAAAGCCCCCCAATCTTGGTGGAGGGTTCTAGAGCCTCTTCCTGGTGTAGTGTCCATTCCCTGGCCCAGTCCTCCCTCTGCTAGGAAGAAAGTCTGTTGTTTTCACAGCATTTCCCAAAGGCCCCCATATGTGATACTGCGGGAATTCCCCAAAGCACTGTTGCAAGCTGGCAGTCCGCTGGCTCCCTCGTGAGGCACCACGGTCTGCCCTGGGAGGTCCGTTGGCACGTTGAGTCTCACGCCCTCCTTGGTACTAATGGGTCTCTTCCCTGGGTTTTACTCTGTGTTCCTCTCCTGCTCTTGCAGCCCATGACTGACATCTTCCTTTTCCTGCCCATGATAGTTTCACACCAGTGCTGCCAACACTGACCAGTGGTCCAGCAATGTCAGTCACCCTGTCCAGCATAGTCGCCATCAGTTAGGTGTGGCTGTTAAGCATTGAAATGTGGTCAGGGGTAAGGGGTGTGGTCAGTTGGTTGAAGCCCTGGTTTCAATCCCCAGCACCACATAAACCAGGTGGTAGGGCACCTGGATTCTCTGGAAGCGGAGACTGCAGAGTCAGAAGTTTAAGGCCAATCTTGTTACACAGTGAGCTGGAAGATAGCCTGGGCTACTTGAGACCCTGGGGGGGGGGTGGTTAGGGTGACAAGAACAAACTAGATTTTCTTTCATCCTTCTTTTTGTGTATGCATATGTATGCCAGTGATGTATACAAGTGTGATATGTGCATGTGTATGTTCATGTGGAGGGATGTACATGCATGGATGTTTGTGTGCATGTGGAGGAATGCACATGCATGGATGTTTGTGTGCATGTGGAGGCCAAGGGTTGATATTAGGTGTCTTTTCTTTCTTCTTTATTTTATTTATTTATTTATTTTTGGTCTTTTTAGAGACAGGGTGTCCCTGTAGTCCCAGCTGGCCTAGAACTCACTATGTAGACCAGGCTGGCCTTGAACTCAGAGATTCACCTGGCTCTGCCTCCTGAGTGCTGGGATTACAGGCGTGGGCCACTATGCCCAGTGGAACTGAATTTTCAGTTTGATTTTCTTTTTTTTTTTTTTTTACCTTTTAGTCCCAGCTGGCCTGGAGCTCTCTCTGTAGACCAGGCTGGCCTTGAACTCACAGAGATCCACCTGCCTCTGCTTCCCGAGTGCTGGGATTAAAGGCATGCGCTTGATTTTATTTCAGTTAATTTAAACAGCCTATGAAGTAAATGGCCATTATACTGGATGGAGGCAAGCCTGTCTCCCCTTTTCTCTCAGGCCTACCCACTTTCTTTTTTTTTAAATATTTATTATTTTTATTTTATGTGTGAGTGTATTATTTGCATGTAAGTGTACTCCTCGTCGTGAAGTGCCTGTGGGGGTCAGAAGAGGGTGTTGGAGACCCTGGAACTGGAGATATGGATGGTTGTAGCTGCCATGTGGGTGCTGGGATTTGAACCTGAGTCCTCTGCAAGAGCAGCCAATGCTCTTACTGCTGAGCATCTCACCAGCTCCTGTTTGTTATCTGAGACAGGCTCTTGCTGCACAGGCCTGCCCACTTCAGTTCCAGACTCAGTTGGACCACTTCTTTCTAGATAATTGCCTGGGTTCTCTGTATACAGTAGTTTTAGAGGCTGGTGAGGGCACTGTCCGTTCTGCCTGATCTGTATCCTACACCCTGCCCCACCCTTGTGCCACCCTGTCTCTCTGGCAGGTCCTTGTGGTTGCAGGGTGTGTCTTCCTTTTTCTGGCCTCTCCAGCTTCCTTCAGGGCTCCTGCCAGAAAGTGACCTGTCCTTCCAGTCTGGGAGACGTGGAGGACTGGTCAGCACCCACAGGGTGAGCAGAGCCCTTGGCGCCCTCTCCCACAGCTTCCTTGATCCACCACTGTGCCTTCCCTGTGTCCCCAGACTCCATCCCCCGCTCACCCCTGCTTTGCCACCCTCGGCCAGTCAGAAGTGGGGCTCCCTGGGGAACTGCTCCCTCAGCGTCTGTAGAACTTCCTCCAGAAGTGAAATCCCCAGGTCCACTTTGAAGGAGAAGAAAGGATCACTGAGGTCCGGAGCAGGTGTCCTTGGGAAATGGGGAGTGTCGGAAAGGTCCTCCTCTGAGAATCGGTGGAGGGGGCCGGCCAGGGAGATGGCAGAGGGCAGGGTGGCAGCGAAGGCAGGAGTGTAGGTCGGTGAGGACTCCAGAATGTTGGGGCAGCTGGAGCTCTCCCGGTAGAGGCGCGGGGGCTTGGGCGGGGCCAACAGGGTGGCTCGGGGCTGTTCATCCCCCCACAAGGGCAGGCGCCGGCCGTCTGGCCGGCCTTGCAGTTCCCTCATGACTTCTCGGTTGCTGTACTCCTCGTGGTCCCCGGCAGCAGTGCTGGCCTGGCTCAGCACGCTGCCCTGCCGCCGCAGTCGCCGCGGCCGCCCCACGGTCAGTCTCTTGAAGAAAGAGGCATTTCGGAAGGAGCCTTTCCGCCAGGTCTCCATGGGACTCCTGGGCGTCAGCAGTCACACCTGGCACCTGAGCAGCCAGAGACCATTGGGTACCTGCCAGAGTGCCTCGGGATGCCAGCCTCACCGGCTTGAAGCAGCAGTGGCCTCCTGCGCAGCGTGTGCTTTGGCCTGCATCTTGGTGTCCATTCAAGGCCTGGAGAGCAGAGCCTCTCTGCTTTCTGACAGCAGAGTGCCCAACTCGACCAGCCCAGCGTGGCCGTGTGCGTGTGGGGAAGGAAAAAACAGGAGGAACAAGAACAGCACTTACGGAGCAGGGACAGGGACAGGCGGGGCGCGCGGGTCCTTCCTGCCGGCAGGGGAGCGCGCAGGTCCTTTCTGCAGGCAGGCACGGCCCGGCCCTGCTAACCCTTTCCGATGGTCTCTGGCCTGTGCTGCTCTCCTGGTTGTGTCCTCTCTGCCGGCAGGCACCGCACTGATTAGTGGCTTGGCTCTTTGTGCCAACGTGTGGTGGAGATGTATTTTGTTTTCAGCTGACTCAGTCAGGTGGGAAGCCAGTTTCATGGTCTGAGGTAATTGTAGCATCTGTAGGCCAGGCTGGGATTGGGGCAGCTGTGACCAACACCCCAGGGCAGTGGGTAGCTCCAGATTCCTCTGGGGACAGCCCTGCTGGTATGTCACCAGGTTGCTTCCTTTCTAGTCACAGCCCCACCACCTTGACCCCAGCCTTCCTGGCTCTGTGGCCCCACGTGTCTCTGGGAGGAGCCTAGAGAGGTGTGCTAATTGAAAGGCCAGCTTTGGAACAATTGCTGGGAAGGAAGAGACCTGCTGGTGTGGGTGACTCAGCCCTGGGGCTGGATGACAGGCCCTCATTAGCAGGCCCACAGGAATGGGGGGGAGGATGTAGAGGGCGTGTTCACAGGGAACAGCCCCATGCCTGTAAAGGGCTCACTCCTCCCAGGCCTGCCAGGGGCATGCCAAGGGTTTTCTTAGTGGAGCAGTGTTAACTTGGCGGGAGTGCTGCCCTCCCCGTAGCCTTGACATCAGGGTGGCCCCCAGCATGTCCAGCAGTGGGGGGCCAGGCCCCTCCCACCTCACTGCTCCAGTCTTTTCCCTCCAGCTGCAGGCCTCATTTGGGGGTCCCTCTGCTGTGGAGGGGGCTGGGCCATGTGGGGTTGCCATGGATTGTGAGTGTTTGGAGATAAAAGGGCTAAGAGCCACTCCTGGGGGGATAACAGTAGGGGCTTCCTGTTTCTCTACACCCCTCACTCCAAACCAGTTGGCCAGAGCCTGGCAGCTTAATTCCAACCACTCCCATCTTATTCCTGGGCCACTGACCACTGAGCTGCTCCATACAGAACAGCACCAGTATAGGGTAGTGCAAGCAAGCTGCACAGCTCTGCTCCATAGGCCACTATACTTGCAGCCGCTGGCCTGGCTGGCCTCTGCCAACTCCGATGGGTTTCCCATCTCTAAAGAGCTGTTGGTCACAAGCTGGACTCAGTTTCAGCTGAACTGAGGAGGAAATGACGTAATCCATACTGCCCTTATTAGGGTGTGGGGTTGGCAGCTCACAGCTCCACTGAAGGGCTGCTGCACCACCCCATCCTTGGCCCGTTGGGGTGGTTTATTGTTCTTTCCATGATTAAAGTATAGCCCTCTTTGCCCCACATGCTAACAGGAACATAACTGAAGCCGCGGGCCGGGCTGGGCCGGGCTCTGCCCTGTGGAAGCCCTGCATGTGTCTTTATGAGGCAGGCTGCTCTCAGGCTTGCTCTTTGCTCAACTGTGGCTGGGTGAAGGGCATTCTCAGCAGGAGCCAGAGCCCACGGGGACAGTGCACATGGGGACAGCACACGGAGGCACTGTACACGGGGACAGTGCACATGGAGCTAAGAGCACACGGGGACAGTACTCTGATCAATGCCCAGCCAAGTCCACTGGACAACTGCACCTCAGAACCAACCTCCTTAGTTGGAAACGCGCCAGGCAGAATCCCTGGGTGGAGAGAAGTGTCAGAGAAAAGGAAATGAGCCGGGCCAGTGCAGCGGGAGTGATCCACAAGGAAGGGCTAAACAGCCCAGCCAGGTCTGGGTAAAGGAAGCTTGTGGGAGGTTAGAGCTGAGCGGAGGGGGAGCCCTGGAGGAGACAGCCTGGAGCGCAAAGGTGCCCTGTAAAGGCCTGGCCGAACTGAATCAGGAAGTCCCGGTCCTTCCCTCTGCCCTTCCGGTCCTTGGCTTTTATTTATTTTAATTTATTTCCGTATGTGTATGAATGTACTGTCTGCATGCAAGTCTGTACACCCATGTCGTGCAATGCCGTGGAGGTCAGAAGAGGGTGTCGGATTCCCCTGGAATTGGAGTTACAGACAGTTCTCGACCACCATGTGGGTGCTGGGGATCGAACCCAGGTCCTCTGCAAGAGCGGTCGGCGCTCTTAACTGCTAGGCCATCTCTCCGTCCTTGGCTTTTAGACTCCGCTCCCCCTGCCCCAGCCTGAGTCTAGTCTGTGGGGCTGTGGTCAGCTGCCCTGACTCCGTTTGGTTTCCTCTGTTCCCAGGGCTCAGTGCTGTCTGAGAGGGACTACGAGAGCCTAGTGATGATGCGCATGCGCCAGGCCGCGGAGCGCCAGCAGCTGATCGCCCAGATGCAGCAGGAAGACGGTGGGCAGCCCACGCCCACATAGCCTCGGCTCCAGCCCTCCCGCCCCAGCCCTTTTTGGAAACAGCATCAATAAACTTTTTAAAAACAGTCTGCCTTTCTTCATGCTGGCCGGGCTCCTTCAGGAGGCCCCAGGCTGGCCCTTCCCCCGTGGCTGGGAACACAACAGAATGTCACGTTTTTCCAGTCGCTGCACAACAGAGCTGAGGAACAACCACTCATCAGAGCCTTTATTGGCTTGGACTAGCTGGCAGGATCCTCCTGGGCACGTGCAGGGGCTGTTCTTTACTGGGCTCTCTAGCTCTGGCCTGGGCAGCTTGCCTTCAGCATAGGGCTACAGTAAAAGCCAGTCAGGCCTGTAGCTGGAGGGCAGCTGGGCGTACCAGGGCAAGGGCCTGACCTGCCCGCGACTGCAGCAGGACTTCTGAGGCCATTCACTGCCCATCAGTGCTGGGCCAAGGAAGGTGACAATTCAAAAGAAAAGTCAGGGCTTGTGGTGGCCTTTCCAAATAAGGGGGGACTCCATCCACAAGTCAACATGAGCAGGTCACTCCTTGTGCAGGCACCACACCAGCGTCTGTCCCACCCCTGTCATGCTCAACACACGGAAGCCCCTGCGCTCCAGCTTGTCCAGGACTATGCGAGGAGGGTCATTGACGTAGTACTCATAGCTATAAAGAGAAGGCAAAGTGGCATTAGGGGACACAGCAAGTACCCAAACAAAGCCAGCATCTGCTGAATGCCAGGCCTGGCCAGAAGGTCTCGCAATGACCCATTTTCTGGGCACTTCAGGTGACAGGCTAAAGTGCACATTTCCTATCCCTCTGCTTCGCACTTCACATGTATTCTCCCAGCAGCCCGTGAAGGAGCCATTACTCTTCCCATTTATGCATGAGAAAATGGACTAGTGAGCTTCACCTGTCCATGTTAGTCTTGGAGCCACCACATGTGCTGGTCTGAGCACCCTGCTCAGAAGAGCAGCCGGCTTTCCTTGGGGCTCTGCCCTCTGGCTTCCCAAAGCAGGAAGTTTGCCCCAAATAGCCCCTAGCTCCCCCTGCCATTCGCTGGCATGGAGAAAAGCTTGCTTTCCTTCAGAAAGGACCGTGAAGTCCACAAGAGGCTCAAACCTCAAGCTGTGTGGCTTTTTTGTTTTGAGACAGGGCCTCCCTGTAGCCCCAGCTAACCTGGAACTCATGTAGACCAGGCTGGCCTCTATCTCAGAGATCTGCCAGCCTCTGCCTCCCAAGTGCTGGTATTAATGCTGTGCATCTTAAAGCAAGTATCTCCAGAAAAATGAGGGGGACCCAGGAGGCTGGGACCTGTTTGTCTTCTTTCTCCTCTGCCATGGGACTCTGGCAACTCAGGATATTCCTGAATCTTTTTGATGCTTCTCCCTCACTACTGGTAAGAGTGAGAGAGCAGAAGGAAACCTTGGTGTGTAGACATGGAGAAAGCATGAAGGAAGCGGAGGGAAGCAGCAAAATGCCCAGCAGCCATTAGCTGGGAGGATCCGGCGTCCTGCTCCATTTCCGGCTTGAGCTCTGTCTCGGCCAGCCCCTCTAGGGGTTTCGTTAATTGGACACACAGCTGAGGGCAAGGCTGGGAACAGTCTACTCCTGAAGCCTAGACTCAGGATAGGCAGTCCTGGACTTCCAGGAAGGACGAGCTACTTTGGGAAGTAAGGCTGGGAGCTTGTGGGAAGCTCTCACTAAGCCTTGTGCTGTGTGGGGGCCACAAATGAGAGTGAGCCCTCCATCCTTGATGTTGGGTAAGGGGAATGGACAGGACTAGGCACTGCTAGGAAGAAGGCGCTGATGTCCACTTACAAGTTGTTTCCCAGGACACTTCTCTTCGAGGCCCCCAGATGCTGCATCAGCTCCGGATCTGAGTGCTCATCGCCCACCAGGGTCGGGCCCACCTCCTGTAAGAGAGGCCACAATGGCTGCTTGAGTGGCTGCCAGCTAGCTGTGGAAAGTCTTGCTTTCCTTCTTCCCCTGCCTGCTTGCTGCACGGAGAGGGAGAGGCAGAGGTGAGGATCTGTGGTGGTGGAGCACAAGTGGGGGTGGGGGTTGGGGTGGTGTCTCCCTGTCTCTCCAAGCAACCACCTCTTGCCTCTAAACACTGCATGCTTATTGGCCCCCTCGGGCCAGGTACCACCAAGCCATATACATATATATGCACATTCATAGTAAAATGTGGCAAGCCTATAATCCTAACACTCAAGAGGCTGAAGGAGGAGGATCTGGGCTTCACAGTGAGACTGTTTTGGAAAAAAAGAAAAAAAGAGGTGTAGCCTTACAATGGAATCTTATTTGGCTGGGTTGTCATACTGATACATGCTACAATGTGAATGGAGCTTGAAAATGTGAGAGAAGCCAGACCCAGGAAGGCACACACACAGACACAGGTAAGTCAGCTGGGCTGAGGACATTGGGGGAAATGAACCACTAATGGACAATGGATATGGGTGTTGTTGATGTTGGAAATGTTCTAAAATTGATTAGAGATGGCCACACAGCTCCAAATATGCTTCTTCTTTTTTTTTTTTTTTTTTTAGACAGTCTCCCTGCAGCCCCAGCTGTCCTGGAACTCTGTAGTTAGACGAGGCTGGCCTCTAACTCACAGAGATCCGCCTGCTGGGATTAAAGGCAGCATGAATATGGTTTTTTATTTTATTTTTTTAAATTTTATTCTTTTTTTTTCTTCTTGGTCTTTGTGAGACAGGGTCTCCCTGTAGCCCCAGCTGTCCTGGAACTCACTCTGTACACCAGGCTGGCCTTGCACTCACAAAGATCCACCTGCCTCTTCCTCCCGAGTGCTAGGATTAAAGGCGTGTGCCACCATGCCCAGCTATTGTGTTTTTTAAAATATATTTTTATTGTTATTAAACTTTTTTCATACATCATACATCATTTCTCAATCCAATTCAGACTCATTTCCCTTTCTAAATAAAATATTTTTTAAGCCAGTCATGATGGTGCATGGATGCCTTTAATCCCAACACTCAGGAGGCAGAGGCAGGTGGATCTTTGTGAGTGCAAGGCCAGCCTGGTCTACTACTTTGTGAGTTCCAGGCCAGCTGGCGTTACAGGGAGACCCTGTCTCAAAAAGACCTATCTGCATTGAGTTGTACAGGTTTAACCAATGTGTGCTTTGGTATTATAATACGTATCAGTGAACCTTTATCGAAAGAGAGCCAGGAGCTGGAGAGATACCTCAGCGGTTAAGAGCATGTATGGGGGCTGGAGATGTGGCTCAGCGATTAAGAGTGCCGACTGCTCTTGCAGAGGACTTGGGTTCGATCCCCAGCACCCACATGGTGGCTAAGAACCATCTTTGACTCCAGTTCCAGGGGAATCCAACACCCTCTTCTAACCTCTGCAGCATTGCACGACACAGGGTGCACAAACCTACATGCAGACAGTACATTCATACACATTAAAAAAAAAAAACAAAGCATGTACAGTGTTTCCAGAGAACACAAGTTCCACAAGTTGGACTCCTAGCAAGCACGTCCTTTGACCTACAAGCACCTGTAACTCCAGCTCCCGCTTCTGTGACACCTGCACTCTTGTGGACACAGGTACATGAATATATGAATATATGCATAATTAGAAATAAAAATACATTAAAAAAAAAGAACCAGGCTGGGAGCACATGTCTACACTCTCAGAACTTGAGAGGCAAGACCAGCTTTCAATATATAGCAATTTTGTGGCCAGCCTGGGCTATATGAGACTCTGTCTCAAAACAGAAAAGAGTTAAAAGAAGTATTTGATGACATTTTCAAGTAGGGATTCCCAAGCCCAGAAAGGAAATCTGGGAAAAGAGCCCAGTAATTCATATTTAACAGCCATACAGGTGACTGGTTCTCAAATCACCGGCCTCGGGTCTCTGCCAGACACCTCCTATCACATGGCGAATCCACTGCTTTTTCCTTCATCCAAAGGGGTTGGACACCCACTGCTTGATCTTTAGGGAGTAGGAAGAGGGGAGGGGCTCCCTGCTGCTCGGCTAGGGGCCGTGCTCTACCATTTGAAAGCTAAGAAGGGTCTTCTGAAACAGCACCTCTTTCTCTAGACCAGGTGCCCAGATAAGGGGACGCGACCTTAGACTCCTGCATGGTGTCCTCCGCAGGCCACCCCAGACCTCTCCTTCCTTTCTCACGTCTTTTTTGGGCTCCGAACAGGGTCAGCAACTTTGCATCGCCTTTTTTCTTCCAAACTTTTTCCTCGGGTTTCGCCTCTTTACGCCGGCTGAGCAGCACACGCGGAGCCAGCCTTGCGTGACCCCCTGACCGGTCGCGGGTCCTGCAGGTACCCCGCCCTGGAGTCCTCCCCAGTGGGGGCCGCGCCGCGGGTGCGTGTCTGCGGGGCTCCGCGCCAGCTCCGGGAAGAGGGCGCAGAGTGGCAGTGGCGGGCCCGCGGGTCCCCAGGTCGCCGGGCGTCGGGGACTCACCATGCGGATCTGGGTGCTGATAAGCAGGTAGGGCATGGCGTGTCCTGCAGGATCCCACCCGCTGCTTCGGGCGACGCGATCCGAGTCCCGTTACTGCGGCTCTGTCCACCGCCCCTATCCACCGCGGAGCCGTCTCCGGGACCCACCAATCAGGAGCGCGGTGACAGTGACGCGGGACCCCGCCCGCTCCGCGTCCGGGGTCGGACCTGCAGCTCCAGCCCGGCGCGGGGTGAACTGGAGGAGGGGTGGCCCCTCGGAGTTGGCCGAGGCGTCCGGGGCGTGACTTTTGCTTTTTCTCCCAGCACCTGCAAGTTCAGGTTCCAAAGTCCTGCAGGTCCGCGCCCGCCCCTCTAGCAGAGCAAACAGCACTCCGGGCTAGGCTGCAGCCAACCCGGGGGACATCCCGACGGCGTCCGCGGACCCGTGCTTGACAGGCCGGGGTACAGAGTGCCGGGGTTCAGTGGCGCTCGGCTGGGTGCAGCCGGGTGACTGTAAATAGGTGGAATCTGGTCCTCCTATGGGGAGCCTGGTAAGAAGCTAGGAGACAGGGTGCACACGTAGATCACAGGTAACACCTGTGAAACAACGGTCCCCCGCACCTCCCACCAAAGTAAGGGCAGCGAGTTCACAATTAGGCGCCCAGGCCCTCATCCAAAATCTGACAGCTGCACATTCTTTAACAGCCGTGCTGTGACTGGTTCCCTAAAAAGCAAAACAAAAACACCCTGTGAACCTCCTCCCCTGTCTGGGAATGTGTAGAGAGGCGAGCACACTCTACTTCCTGCTTTCAACCACTGCCAGGACACAGCTGTAAGCGAGCTGGCAAGTTTTCATCCATACTTAACCGGTTTGGTTTATTTTTAATTAATTAATTAATTAATTTTTGACTTTAAGAGACAGGGCCTCCCTGTAGCTCCAGCTGTCCTGGAACTCGCTATGTAGACGAGGCTGACCTGCCTCCCAAGTGCTGGGATTAAAGGCATGTGCCACCACGACTGGCTTCCCTTTGGGAGGGTTTTTTTTTTTTTTTTTTTTTTTTTTTTTT
>VZQC01006754.1:2740657-2798459 GCA_009823505.1 Rhizomys pruinosus
AAAAAAAAAAAAAAAAAAAAAAAAAAAAAGACTGGCTACTTCATAAAAGATGAAATAGAAATGATTAACAAGCATATAACAAGATGCTGAATATTATTAAAAGTCCTGGAAATGCAATTAAATCCTATCTTTTCTTTACTTTTTTGTCTTTTCTTTTTTTTAATTTTTTTTATTAATTTTATTTATTTCTGTATGTGTATGAATATACTGTCTGCATGCAAGTCTGTGCACCCGTGTCGTGCAATGCCGCGGAGGTCAGAAGAGGGTGTCGGATTCCCCTGGAACTGGAGTTTCAGACGGTTCTCGGCCGCCATGTGGGTGCTGGGGATCGAACCCGGGTCCTCTGTAAGAGCAGTCGGCGCTCTTAACCGCTAGGCCATCTCTCCAGCCCCTACTTTTTTGTCTTTTCAAGACAGGGTCTCCCTGTAGCTCCAGCTGTCCTGGAACTCACTCTGTAGACCAGGCTGGCCTTGAACTCACAAAGATCTGCCTGCCTCTGCCTCCCAAGTGCTAGGATTAAAGGTGTGCGCCACCACGCCGGGCAATCCTATCTTTTTCTATCTATAGATTTGAGTGTGTGTGCCCATGTGTAGAGGTCAGAGTACAACTGTAAGGAGTCAGCTTTCTTCTTCCACCGCATTGGTGGACCAGTGCCTGTATCTGCTGAGCCATCTGCACAGCTCCTAAGCTAGATTTTAAAACCACAAGATACTGCCTTACAGATAAAGCTTAAAATTTGTGAAGATTTGGGGCTGGAGAGATGGCCTAGCAGTTGAGAGCGCCGACCGCTCTTACAGAGGACCCGGGTTCGATCCCCGGCACCCACATGGCGGCTGAGAACCGTCTGAGGCTCCAATTCCAGGAGAACTCCAGTTCCAGGGGAATCCGACACCCTCTTCTGACCTCCGCGGCATTGCACGACACGGGTGCACAGACCTACATGAAGACAGTACACTCATATACAAAGAAAAATAAATAAAAATTAGAAAAAATTAAAAAAAATAAGTTTAAAAAAAAAATTTGTGAAGATTTCCTAGTGTGTGGGACAGTTGTATTCAGCTATTTCAGGGACTGAAGCAGGAGAATCTCTTGGGCCCAGGAGTTAAAGACCAACCTGGACAACATAGTGAGACTCAAAATTAAATAAATAAATAAATAAATAAATAAATAAATAAATAAATAAATAGACATGTTGGCTCACAGCTCTAATCCTTACTCAGGAGACAGGGCTCCTTGAAGTTCAATGCCAGCCTGAGCTGCAGTGTAAGATCCTGTTTCAAAAAAGCCCCCTACTCCCCCTCCCAAATAAAAAAGGAAAAGAAAGAAAAGATGGTAAATATGAGTGTTAGCTGAAATGGGGGTGCTAAGAACACGTTCAACAACTTGGGATCAAGGATCGTTGTGACGGGTACAATCACATTTCATTCTCATGATGAAACTGAAGCTCCCCTAGATAAACTCTAAAGCAGGGGTGATAGTGCACCCCTATAATCTCAGCACTCAGAAGGCTGAGTCATGAAGATAGAGAGTCTGAGGGCATCTAAACCACATCACCATGAACTCACTCAGTCTCATCTCAGAAGCTAAGCAGGGTCAGGCCTGATTAATACGTGGATTGGGGAGCTGGAAGAATCTGGGCTACATAGTGAAAATAAAAACAAAACAAAGAGGCAATTTAAAGTTTAGAGATTTGTACAACTAACAATATATTATTTTGTGATTAAAAAAAAGACAGATTAAAAAGCCAATTCAATCTTAGAATGTGTAAACATAAAAAGAACTTTATTTCTTTATTCAGGGGCCTTAAGAATTGGAATTTGGGAGCCATAGGTTCAGATAGCTCTGAATCAGTGTTCCAGAAAAGGAAGGAAAGTAGAGTTTATAATGGAAAAAAAATTCTCAACTCACTACAAGATAATTATGTTTAGTCAGTTTATGATATTGTAATAAAATACCTGAGATGGTTACTTATAAAGAGAAAAGGTTCAGCACTCAGAAGGCAAAAGAATTGGGAGTTGAAGGCCAACCTAGGCTACATAGAGAAAAGCTGTCTCTAAATGAGAGAGCTCAGTAGTTAAAAGTACTTGCTATGCAATCTCATGAGGACTCTAGTTTGAATCCTAGCACCTGTGTAACAAGTTGAGTGTCTCGGCAAGTGTTGTAACCCTCTGTGTATGGGTGTGTGTGTGCACCTGTGCACATGCTCAAGGCCAAAAGAGGCCGTCGAGTGTCTTCCTCTACTGCTCTCCACCAATCCCTTTGAAGCAGGATCTGTCCCTGAACCTGGAGCTCTGGCTCTCTCGGTACAGCCTTGTGGTCTGGTCTTCCTGTCTCTGCTCCCCTTGGAACGTCACCTTGAGTTCAAGGGCAGCCTGAGCTGTACAGTGAGATCCTGTCTAAAAAAAGAAAAAAAAAAAAAGATAATCCAGGCATGGTAGTGCACACCTTTACTTCCAGCACTCATGAGGCAGAGGCAGGCGGATCTCTGTGAGTTCAAGGCCAGCCTGGTCTACATTAGGGAGTTCCGGGACAGCTGGGGCTACAAGAAGACCCTGTCTCAAAGAAAAAAAAGAAAAAAACAGAAACTCCCATTAAAGCTGGAAAAGAATGTAAAAGCAGACTGAAGAGATGGCTCAGTGGTTAAGAGCACTAGTTGCGGTTCTCAGCCTCAGCCTTTAACGGCTGCGCTATCCCAACAGCCCAAAGATGGCCTAGCGGTTGGGAGCGCTGACGCTCTTGCAGAGGACCCGGGTTCGATCCCCAGCACCCACATGGCGGCCGAGAGCCGTCTGAAACTCCAGTTCCAGGAGAACTCCAGTTCCAGGGGAATCTGACGCCCTCTTCTGACCTCCGCGGCATTGCACGACACGGGTGCACAGACTTGCATGCAGACAGTACATTCGTACACATACAGAGATAAAAA
The DNA here is from genome assembly GCA_009823505.1 of Rhizomys pruinosus. NCBI lineage: Eukaryota > Metazoa > Chordata > Mammalia > Rodentia > Spalacidae > Rhizomys > Rhizomys pruinosus. Next base: position 2,743,581 of record VZQC01006754.1, read on the forward strand.
AATAAAATTAAAAAAAAAATAGTACTTAGAGCAAATAAGCCTTCTGTACACTTAAACTCCCTAGAAGCTGCAACTTTAAGAACTCCTCAGGATTTATAGAAAATTATAAGTACTTTTCCTCTGCAAGTTAGACGATGGAGGGAAGGATAACAGGTGCTGCCTTAACTGTTTCTTGCTGCCTTCTTAATTCAGAAGATTAGGAAAATACCTTTCAACTATCTAAGAATTATTATTACTAAATAGTTTTCTGAATTTGAACTCCAAAGTAAATTAAACAGATTATCAGATTTAGCTTGGGACATGTGACCAATGTGTTTGTCTAGATATCTAATCAAACAGCAGGCTCCTTGTTGACCTCTCAGTGCCTCATATGAACAACCTCATCAAAAACCTTACCTCATTAAAAAAAAAAAAAAAACCCACCTTCCCTCATTGCTGGATTGAAAGCACGCGCCTTTAATCCCAGCACTGGGGAGGCAGAGGCAGGCAGATCTCTATGAGTTCAAGGACAGCCTGGTCTACATAGCAAGTTCCGGTTCAGCCAAGCTCTGCATAGGAAAACATTGTCACAAAATCAAAACAAAATAGATTTGGTGTCAGAATCTAAGTGCTGCCCTCACTTTGCCCTCAATCTTCTCTGCAAATTGCGCTGGACATCAGTACTGCCTACACAGATGGATTACAAGGGTCAGAAACTAGCTGAACAAATATTTCAGGGAATTATTCTTTTTTTCTGCAATAGTTGGATTTATCTTCGGGTACATACATGGCTGACCAGTTTGGGTGAACTGTCTATATAATTATAACTGGATTTGGTTTCTCATGTTTGTCAACACTTCCTCTCTGGCCCAAGTATTGCCAAAGTCCCCTGAAGTGGTTATCTGTTCAAGACTCAGGCACAGAAGACAAGAAATCAGGGGAGAGAAAAATTAAAAAGCATGCTAAAAATAATTAATAGGGGTTTATGATTCAGTGCCTGCTTTTGTTTCCTATGAGAGGAGCTAAATTGCTTTCATAACCAAAGCATAAGCTAAAACCACTATGTTCTTACGCCACAGCTGTATAGAGATTTAGTTATCTATGTTTCATTTCTGTGTTTTCATATATGAATATTTTATATCATCTCTTCATAATCTTTATAGAGAACAGGAAATATGAGGTTCTTTCAAGTATCCATAAATCATGATTAAAATGCCTCATAACTTGGTAATGCAGTTTTCTTTTTCTTTTCAATGTATTTTTGTGATAAAGGTTCTCACTTGGTAGCCTTGACTGTCCCCAAACTTAAAATCTCCCTGCCTCAGCCTTNAAGAATGTCGGGGGCTGGAGAGATTTGCCTAGCGTTAAGAGGCCGACTGCTCTTACAGAGGACCCGGGTTCGATCCCCAGCACCCACATGGCGGCCGAGAAGCCGTCTGAACTCCAATTCCAGGAGAACTCCAGCGCCAGGGGAATCCGGAGACCCTCTTCTGACCTCCGCGGATTCGACGACAGGGTGCACAGACCTGCATGCAGACAGTACATTCATACACATACAGAAATAAATAAAATTAAAAAAAAAAAAAAAAAAAAAAAAAGAAGATGAAGAATGTCTACACATCGGGGATATCTACAGAGCATGGATCCCCCCAGCATCCTGACTGCGGCACATTGTGAGAACTTGCCCGTTCCAGGGCCAGCAGCCTAACAGTACCTGCCCAAGTCCTCCTGACCCCTTAATGGCTTCCTGATTTCATGTGGAAAATCTCTCTCTCTCTCTCTCTCTCTCTCTAGAGTCTCTATGTAGCCCAGGCTGGCCTGGACCTGTCAATCCTCCTGTCTTAGCCTCTATGCTGAGATTATAGCTGTGGTTCTGCTTGGTCTGGTCTTTCAGTATTTCCATCGTGAAGTTCCTTTACTTTCACAAACAAATGTGGTCAAGTTCAAAAGAAAAGAAAGAAAAGCAAGAAGTAGGTCTCACTCTATAGCTCAGGGAGGCCTGGAGCCCACTATAGTCAGGCTGGCTTTGAACTTTCAGCAGTCTTCTTGCCTCAGCCTCCCAAGTGCTGGGATATAAGTGAACTACACTAGCTGGGGGTGGTGGTGCATGCCTTTAATCCTAGCACTAGGGAGGCAGAGGGAGGTGGATCTCTGCCTGCGAGTTCAAGGCCAGCCTGTTCTACAGAGCAAGTTCCAGGACAGCCAGAGCTACAGGGAGACCCTGTGTTCTAGTTTGTCTTCCATTGCTGTGACAAAACACTCTGACTGACACCAACTTGGGGAGGAAAGGGTTTATTCAGCTTACATCTCCTGTGTCACAGTTCATCACTTAGGGAGCCCAAGACAGTAACTCGGCAGGAACCTGGAGGCAGGAGCTGAAGCACAGGTCATGGAGGAATGCTGTTTACTGGCTTGCTCTCCTGGCCCTCTTTTTATTTACTTTAATTAATTAATTAATTAATTAATTAAAATTTTTTTTTGGTCTTTTCGAGACAGGGTCTCCCTGTAGCCCCAGCTGTCCTAGAACTCGCTCTGTAGACCAGGCTGGCCTTGAACTCACAAAGATCCACCTGCCAAGTGCTAGGATTAAAGGCGTGCACCAGCACGCCTGGCTTAGCCTGCCCTCTTATAAGGTACACAACAACTTGTCCAGGGTGGCACCACCCATAGTGGGCTGGGCCCTCCCACATTGCCCGACAATCAAGACAATACTCCACAGACGTGGCCACAGGCCAGTCCAATGGAGCCAATTCCCCAATTGAGGCTCCCTCAACCCAGGTGTGTCAAGTTGACACTAAAGCTATCCAGCACGCCCTGTCTCAAAAAGACCAAAACAAAACAAAAAACAAAAAAAGAAAAACAACAAGAGTGAACCACTGAAGCTGGTTCATGCAGTGCTGGGGATTGAACTCAGGACTTTATGCATGCTAGGCAAGCATTCTACCAACCAAGCTCCATTTTCAGTCTTAAAAATAAGAACATTGGAAAAAAAAAAAAAAAAAAAAAAAAAAAGAACATTGGGCCTGGAGAGATAAGCCTAGCGGTTAAGAGCACTGATTGCTCTTGCAGGGGACCCGGGTTCAATCCCCAGCACTCACATGGCGGCTAAGAACCATCTGTAACTCCAATTCCAGAACTCCAGTTCATTGCACACAGACCTACATGCAGACAATACATCATATCATACAAAAATAAATAAACTTAAAAAAAAAAAAGACATTGGGGTAGAGGATAGCCTAGCGGTTAAGAGCCCGGATGCTCTTGCAAGGACCCGGGTTCGATCCCCAACACCCCACATGGCAGCTAAGAACCATCTGTAACTCCAATTCCAGGAGAACTCCAGTTCCAGGGGAATCCGAGACCCTCTTTTGACCTCCTCGGCATTGCATGACAAAAGCGGGCAAAATACATAAAAATTACATTAAAAAAAAAAAAAAAAATAAATAAATAAAAAAAAAAAACATTTGTGGTGGTGCACGCCTTTAATCCCAACACTCGGGAGCAGAGGCAGACGGATCTCTGTGAGTTCAGACCAGCCTAGTCTACAAAGTGAGTTCCAAGACAGCTGGGGGGGTCTACAGGGAGACCCGTGTTCGAAATACAAAAAAAAAAAAAAAAAAAAGAACAGTTACCCAATGGGTGTGTTGCCACAGCATGCCTTTGATCCTAGCACTTGGCATAGAGAGGCAGATCTTTGTGAGTTCAAGGCCAGCCTGGTCTACAAAGTGAGTTCCAGGCCAGCTGGGGCTATAGGAAGACCCAGTCTCAAAAAGACCAAAAAAACCAAAAACAATACATTTATTTGTGTATGTGTGTGGTGTATGTCTACATTGTGTATTTGTGTGTGCTGGTGTGTGTGCATTTCTGTGTGAGCAAGTATGGCCTGTGCACCCTTGAGGAAGCCAGAAGAGATGTCTGATGTCCTCTTCTCTGTCACTTTTGGCCTATTCCTTTGAGTCAGGGTTGCTCCCTGAAGGTGGGGGATCTTGATTTCTTAGCTTTCCTCTCGTTCTGCCTCCCTCCCCCCCAGAGCTGGGCATGCACAGGACAGCAGCGGGGGGGGGGTGTCAGGTGGGCTCTGGGATATAGGCTCCATGCCAGGCTCTAAATTCATCCTTTCAAGCAGACTGGCCACTGGCTCCAGGGATCTGCCTTTACCATCCCCCATCCTTCTCTCAGCAGCTCTAGGGTCACAAATGAGCACCACCATGCCCAGCTCTTACGTGGATGCTGGGGATCCAAACTCAGGTCTTCCTGCTTGCATGACAGGCATTTTACCACTAAGCCATCTCCCTAGCTCCAAGAAACTCACTATGTAAACAAGACTGGCCTCAAACACAGAGTTCTGCCTGCCTTTGCCTCCTGAGTGTTGGGATTAAAGGCACACACATTTTAATTTATTTTTTATTAAAGTGCTCCCATGTTGTATAATATACAACATGGGTCAGAAGAGGCTGTTAGATCCCCTGGAACAGTGCTTAGCTGCCATGTGGGTACTGGGAATTGAACCTGGGTCCTCTGCAAGAGCAGTCAATGCTCTTAACCACTGAGCCATCTCCAGCCAGTATGCATGTGTTTTTTATTTAATTTTTTAAAATTTATTTATTTCTGTATGTGTATGAATGTACTGTCTGCATGCAGGTTTGTGCACCTGTGTCGGGCAATGCCGTGGAGGTCAGAAGAGGGTCTCAGATTCCCCTGGAACTGGAGTTCTCCTGGAATTGGAGTTTCAGATGGTTTTCGGCTGCCATGTGGGTGCTGGGGATCGAACCCGGGTCCTCTGTAAGAGCGGTCGGTGCTCTTAACCGCTAGGCCATCTCTCCAGCCCCCAATTATTTATTTATTTTTGAGACAGGATCTCCTTATAACCCCAGCTGGCCTGGAACTCACTATGTAAACTAGGGTGGCCTTGAACTCATAAAGACCTGCATGACTTTGCCTCGTGAGTGCTGGGATTAAAGGCGTGTGCCACTTCGACCTAGCCCGGCTTAAAGAGGGTTCTTAGCTGCCATCTGGGAGCTGTGAATCTAACTCGGGTCTTCTGCAAGAGCAGTCGGTGCTCTTAACCACAGAGCCATCTCTCCAGACCAAGTATGCACAGCCCAATATGGGCCTTTTTAAAAGAGCTAAGAACCAGCCCGATCTACATAGTCATCTCCAGGCCAGTTGGGACTAAAGGGAGACCCTGTCTCAAAAAAGACCAAAAATAGAGAGAGAGGGAGAGAGAGCGAGAGAGCGAGCTAAGAACCACACAGGTTAGATTACAGGTGTGAGGAAGGGAAAGCCGCCATCCCAAGGCACTGAACTATCAGACCTGTCTCCTCGAGAGCCAGCCAAATAAGGAAGATGTTCCAGGCCAAGGAGTCTGTTCTGCAAACCTCTCTCAGGCTGGGCTCTGAAGCGCGTTGGGAAGGGGATGGAAGGTGGTGCTGTCATGGCTTGCTTGCTTCCCTGGGCTCACAAAACTGGTCTGCAGATGCAGTTTAAGATAGAGAGCGAACCGCCCACCACACTCTGGAACTGCTTTGCTCAAGCCTGCCTGATAACATCTTTAATATCAGAGAGGAAATGAATTCCCCACCTAAGATGCCATCTGGACGCCCTGTTCTCTTCCTTCTTCCTGTCTGCCTTTGCAGGTTGCCTCTGCAGGATGGGGGTGCTGGAGCTGAATCAGAGTGGGCGTATGAACCCCACCCTGGAAAGAGTTCACAGTGTCACAGAGAGCTCACACATGAAGCTGAAGAATGATTTTCCAAGGTGGAAGCTGTGGTTCCGGGGAAGGTTTCCCCAAAGAAATGAGTTTCTGTTTTCTTGAAAATAAAAAGAGCTGGGCATGGTGGCACATGCCTTTAATCCCAGCACTCGGGAGGCAGAGGCAGGTGGATCTTTGTGAGTTCAAGGCCAGCCTGGTCTACAGAGTGGGTTCGACAGCTGGGGCTACCCGGAGACCCTGTCTTGAAAAGACCAAAAAGAAAAGAAAAGAAAAGTAAAGAGGGGCTGGAGAGATAGCCTAGTGGTTAAGAATGCCGACTTCTCTTGCCGAGGACCCGGGTTTGATCCCCAGCACCCACATGGCAGCTGAGAACCGTCTGTAACTCCAATTCCAGGTGAACTCCAGTTCCAGGGGAATCCAACACCCTTTTCTGACCTCTGCGGCATTGTACAACACGGGTGCACAAACCTACATGCAGATAGTACATTCATACACATAGAAAATAAATTTAAAAATCACACAAAAAACAAACAAAAAACAGAAAAAAAGAAAAGAAAAAGAATAAGATGTGGTGTTGTGGTTTTAATCTTTGTTAAGATTAATTTTTTTTTTGCGGTTCTTAGCCTCAGCCTTTATTTTTTTTTTTTTCAGGGGAGAGCGCGAACGCAGTCCCCCACTACCACAAATTATGCAGTCGAGTTTCCCGCATTTGGGGAAATTGCAGGGGTCAGCACAGCCGGAGTGCAATGGATGAGCCTCACCCTGGGAAAACCACCTTCGTGATCATGGTATCTCCCCTGCCAGGTAAGTATAGCCTCAGCCTTTAAAGGCTGTGCTATCCCCACAGCCCAGGGCTGGAGAGATAGCCTAGCGGTTAAGAGTACCGACTGCTCTTGCAGAGGACCTGGGTTTGATCCCCAGCACCCACATGGCGGCTAAGAACCCTCTGTAACTCCAATTCCAGGAGAACTCCAGTTTCAGGGGAATCTGAGACCCTCTTCTGACCTCTGTGGCATTGCATGACACGGGTGCACAAACCTACATGCAGACAGTACATTCATACACACACAAAAATAAAAAATTTAAAAAAATTTAAAAAAGATATTTATTTTTATTCTATGTGTATGAGGGTATTGCCTGCAGGTAGGTAGGCACACCCATGTCATGCAATGCTGGCAGGGGTCAGTAGAAGTGACCGGATCCCCCAGAACTGGAGTTTCAGGTGGTTGTTTGCTGCCATGTGGGTGCTGGGAACTGAAGCTGGGTCCTCTGCAGAAGCAGCCAGTGATAACTGCTGAACCTTCTCTCCAGCCCGTTTCTTTTATTTTCTTTTACTTTTTTTGCAGGGTTCTTATCCTCAGCCTTTAACGGCTGCGCTATCCCCCCAGCCCCTGTTTCTTTTATTTTAAAAGTGACTAACAGAAAAAAATAATTATATATGTTACCCACATTGTATTTCTAGTTGACAGGGATGGTCTAGAAGTGCTTCAGGATCATATCAACCTTCAGTTCAAAAAACTGGCCAGTTGTTCAGCATTACCAGTCTCCTGGGTAGCAGAGCCCTTTCTTAAATGTTTCCATGGGGGTCCCTGAATTCATTCCCAAAGAAGAAAGAAACAAAACATTTAATAAAAATAAAGCAAGAAGAGGGGCTGATAACTCAAGTGCAGGGACACTCAGCTCTCTCACAGAGAGAGCCCCTGCTTTTAATCTTAGCACTCAGGAGGTAGAGTAGGAGGATCAGAAGTTCAAGGTCATCCTCAACTACAGAGTGAGTGGGAGAAAGCCACCCGGGGTTACATGGGCCTGGCCTTAAAGGTGGAGGGGTTGGGGAGGCTGGAGTGATGGCTCAGTGGTTAAAGCACTGACTGCTCTTGCAGAGGAATCAGGTCCTGTGCCCAGCAACCATATGGTGTCTAATAACCACCTGTAACTCCAATTAATTACAGGGGATCTGATGAGACCCTTTTCTGGCCTACATGGGTATTGTATACATAGGTGCAGGAAAAATACTCACACACATAACCAAACTTTTTTTTTGGACTTTTTGAGACCGGGTCTCTGGTCAGTCCCAGCTGGTCTGGAACTTGCTATGTAGACTAGGCTGGCCTTGAACTCAGAGATCTGCCTGCCTCTGTCTCCCGAGTGCTGGATGTGCACCACCATGCCTGGCCAGAACTTTTTTTTTTTTAATGAGTAGGGGCTGGCAAAATGGCTCAGCAGGTAAAGGCACCTGCCACCAAGTCTAAGGATCCGAGTTCAATTCCTGGTGGACCTATGTGGTAGAAGGAGTGAACTGACACCTGAAGGTTGTTCTTTGATCTCCACATGTGTGCTATAGCATGTATGCTCTCAAGTACACATATGCATGCACACACACAAATAAATGCAGGGCTGGAGAGATGGATCAGCCGTAAAGAGCTCCGACTGCTCTTGCAGAGGACCCAGGTTCAATTCCCAGCACCACATGGCAGATAAAAACTGTTTTAGGCTGGGCGTGGTGGCACACAGCTTTAATTCCAGCACTTGGGAGGCAGAGGCAGGCGGATCTCCATGAGTTCAAGGCCAGCCTGGTCTACAGAGGGAGCTCCAGGCCAGCTGGGACTAAAGGGAGACCTTGTCTCAAAAAGACAAAAAATCTTAAATAGGGGGCTGGAGAGATGACTCAGTGGTTAAGAGCACTGGTTGTTCTTGTAGAGGACCTGAGTTCAATTCCCAGCACCCACATGGCAGCTAACAGCTGTCTATAACTCCAGTTCCAGGGTATCTGATGCTCTCTTTGGCCTCCACGGGCATTTCGCACACAGATGCACTTAGTCATTATTAGTCAAAATAACTCTTACACATAATTTTTTTTTATCTTTTGCTCAGTGGTTAAGAGCACTGGCTAACTCTTCCAGAGGACCCAGGTTTGGTTCTCAGCACCACATGGCAGCTAACAACCGTCTGTACTCCAGTTCCAGGGGATCCTATACCCTCTTCTGACCTCTGAGGGTACATTTATATACATGCAGGCAATATACTCATATACATAAAATAAAAATAACAATGAAGTGCTCGCTTCAGCAGCACATAAACTAAAATTGGAACGATACAGAGAAGATTAGCATGGCCCCTGCGCAGGGATGACATGCAAATTCGCGAAGCATTCTGTATTTTTCAGATATACTTTTTACAGAAAAAAAAAATGAAAATATTTTAAAAATTTTAAATAAATGTAATAATATCTTAATGAGTAAGAGGGTATTGTGGCTCATTCTTATAGATTGAGCATTTGGAAGGTGGAGGCAGGAGGATTTCTCTAAGTTCAAAGCCAGCCTGTGTTACAGGGTGAGTTTCAGGCCATCTGGGCCATATAGTAATATGTTGGCTCAAAAATAAAGAAAAGTAGGGCTGGAGAGATGGCCTAGTGGTTAAGAGCACCGACTGCTCTTACAGAGGACCCAGGTTCGATCCCCACCACCCACATGGCGGCTGAGAACCGTCTGTAACTCCAATTCCAGGAGAGCTCCAGTTCCAGGGGAATCCGACGCCCTCTTCTGACCTTCGCTGCATTGCACATGACACCGGTGCACAGACCTGCATGCAGACAGTACATTCAAATAAATAAATAAATAAATAAATAAATAAATAAATAAATAAATAAATAAAATTTAACAACAACAACAACAACAACATCAAAGAAGACTCTAAATTTGGGTCCCCACTATCTACATAAATGCCAGGTATGACAGTGTTACCTGTAACTCCAGCTGGGGAGATAGGCAGAGATTTTGGGGTCCCACTGGCCAGCCAGTATAGCTGAAACAGTGAGTCTTAGGATCAGGAAGAGATCTTGTCTCAAAAAAAAGGTGGAGGGGTGGACAAGATGGCTCATCAGGTAAAGGGGGTGGTACCAAGTTTGAGAACCTGAGTTTCCTCTGAGTACTCACATGTTAGAAGGAGAGAACTTCAGGTTTCCTCTGACCACCACACATGGGCAAGGGTACCCACACATGTATACACACATAAAGATAACACATACATGTAAAAAAATTAAAAAGGTGGAGGACTAGGGGAATGGCTCAGTTGTTATAGTGCTTGTCCCACAAGTGTGAGGACTGCAGTTTGGGTCCCAGAACCCATGTAAAAGCTGTGGTGGGATGATGGCCCACATGTAAGTCCAGCACTGAGGAGGTAAAGACAGGGGATCCCTGAGCAAGCTGTCTAGAAGACTGCAGGGTTCAAGAGCTCTGAGTTCAAAAGTTGAGAGACCATTGGTCAACATGCACTCTTAACCTCTGAGCCATCTCTCCAGTCCTGAAGAGACTGTCTTTACTTTGTTGTATTTTTTTTTTGTCTATTTGAGACGGGGTCTCCCATTAGTCCCAGCTGGCCTGGAGCTTGCTATGTAGACCAGGCTGGCCTTGAACTCACAGAGATCCGCCTGCCTCTGTCTCCTGAGTGCTGGGATTAAAGGCATGCGCCGCCATGCCTGGCATTTGACTTATTTTTATACTCATAAAGTGTTTTGCCTGCGTATGTGTAAATGCATCCATATTGCGCAATGCCCACAGAGGCCAGAAGAGGGCATCAGAACAGCTGGAACTGGAGTTAAAAATGGTTGTTAGACACCATGCGGGTGTCAATGAAAGCAAATCCCTAATTTAAGGCCAGACGTGGTGGCGCACACCTTTAATCCTAGCACTTGGGAGGCAGAGGCAGGCGGATCTTTGTGAGTTCAAGGCCAGCCTGGTCTCAGAGTGAGTTCCAGGAAGCTGGGGCTACAGAGAGACCTTGTCTTGAAAAGACCAAAAAAAAAAAAAAAAAAAAAAAAAAAAAAAGGAATGGAAGGGAGAAGACAGAGTGGAGGGCTGGAATAATGATCGCACTATAATTGTATAAATGGGTACAAAAATGTCAGAATGGGACCTACTGCTTTAGATATGCTAAGGTAACGAAAGATTTCCAGGACTGGAGAGATGGCGCAGGGATTAAAAGAACTGTCCAACACAAGACAGACCTGGAGAAGCAATGTCACACTGACAGACTGGGTTTTGGTTGCCAGCACTCACATGGTGGCTAACACCACAGTAACTACTAACTCATTCCTCCCCTGGGGTCCCTTTCCATACTCCTTTCCCCCGGGAGGCTAATGCCTTTTTTTCTGACCTATGTGGATATTGCACAACATGGAACCACTTACAAACATGTAGGCAAAAAAACACTCACACACACATAAAAATAAATAAAGAAAGAAAGAAAGAATTCCAAATTCATGTGTCCAAAATTCTATGTGTGCGAATATGTGTGTTGTGTGTGCATATGAGTACAGGTACAGGTGTGGTGGTTAGAGGTGGATACAAGAATTTCAAAGACCTTATTTATTATGGACAGGGGCATATTATAGCTCACGGTTTGCCCAGGATCTGCCGCATGCTAGGCAAAAGCTCCATCACTGAGGATCTACTACACCCAGGAACCTCACCCTCCCTCTCCCCTCCCCTCACCTCCTTTAGACCCCGCCCTTTCCCGTTCCCCTTTTCCCTTCCCCTCCCCCTTTCCCCCTTTTCCCTTTCTCCCCTCTTCCCCTCCCCTTTTCTCCCCTCCCTTTCTACCCTTCCCCTCCCTTTCCCCTTCCCTTTTCCCCTCCCTTCCCTTTCCTTCCCTTTCCATTTCCCCCTTCTCTCTTTTTCCCTTCCCTCCCCTAACCCTCCCTCTAACCCTCCCCGTTCCCCTCCCCTTACCCTTTCCTTTTCCTCTTTTCTCTTTTTCCCTACCGCCCTCCCCTCCCCTCCCCTCCCCTCCCCTTCCCTCCCGTCCCCTCCCCTCCCCTCTTCTTTTCTTTTCTTTTCAGACAGGGTCTGGCTTTGTAGTCCAGGCTGGTCTCGGGTGATATCCAACATGCTGAGCACATCCTGGGAGGAGCACTTGTAGTGGGCACAGACGAGAAACCAATGGAGGCACCGCCGTAGGTGCGCTAGGGCTCAGAACTGACTCTACCCTCTACCCTTGCTCTAGGTCCGGGAACCGGGCGGGAGGCGGAGCCCGCGCGTCATCTACTTGCGCCTTCTCCCGGCTCTAGGAGCTGGCGGTGCGGTTTCCTGACGTCACGATCATTGACAGCGTGAGGTGCGGCGGCTGCTGCTGCCATGGTGGCTGACGGTGGGGTAAGGATCGGCGTTGATCTTCTGCTAGCCCAGGGCGGCCTCGGCTGGCACGGGGAGGCCGAGAGTCGGGCCGCGAGGTCGCCGCGTGCAGGCTGGCATTTCCGTGGGGGGCGGAGGCGTGGGAGGCGTGGGAGGCGTTGAAGGCACTCTTGTGTCCGGGGTCCAGGCGCGTGTTGCAGGGTAGCTAGTCCTCGCTGGGGAGGTGAGGGCGTCGGTGTGCATCTGGGCTGCCGCCCCGTGGCGCCCCAGCTTGGGAGAGGGGAGTGCGGGCGTTGAGCTGAGGCTCTGGGCAAGGGGCTCGGCCTCGCGGGGGAGGACCAGGCTCACGGCCCCTCCTCTCCCCCTGGCTCTTGGGTGGCTTCCGCGGGCTGCAGGTGCGCTATGTCTAGACTGGGGGCCCTGGGCGGCGCTCGCGCCAGGCTCGGACTGTTGCTGGGCACTGCCGCCGGCCTTGGATTCCTGTGCGTCCTTTACAGCCAGCGATGGAGACGGACCCAGCGCCATGGCCGGAGCCACAGCCTGCCCAATTCCCTAGACTATGCGCGGACTTCAGAGCGCGGACGCCAGGGTAAGAGCCAGACACCGAGGTCACTGCAAATTGATGGCAGAGCCAGTGGACCGGACAGGAAGGGGGATCCAGGGCTTCAGTTTTTGGGAAAATGTGTTGAAAAGGAAACCGTTTTCGTTTTCTGTGCTCTTTCCCCTATAATTCCAGGAAAGATGATCCCGAGAAGACTATTTAGCTTTCACTTTTAGTTCTGGCCCCAGTCATGAATTGAAGGTACTTGCATAGTGTTGAGTGAGGGCAGTACTAGGTAGAGGAAGAGTCTGAAGAAGGAGAAAGAATAATCTTGTAGGAATTAACATTCAGGAGTGCTGCATATCAAATGACGTATTCAGATGTGAAGGGCTTTCAGAGACTAATCCAATTTTTTTTGTTTTTGGTCTTTTCGAGACAGGGTCTCCCTGTAGCCCCAGCTCTCCTGGAACACACTCTGTAGACCAGGCTGGTCTTGAACTCACAAAGATCCGCCTGCCTCTGCCTCCCAAGTGCTAGGTTTAAAGGCGTGCGCCACCACACCTGGCACTAATCCAAATTTTTAATCCTTTTTAAGGGGAACAGTTCAGAGGGGTTGTGTAACTTTCCCAAGGATAAGTGGTAAGGCTGGGTCTGGTCATCTGGTCCAGCGTACTTTCCACAGCTTGCCTTGAGAGCATGCTCATGCAACCGAAGCTAAATGGCTGCAAGCCAGCAGTCACAGATGAAATGGGTTCAGCTTTGTAATATCTTCAGGTTAATGTAGTTAAACAAAACGTTTAGGGGCTGGTACAAATCATTGCCCCAATTTTGGGTAATAGAGGATTGTTTAGATCCTCTCCGTGCTAACGGGAAATTAGTAGTCTTTTTCTGTGTTCCAATGTTCAATAGTTTGGAAGAGTTAAGTCAAGTGTATTCCCACACTTATCAGCTTAGATTTCAGCTGTCAGCATTTGATAACATGGTAGTGATGTGGTGGGGCAGATGTGCCATCTATTTTCCTTGTGCTTTGCTTATTTGGCATTTCTTAGCAGTAGTCTGTATTCTATTGAGGTTAAGGGAAAGAGGACAGATTCTTTTTTTTTTTTTCTTTTCCTTCCTTTCTTTCTGTCTTTATTTTATTTATTTTTTGGCAGTATCTTGCTGTGTAGCCCTCATTTGCCTGGAACTTACTATGTAGACCAGGTTGGCTTCTAACTTGAACTCACAAGAGATCTTCCTACTTCCGCCTCCCACGTGTCCAGGTAGCTTTCTTGCTCTATGTTCTTGAGCACTGTTGGGCATTAAAGTATGGTCTAGATTGCTACTAGATTTCTTTCAAGAAGGGATTTATGCCTCTCTGTCCTGTGGGCCCTGCCTCCCTGAGTTCTTCCCTGTTCTTGCATTCTTTAGTCCAGTTGTTTCAAATGGCTACTAAGTTCCTGGTATTCCACTGAGCTCAGTTCAGAGCTGGGCAGACAGGCCTTGGTAATGGTGTTTTTCCTGTGGGTTTGGCTGGTTTTCTTTCCCATTGTACCTTTCTTGATAAGTGACTCCCCCCCTCCCCTTTGCCCTCACTGATAGTACTAATTATGGTCTCAAGAGGCCATTTACTTTTCTTTATGAAGGATCAGAATTTGAACAAAATCAATCAATTTTTGTTTTATTGTGCAGTTGGTATTGACTGCCTGGTATTTGGCATTATAAAGCCAGAAAAGATTTGTCCTTGTATGTTTTGAGACAGAGTCTCACATTCCTATATAGCCCAGGAGCTCCTGATCTGCCCGTCTTTACCTCTGAAGTGCTGGGATTTCAGGTGTGGGCTACCAGTCCTCACAGAGTTTTCTCTGACAAAGCAGGGCAAGTGGCCTGCTTTCTAAGGACCACGCCCTTGCAGGCATTTTACATTATCTGCTATCTGCAGTATGGTCCTTGATATGGAAGTTTCTTAAAGCAGATGGCCTTTCTTTAAGAGTTTGGGCCCTTAAATTATTTTACTTATTTAGTGTGTGTATGTGTGTGTGTGTGTGTGTGTGTGTGTGTGTGTGTGTGTGTGTGTGACCGTTTTTTCCCTCTACCATGCGAGTCCTGGGGGTTAAATTCAAGTTTTCACCTGTATGGTGGCAAGTGCTTTTACTCACTGATTGATCTTGTAGGCCTGGACCTTAAGATTTGGTTTCATGGAATATGTACTATGACTTAGCTGTGAATGTATATTATCAGAGGATCCAGGTCTTCTTTGTAAATTGAACCCCAAGAGAAGGCAGTGCTCTAAAACTGTAGGTGTCAGTTTTGTCCCTTACTATATCCCTGTCTCCTGGTCCCCTTCCTTCAGGGATGCAGTTGCCGGCCGTCCCAGGTGAAGCTGGAGATGCTTCGGTGTTACCTAGCCTTCCACAGGAAGGACAGGAGAAGGTGCTGGACCGCCTGGACTTTGTGCTGACCAGTCTCGTGGCACTACGGCAGGAGATAGAGGAGCTGCGCAGCAGCCTGCAGGGGCTGGCTGGGGAGATCGTGGGAGAGGTCCGGTGAGTGGTCTCCCTTGCTTTGCCTCAACCCTCAGTTTTGCTTGGCTCCACTCATTTTTCAGCTGGAGGGTGTTGTGGCTTTTCCTTTCCTTCTAAAACAAAGCAGTTTTATGGTTTCCAACCTCATGTGGATGGAGCTGCACATCTCTTTCCTTTCCTTGCCCAAGCTCCTTGCTGCTCCTGACCCGCATGGTTTACTGAAACAGCTGCAACCGTTCTTCCCAAACTAGTCTGCCTTGCAGGCCGGGCCGGCAGCTGCCCTTGCTCTCCTGAGGAGTGAGCGGAAAGATAAGCTGGCTGGATGCTAGTGCTTCCTCAGGATGGGCCCTGCTTTGCAGGTCTCAAATAGAAGAGAATCAGAGAGCAGCCCGGCGGCGCCGATTCCCCTTTGCCCGAGAGAGGAGCGACTCCACTGGCTCCAGCTCTGTCTACTTCACGGCATCTTCCGGAGCTGCGTGCACAGACGCCGAGAGTGAAGGGGGGTGAGTCTTCCCTCCCGGAGCTGGTGGCTGCAGACACGTTGTGTTTTGTTAAGATTCGATTTATCAATAGGAAAAATCTAAACCAAGGTGCTGTAATAATTTTTGTTTTTTTATTTTTTTATTTATTTTTAATTTAATTTCATTTAGTTTAATTTATTTTCATATGTGTATGAATGTACTGTCTGCATGTAGGTTTGTGCACCCGTGTTGCGCAGTGCCGCGGAGGTCACAAGAGGGCGTCGGATTCCCCTGGAACCGGAGTTAAAGACGGTTCTCAGCCTCCATGTGGGTGCTGGAGATGGAACTCCGGTCCTCTGCAAGAGCAGTCGGCGCTCTTAACCACTAGGCCATCTTTCCCCTCTTTTATTATTTTTTTAAACAATAATTTTTGGAACAAGATACGGATATAACTAAATGGAAGCAACCCTCAGTTCATGCCATTGAGACACATGGGGATGTTAGCAGTGGTAGCATCTGCAGCTGTGACTTTTCTTAGTTAATTTTTGTTCTTCTGTTTTGTTTTGTTTTTGAGACAGTTCCAACTCGCTATGTAGACGAGGTGGGCCTCTATCTCACAGAGATCCATCTGTCTCTGCCTCCTGAGTGCTTGGAGGTGTGTACCAGCACACCCAGCCCTGATTCATTTTTTTATTTTTTATTTTATTTTTTGGTCTTTGAGACAGGGTCTCCCTGTAGTTCCAGATGTCCTAGAGCTCACTATGTAGACCAAGCTCGCCTTGAACTCAACAGAGATGTCTAACAAGTGCTAGGATCAAAGGCGTGTACCACCACACCCGGCAGTGAAAGGCTTTTTAATTTAATTTAATTTATTTTAAATTTTATTTATTTATTTTTTTGTGTATGAATGTACTATCTGCATGTAGGTTTGTGCACCCGTGTCGTGCAATGCAACGGAGGTCAGAAGAGGGTGTCGGATTCCCCTGGAACTGGAGTTCTCCTGGAATTGGAGTTTCAGAAGGTTCTCAGCCGCCATGTGGGTGCTGGGGATCGAACCCGGGTCCTCTGCAAGAGCGGTCGGCGCTCTTAACCACTAGGCCATCTCTCCAGCCCCAATTTAATTTAATTTAATATTTATTTATTTATTTTTGGTCTTTTTGAGACAGGGTCTCCCTGGAGCCCCAGCTGTCCTGGAATTCGCTCTGTAGACCAGGCTGGCCTTGAACTCACAAAGATCCGCCTGCCTCTGCCTCCCAAGTTCTGGGACTAAAGGTCTGCACCACCACGCCCGGCTGGCTTTTTAATTTTAAATCCCCAACACCATTTTGAAACTTTGGTCCCAAGAATGTTCTGGTGCTGTGATACCATCTACCCTTGTCTGTGGCAAGTAGGAGTCAGAACTAGCTATTCAGAGTGCTCTCTGCAGATTATTTATTAGGGACACTTTTTTTTTTTTGTCTTTTTGAGACAGGGTTTCCCTGAAGGCCCAGCTGACCTGGAGCTCCCTATGTAGACCAGGCTGGCCTTGAACTCACAGAGATCTGCCTGCCTCTGTCTCCCAAGTGCTGGGACTAAAGGTCTGCGCCACCACGCCCAGCTTAGGGACACCTTATAACACTAGCTTCCATTTACTCTCTACTTCTCCAGTATTGTGGTTTCTTACTTGATCCTCATTAAATTTTTTTTTTTTTTTGGGTCTTTTCGAGACAGGGTCTTCCTGGAGCCCCAGCTGTCCTGGAACTCACTCTGTAGACCAGGCTGGCCTTGAACTCACAAAGATCCACCTGCCTCTGCCTCCCGAGTGCTAGGATTAAAGGCGTGCACCACCATGCCCGGCTCCTCATTAAATTTTGTAATCTAGGTCTTGCTCTTCTATTATTCAAATAGTGAACTTGAGCTTATTGAGGTTTAAGACTCAGATCAACTATATAATTATCAAGTGCAGACTTAGCCCATCACTAATCTCATTGTCCTGACAGCTGGGCTCACCTGCAGCAGTATTTGGGTCTGTGATCTGAGGAGTGGCCCTGTCTTCAGGGCACATATGGCACCCATAGGAACATGTGCCCTTGGGAATTCTTCCCATTAGAGCTCACTGCCAGGAAAGGCCTGAGGAGTAGTTTGCTCTGCACGTCTTATTTCAGTCTTGTTTGTTTGGAGCTATTTTCTTCTGTCTCTTTCCTCTTCCCTCCCCTCTCCTCCCCCACATACTAGGCAAATGCTGTGCCTGCAGGTTATTTCCCCAGCCCTTCATTTGGTCATTAAACAAATGAAGAATAAAATTACTCTCCTTTTCCATGTTATTGCCATTAGTCATAAATGGTAGGTTAGATTTCTGCTCAGGTGCATCTAGAAACAAAGTCTTTATTTTTGGTGCCAGGGATTGAGCCCAGGGCCTCATGCATGCTAAGTACAGCTCATTCTTGAGCTGCATAAACAGTGATGATGTCTTGCTTCAGAGCTCCAGTCCTTCATTCATTACTACTGTTGTCTGGTCTGTTTGTACACTTGAAGCCTAGCACAAGTAGCCTGTTTCTGTTTACCGTAGCTCTCTGCCAAGAGGTGCTTCCTTAGTCTGTTAGAGGAAGGAACAGAACTGAAGTCAGTATTTGACACATTGGATGGCAAAGAAAGAGAAGTAGTTGATACTGAACACTAATGAGCATTCCTGTGCAGGGAGGAACCAGGCTACTTAGGTGCGAGACTGATGCTTGAGTTTTCTTTTTTCATGTGTGTGTATGCACATGTTATGTATATATTTGTGTTCTTCAGGTGTACATGCTGGAGGCTAGAGGACTATGGGTATTATTTTATCACTCTCCACCTTATCCACTTGAGACAGGGTCTCTCACTGAACCTGGATTTAGGCTGTTGGCCAGCAAGCGCCAGTGATTGTCCTGTCTCTGCCTCCCATAGGGCTGAGATGCACACAACCTCACCTGGCTTCTGGGGATTTGAACTCCTGTTATCATGCTAGTATAGCAAGCACTCTTATCTGGTTAGAACTTTCTCAAGCCCTGTGTAAGTTTTTTAAGAGGAAAGGAGAGCTTTGATTGGGCAAAATGTAGAACTTGAAATATTAATGATGTTTGGGTATTTTTGGGGGGATACTTAAAAAAAAATTATTTATCATTTTTATGTGTATGAGTGTGTCGCCTGCATGTTGTGCAGTGCCTGCAGAGGTCAGAGGAAGGTGTTGGAGTTTCTGGAACTGGAGTTATGGATGCTTGTTAGCAATCATGTGGGTGCTGGGAATCGAACCTGGGTCCTCTGCAAGAGCAGCCAGTGCTCTTAACTGCTGAACCATCTCTCTAGCCCCCCCCAGGGGGGTGCTTTTTGTGTTTTGTTTTGAGATGGGGTCTCACTATGTAGACCAGGCTGGCCTCGAATTCACAAAGAAAAGTGTATTATACTCCAAGAGGCAACAGACTTGGCAGTAAGAAGAGTACCACCACCTTAACTGAAAACATGTTAAACTTCTAGGGTCAGCCAGGTGTGGTGGCACCTGCTAGTAATCTCAGCACTTAGTAGCCAAAGCAGGCGGAGTGTAAGTTCAGGGGTCAGTGGGGACTATAATATTAGTTTGAGGGCAGCTTGGCCTACTTAGTAAGACCTTGTCTCAAAAAAGCAAGATAAACAAATCTTCTGGGGTCAGTGAGGGCCAGAGTGGGTGCCTGTACCTCTTGGGGTACTCAGTGGCACACCAGCAGCCGAAAGCAGTAGGTAGAGCAGTGAGAGGATGAGCGGCTCTTGATACAGCTGCAGCAGACTCAGCCATGACTGGCCTGTGGCCCGTGAAAGCTGGTGCTGGTGCAAGATTCCATGGCTTAGCTGGGTGCTATCTGGGGCAGTGGCCATGGTGAATAATTTCTTGGTCATAGGTGCCATGTAGGTCAAAGAGAAATTCTTTGAGGAGGTCACAGACTCTGAATGAGTTTAAGCATGTGGGCCTAGGGAGGAGAGAGCTGCTTTGAGGGATGATTTGATGGACTATGTTTCACTGAAAGTTGTACTCACTCTTTTTTAACACTTATTATTAAAAAACAATTAGCTGGACATGGTGGTACACACCTTTAGTTCCAGCACTCGGGAGGCAGACACAGGCAGATGGATCTCTGTGAGTTCAAGGCCAGCCTGGTCTACATAGTGAGTTCCAGGCCAGCTGGGGCTATAGAGAGACCCTGTTTCAAAAAAAGTTAAAAAAACAAAACAAATAAAATTTATATTTTTTTTATGTGTGTAAATACATGTGACACAATGCGCAGGTGGAAATCAGAGGGGAACTTGTGGTAATTGTTTCTCTTCTCTCCATAGTGTGGGTCCTGGGGCTCAGACTCAGGTTGTCAGACTTGGCAGCATGCACCCTTTTTCTTTTCCTTTTTTTTAATATATATTTTTTAATTTTTATTTATTTTCATATATGTGTGAATGTACTGTCTGCATGTAGTTTTGTGCACCTGTGTCGTGCAATGCCGCAGAGGTTGGAAGAGGGTGCCAGATTCCCCTGGAACTGGAGTTAAAGACGGTTTTAAGCAGCCGTGTGGGTGCTGGGGATCGAACCCTGGTCCTCTGCAAGAGCAGTCGGCGCTCAACCACTAGGCCATCTCTCCAGCCCTTTTTTTAATATTTTTAAATTTATTTTATTTATTTATTTTTATTTATTTATTTTATTTTTAAGGGATTCTACAAT
This sequence comes from Rhizomys pruinosus, assembly GCA_009823505.1. NCBI lineage: Eukaryota > Metazoa > Chordata > Mammalia > Rodentia > Spalacidae > Rhizomys > Rhizomys pruinosus. The sequence continues at coordinate 2,763,597 of VZQC01006754.1, forward strand.
ATAATGACACAGTTTTTTGCAGATAACATTGATGTTACTCAGTATGTCATACAATTAGGTAATTGGTGCATTTTGCAAGTATCTATGTCCAAATTTTGAACAACCCAAGGTTCCCATAGTCCAATTGGAGAAGTTTGTATGCACAGGCATGTTGATCAATCAGGAGTCCAGACTATATTCCTGTAGTCTCATGATTCACCCCTATCTCTCCGCAGCCCTCACAATCTACCATGCCTCCTCTTCCTCAGTTTGTTCCCTGGGCTTTGGGAAAGGGGCACAAGTGGGTGAGAAGAAAACAGTCTAATTTCTTTGGAGTTGTCATTTTGGACTCCAGTCTGTTCAGGTTGTTTCCCTTCATGGATTTACAGCTTTCCCAGTGATACCCTTTTTAGTCATACTAACAAAGCACAAGCTATATGTGTACAGGGCATCTTGAGCAGTACAATATTATGTCAAGCTAAGCTGTGAGCATAGACAACATGCTTGGATGGTATGCTAATCTGCAAACTGTGGTTTCTCTACTAAAGGGTGACAAGTTCTTATTGTGGCTTATAACATCTCCTAACCACTAGAGGACAAAGCAATTTGTGGCATCTGCTGTGAGTTACTCCTCCAAGGAGGAGCTAATAGCCAAATAGATGTGGGATATTATATATAGACACTTGGCTGCCACTGTTGCACAGTATCTCCAGGCTGTTGAGGGTTGAGGTGTAGTGATATTGACAGAGGAGTCTTTCTTGTCCAGGGAGACCAATATTTTGCTGTATTGCTTTATTTTTAATTTATTTTATTTTTTTGTCTTTTGAGACAGGGTCTCCCTGTAGCCCAGCTGTCCTATGAACTCATCTGTAGACCAGTGGCCTTGAACTCACAAGATCCGCCTGCTCTGCCTCCCAAGTGCTAGGGTTAACGGCGTGCGCGACAACGCCTGGCGCTGTATTGCTTTAGTGGCCCTTGTACGCCTCTCTAGCATTCAGAGGCCAGTTATACGCTAGCAAGTGACGTCTCATAACATTTTCATGCTCACACCAGGTCTTCGACACACAGGGACTTACTGCTTTCTCCTGCATATATCCCATTATATATCCCACTTATAGGCAAAGGACCTTTATAATTTGGGGGGGGGGTCCTTTGAAACCCTAGCCACATCTCCTAGGCAGAATAAATTCATTGCTGATGTCAAGCTTTCCTGTAGTAAATATTTTGCTTAATTACACAACTTATAAACACTTTACTATTGAATTGGCTCTAGATAGAGAAATATACTTTCACAGTTCCTATGCTATACATCAATTAATACGTTATGCCTTGTTTTATAGGAAATTACCCTGTAACAATTGGCTCTAGTTTACAGTTATGGAGTGGTTTCATTACCATCATGTTTTTCTTTTTCCTATAAAGGGGAGAGGTAGGAATGTTTCTCAAATCTGGAAGGTAAACTTCATTAGGCCCATTATAAACAGTCAACCCAACCTTTATTCAGAGAGATGCTCAGTGTCTCGACTCAAGCAGTCTGAGGCTTCCTCATTTCCTTAATGTTCAGATGGGTCAACCTCTTCTGCTGGCATTCCCCGTTCTCCTGCACAGCCATAAGTTGTATGTTTTCAGGCATTTAGATGGTGATTTTTACCTGTGGGACATAAAATTCTCCTCCCATTGTTTCAAGATCAGAAAAATTGAAAATATATATATAGGATTGGAACACAGTTTTCCATTTGTATCCCAAAAGGATAGTCACCCCACCTCCCACCCCCCTCTTTTTTTTTTTAGGTTTTTATGTTTTGACCTATAGATGCCTAAGTTGTATCACACAATACTAAACAGGAGCCAAGGCATAAGCTTTCATTAAATTTACCCAAACTGTTTTCATTGACTGTATGCATACTTATTTGGGAGGAGAAATTTAAGCTTATTCCTTAAATTGTCCTACAAGGGGGCTGGAGAGATGGCCTAGGGTTAAGAGCGCCGGACCGACTCTTACAGAGACCCGGTTCGATCCCCACAACCAATGGCGGCCGAGAACCGTCTGAAACTCCATTCCAGCCGAGAGAACTCAGTTCCAGGGAATCCCGGACACCCTCTTCTGACCTCCCGCGCATTGCACGACACGGGTGCACAGACTTGCATGCAGAAAAAAAAAAAAAAAAAATAAAATTAATAAAAAAAAAAAATTAAAAAAAATAATTGTCTACAAGTAAAAGAAAGTGTTTTAATGTGATGTTGTGTAATTTCAGAAAAATATATAGCCCATTTTTATACCTTAACCCAATAAATTTATTTTTTTACATGTATGAATGTACTGTCTACATGCAGGTTTGTGCACCTGTGTTGTGCGATGCTGCCGAGGTCAGAAGAGGTTGTCGGATTCCCCTGGAACTGGAGCCAAAGACGGTTCTCAGCTGCCATGTGGGTGGTGGGGATCGAACCCGGGTCCTCTGCAAGAGCAGTCGGCTCTCTTAACCACTAGGCCATCTCTCCAGCTCCAGCATGCACCTTTACCATCTCACCAGCCCTGTATTTCCTTTCAGATAAATAACAATAACAAGTTTGAGCTCCCAGGTGTTTACTGGCTATGGCAGAGGCAGAATCATTGTGCAGGGTTGTGAGCTTATTTCCACTGTACCAAGCATAACTTGTGCTATCCCAGGAAGAACCCAACTTCCCTCTGAACAGCAGCCTCCCAGGCATCTCAGCCAAATGTTTTCCCTGAGCACTTCTCATCTCCTTTGCTCCAGGTCTTAGTTTGTACCAATTACTGGGAGACTCTTGCAGTCAGGGCCTTTGCTTGGTCATCTCTGAATTCCTGAGGCTCATCTGTTTACTGGGAAGTGGAGGAAGTAAAAGAAAATTGCCAAAGGCAGGGGTAGACACAGAAACTGGAGGTTTTTTGGATTTTTTTTTTTTTTTTTTTTTTTTGAGGTATTTTTGAGACAAGGTCTCCCTTTAGTCCCAGCTGGCCTGGACCTCCCTCTGTAGACCAGGCTGGCCTTGAACTCACAGAGATCCACCTGCCTCTGCCTCCCAAGTGCTGGGATTAAAGGCGTGCACCACCACACCTAGCACTAAAGACAGTTCTTAGCTGCCATGTGGGTGCTGGGAATCGAACCTGGGTCCTCTGCAAGAGCAGTCAGTGCTCTTAACCACTGAGCCATCTCTCCAGCCCAAGTCTTTGATTTGTAATTCAATTCTCTTTAAGGACTAGAGCAGGGTAGTTGGTCTCCTGCCCACCGTGGGAATAATGTGTTTTCTTGAGTGTGTATGTCCAAAGGGCCTCTTCAAAGGTCTCTGCCGATCTCAGAAGCCTTGGAGCATGCAGGGCAGCAGAAGGGACTCTTCCTCTCTCTGCTAGATTTCCATAAGGGTTGGAGGTGGAAGGTGAGTAGTAGTGTAAATCCAGTAACTCTGGCCCATGGAAAGTCTTTTGGGGCCTCAGAAGCCATCAGCATGATGTCATGCTGTGGAGCTTCCGCTTTGTGCCTCAGAACTTAGGTGGAGCAGAGGTGCAAAGTTCTCCTTGTGCCGGCCTTGCCAGCTTCTGACTCATGGGGACCTGTGAGCTCTGTGCCAGCTCCTTACCTCTGCAGCTCCTTGGCTTTGGGAGCTCTGGCCTATAAGCTCCAGGGGAAGGTAGCCTTCGGGGGGCTTCCTCTTGACTCGGTTCTAGTAGGGTGAGATTAGTGGTCCCTGGGAGTGTGGAGGAGTAGACTCCTATTTGAAGTCCCGTAGCACTGGCGTATGCTCTCCTGTTCTCTAGCACAGGGGACCACTGAGACACAAGCTCTTTGTACCAGTTCAATCACTTAGTCGTTTTACTTTGGGTTAGGGCTGGGCAGAGTAGGCTCTGGCTTAACATTTCTCATGTGGGCCGGGTTATTGTCCAAGCTCAGTTGGGAGTTTTTCTTGGTTGCCCTGTGTGGACTCACTCATCAGTACCCAGACTGGTTGTAAAGTCTGATACCACTTTCCATTGTTTCTTTAATTTCTGAAGTTCTGCAAATTACTAGAAGGGAAGGATACTAGGATGATGTCTTTAAAAGTCAAGTGAATTCAGGATGATCTTTAAGTATCATACAAGTTCTCGTACTTGATGCTTTTCATGCATTTCAGAGGGATGGAAGCTCCGCTTTGAAGAAGCAGCTCCTTGTTTAGACCAGGTAACAAAATCTGCCTGTTCACTCGGTGTCCTCTGGAGCCTGCGGCTTTCTACAGAGGATGGCAGCACTTTGGCCTACGGCCGTCTGTATAGACCCTGTCTCTCTCCTGTCTTCAGTTGTTTGTACTGGCCATAGGAAACCTTCCTTTGCCCCTGCCAGGAAGGTTTGTTTACCCCCATTTCCCTACGCTGCTGGATCGACCCTGCTCTGCTTGTCTTGGTCTGGAGGGCTTTCCTGTGTCTGTTTTTGGCTCCTGGAAATCCTACTGTATATGCTACCCAGTTCTTGTCTAATTTTAATTTTCAGTTAGGAAAATGGCCTCATCAGGTGATGGTGGATATAGAGACCCTAGAGAAACTTGGCTTCCTTTTTAGTGTTGGGGTCCTAGGAACCACCTGGCTTATGGCAGCCCCAGAAACCACATTCTGAGCTGGGTAAACATTTATATCTTCTTCCTCTCCTGTTTTCCAGCTTAAAGTAACCTCCCCCAGCATCACTCTCCCACCTTCCCAAGTTTCTAGGGGCTTCTGTTTGTCCTTGAGGTTTGGTTGTTGACTTGGGTCACAGGTACAAGTTGGAGAAAGAGAATGTGGAAATGGGTGGGTGTTACGGCCTCAGAGGCTGGCACCCATGCATGTAGCTTCTGGCAGATACCTTTGCTGATAAAAAGGATTAACAAATCCTAGCACATCTTTGTAGCTCAGATAATCTCTACCTGTATTTATTTATTTTAACATTTTATTAAAATTAACTTTCATAACGAAACAATACTATTTTTCACATTTTAGCAAGTCTCTTATGACAGGAGACAAGTTGGATTCTCAGATCCGCTTTTTCATTCCCCATGTTGCTTTGACTGAAGTGGTTTCCAATGGAACTGAAGCTGGAGACCAAGAATTCCCTCGAGAGGACTTCAGGCACCCCTTATGAAACCACTGCAGTAAACCACTTTGTCAATAAAAGATCCTGTATAGCCAGTGAATTAAGTTTTCATTTTTATTTTTTTCCATTGAATTAGTTTTAGGGTAACAGTTCCTTCCAGGGCCAATATATTTAAGGGAAACCAGAACTCTTGTTAAATTGGAAAAATTCTCTTTTTGGGGCAGCAATTGAACCCAGGGTAAATACTCTACCACTGAGCTATACAGCAGCCCCCAAACAACTGTACCTTCTGTTTAGCTGCCCACAACCTTGGGTTCTGGGCTCAAGGGACCCTCCTCCTTCAGATTTCCAAGTACCTGGGATGTCAGGCATGACCCAAAACTTGCCAAACAATTTTTACCTTGAATTTAAAATTACTCCATTACCAAACAAGATTACATTTGTTGTTATTGTTGTTGTTTTGTCTAAGCTAGAGAAAGCAACATGTCATACATAGTATTTGTAGTATTTTAACACCTTATAAAGCCTTTCTCTGAGTCCATACTAGTTCTTAGAATCCCAAACAATTCCGGAATGAAGCAAGCTCAGAGCTGACTTGGCTGGTTCAAGGTTACCTTTGAATTTTTTTTTTTTATTAATTTTATTTATTTCTGTATGTGTATGAATGTACTGTCTGCATGCAAGTCTGTGCACCCATGTCGTGCAATGCTGCGGAGGTCAAAAGAGGGTGTCGGATTCCCCTGGAACTGGAGTTACCCTGGAACTGGGGTTTCAAACGGTTCTTGGCCACCATGTGGGTTCTGGGGATCGAACCCGGGTCCTCTGCAAGAGCGGTCGGTGCTCTTAACCGCTAGGCCATCTCTCCAGCCCCTCAAGGTTACCTTTGGTAGCAGGCTATGGAACCAGGACCTGGTTGGGTTTGAGTCCCATGTCCGTCCTTCATTCTGCTGCGCACTGCTGTCTTGGGAGGAAGACAGCACTGCCTGGGATCCACACCTACAGGCTGTATCAGATTCTCTGTAACCAAGTGATGCAGTTGTAAGACAGTCTGTTCTGGCTCCTGTGAACATTTCACTTTGAAGGCTGGCTTTCTGGAGCTGGTAGAGGGGATTCCCTTAATTCAAGTCCACATTTTCACATACACAAGACAGCAACCGTTCTAGAATTCAACTGCATTTTATTTGACACAAAATACAATATGGCTGCAAAACAGCAAACTGAAAACAAATAAAACATGGTTCTCTGTATAATTAACAGGAAGGCAAGTCACTAAATGAGTAAGAAAACAGGTAAGATTGAAGGAAGGATTCTTTCTCTAATGTCCATACTTTTGGAATTCCCACTCTCTGTTGTCCAGAGAGCACACCTGCCATGTTTCGAGCCAGCGAGAGATGCAGTAGAAATGAAAAGCATGGTTACAGACTCCCCATGCAACAGTGCACTCCACAAGTAGCAGATGCCTGGTTAGCTTGACACTCTGTGCAAAAATCCATGTGGTTCCTGCAGGTGGCACAGTTATCAACCACAATGACCCAGGCCCAGAGGGCTACTGCATTCCACTTTTTCACTTCAAAGCAAGCGCTTACTTCTTGGGGCTGCAGAGATGGCTCAGTGGTTAAGAGCGCCTACTGCTCTTGTACAGCTCCCGGGTTTGATTACCAGCACCCACATGGCCGCTAAGAACCATCTTTAAACTCCAGTTCCAGGGGAATCCGACTCCCTCTTCTGACCTCCGAGGCCTTGTACGACACGGGTGCACCAACCTACATGCAGACAGTACACTCATACACATAAAAATTTTTTTTAAAAATTAAAATATGCTAAAAATGCTTAAAAAAAAAAGTGCTTCTTGCCTGCACTGCTGTTGGTGCCGCTGGGAATATCCACATCCATAGCTGTTGCCATTTTGGAAACAGGGTCTGCTGCCTGGCCGCTGCGCCTGCGCACTGCCACACGCCTCGCCGCCGACTCCACACGCCCCTCTACCTGTATTTTTTTTTTTTTATTAATTTTATTTATTTCTGTATGTGTATGAATGTACTGTCTGCATGCAAGTCTGTGCACCCGTGTCGCGCAATGCCGCGGAGGTCAGAAGCGGGCGTCGGATTCCCCTGGAACTGGAGTTCCAGACGGTTCTTCCAGATGGTTCTCGGCCGCCATGTGGGTGCTGGGGATCGAACCCGGGTCCTCTGTAAGAGCGGTCGGCGCTCTTAACCGCTAGGCCATCTCTCCAGCCCCCTCTACCTGTATTTATAAGGTCACTTCCTACCTACTTCTCCCGGTCTTTCTGTTGTTGTGCCGGGGGATGAATGCAGGGCCTTGTATGCATGATAGGCTGTACCAGGGAGCCATATCCACAGCCCCAGTCATTTTTCGGTGTTAGATTTAATTTTTTTTCATTTTATTTCTCTCTCTCATCCACATACCATATAACGTGTGAAGGTCAGAGGGCAACTTAGAGTCCTTCCTTGGGCAGGGTCTGGGGACAGAACTCTGGTTATCATGTTTGTGTCGCAAGTGCTTTTAACTACTGAGGCATCTTACTGACCTTTTTATTTTATTTTTTTAAATTTTTTATTTTTGTATGTGTATGAATGTACTGTCTGCATGTGCACCCGTGTCGTGCAATACCGCGGAGGTCAGAAGAGGGTCTCGGATTCCCCTGGAACTGGAGTTCTCCTGGAATTGGAGTTACAGACGGTTCTCAGCCGCCATGTGGGTGCTGGGGATTGAACCCAGGTCCTCTGCAAGAGCAGTCGGCGCTCTTAACCACTAGGCTATCTCTCCAGCCCTATTTTATTATTATTATTTTTTTTTTTTGTCTTTTCGAGACAGGGTCTCTCTGTAGCCCCAGCTGTCCTGGAACTCACTCTGTAGTCCAGGCTGGCCTTGAACTCACAAAGATCTGCCTGCCTCTGCCTCCCAAGTGCTAGGATTAAAGGCATGCGCCACCACACCCGGCTATTTTTTATTTTTATTTTGTATGTGTATGAATGTACTGTCAGCATGCAGGTTTGTGCATCTGTGTGGTGCAATGCCACGGAGGTCAGAAGAGGGTGTCGAATTCTTCCGGAACTGGAGTTAAAGACGGTTCTCAGCCTCCGTGTGGGTGCTGGGGATCGAACCCGGGTCCTCTGCAAGAGCAGTCGGTGCTCTTAACCTCTAGGCCGTCTCTCCAGCCCCTTGACCTTTTTTTTTTTTTAATTTTATTTATTTCTGTATGTGTATGAATGTACTGTCTGCATGCAGGTTTGTGCACCCGTGTCATGCAATGCCGCAGAGGTCAGAAAAGGGCTTCGGATTCCCCTGGAACTGGAGTTCTCCTGGAATTGGAGTTTCAGACGGTTCTCGGCTGCCATGTGGATGCTGGGAATCGAACCCGGGTCCTCTGCAAGAGCTGTCGGCGCTCTTAACCGCTAAGCCATCTCTCCAGCCCCAACCTTTTTTTAAGCATTCTTTTTGTTTGGTCTTATATAGTTCAGGCTGACTTTAACATTACTGTGTAGCCAAGGATGACCTTGAACTCCTGCTGCTTTTGCCTCCGCATCCCAAGTGCTGGGACTGCAGATGTGTACCATCATACCCAAACTCCAGCCCAGTGAAAGATTTCAGACAGGGTCTATGTAACCCAGGCTGGCCTTGCTGTGTAGCCTAGGCTTTGATCTCTGGAGATCCTCCTGTCTTAGTTTCTGCATGATGGGATTACAAGTGTGTGCTACCACATCCAGATTAAACATTTATCAAAAGAACATGTATCAGCTGGGTGTAGTAGCCTGCCCCTTTAATCCCAGCACTCAGGAGAGGCAGAGGCAGGCGGATCTCTGTTGAGTCCAAAGCCAACCTAGTTTACATAGTGAGTTCCAGGACAGCTCGAGGTACAGGGAGACCCTATCTCAACAAAAACAACAAAAACACGTATCTTCTGAAGCAACCATGTAATATTAAAAGATAGGAGGGGACTGGAGAGATGGCTCAGTGTTTAAGAGCACTGATTGCTCTTGCAGAGGACCCAGCACCCACATGGCGCCTAAGAACCGTCTTTAGCTGGGCGTGGTGGTGCACGCCTTTAGTCCTAGCATTTGGGAGGCAGAGGTGGGCGGATCTCCCGTGAGTTCAGAGTGAGTTCCAGGCCAGCTGGGGCTAAGGGGGAGACCCTGTCTCAAAAATAAAATATAAAATAAAAATAAAATAAGCTGGGCATGGTGGTGCACGCCTTTAATCCTAGCACTTGGGAGGCAGAGGCAGGCGGATCTTTGTGAGTTCAAGGCCAGCCTGGTCAACAGAGCAGAATTCCAGGACAGCCGGGGCTACAGGGAGACCCTGTCAAGAAAAGACCAAAAAAAATAAAGCCGGGCGTGGTGGCACATGCCTTTAATCCTAGTACTTGGGAGGCAGAGGCAGGCGGATCTTTGTGAGTTCAAGGCCAGCCTGGTCTACAGAGCGAGTTCCAGGCCAGCTGAGGCTACAGGGAGACCCTGTCTCAAAGGAAAAAATAAATAAATAAATAAAATAAATAAAACTACCTTTTATTTTCCTACCTTTTGAGGTCTACTGGCAACAAAGATATGTACTTTCTAGGTTTTTTTTCCTTTGTTTTCTGGCAGTTTAGGTAGTAGCTATGCAGAGGGATCTCATATTGACCCTGACCAGTACACAAACTGAAACTTGCTGGGTTCTTTCTTTCACGATCATTTTCCCAGCTTACAGTTCCCACAGGAAGCTTTCTCTTGAGAGTTTCTGCCTTTACATAATGGAAATGATTCTTTTTATTTTGGGGGGGGTCTTTTTGAGATGGTCCCCCTGTAGCCACAGCTGGCCTGGAACTCACTGTAAACCCGGCTGGCCTTGAACTCAAAGAAATCTACCTGTCTCTGCCTTCTGAATGCTGGGATTAAAGGCCTGCATCACCACGCCCGTCTTTATTTTTATTTTATGTGTATGAGTGTATTGCCTGAATATAGTGTAAGTGGACTTGTGTTATGCAATGACCATGGAGGTCAGAAGAGGGTTGCATCCCCTGGAACTGGAGTTGTAGACCATTGTTAATCACCGTGGGTATGGGAACCAAACTCAGTTCCTCTGTAAGAGCAGCCATTGCTCTTTAACTGCTGAGCCATTTTTCTAGCCTCATGGAAATGGTTATTTGGCTCTTTGGAGAACAATGCTACACAGTTCCTCTTCTGTGGCAAACAAACCATAGGCGCTTTGAGCTAAATAATCCCCTTTCTTAACCCATCACTTATAATTCTCTGCCAGCTACACAACAGCCAATGCTGAATCTGACTATGAGCGGGACTCTGACAAGGAGAGTGAGGATGGGGAAGACGAAGTGAGCTGTGAGACTGTGAAGATGGGGAGAAAGGCTTCCCTGGACCTGGATGTGGAGGGGGCTTCAAGTTCAGTGTCTGGTGCCCTGGAGGCTGAAGGATCCTCAGGTCTTGAGGACGTGCTGCCACTCCTGAGGCAGGCAGACGAGCTGCACCAGGGCAGTGAGCAGAACAAGCGGGAAGGCTTCCAGCTGCTGCTCAACAATAAGCTGGCGGTGAGACTCTGATTGCCTTTGTACCCTTCCTCCTTTCTCCTCCCTTGAATCTCAACCTCAGGGAAAAAAAAGAAGACCCAGTGGTTACTGACCCTACAGAGCAACATGGGAAAGGAAAGGAGATGGGTGGGTTTGAGATGGCTCCTTCTGCATCTATCCAGCAGGTTATCTTTTTCTGAAGAGGCTCCTGCCCCTGAAAAGGAGTGTGGTCTTCCTTCTGTACAGCTGCAAAAAGCGCTTTTCCTTTTGTGGAAAATATGGAACGAAGAGTGGGCATGGTGGTGTATCCCCTTAATCCCAGTACTCGGGAGGCAGAGACAGGCAGCTGAGTTGAGGCCAGCCTGGTCTACATAGAGAGTATATACCTGAATAGTGGGACCCTGTTTCAAAAAGTAGCAAACAAGCTAGGTGTGGTAGTGCATGCCATTAATCCTAGCACTTGGGACGCAGAGGCAGGTCGATCTCTAAGTTCAAAGCCAGCCTGATCTACATAGTGAGTTCCAGGTAAGCTGGGGCTATAGGGAGACCCTGTCTCAAAAAACAAAAACAAACCAAACAAAAATGCCCAAAATCAAAATGTGGAAAGAGCTAGAATCCTACCCCATTCCCATACAATTTATTTTCCTTCTGGCAGAATCCAGTCTGCCTGCTTTACTTGAAGCTTGTATCACAAGTGACTTTTGTTTATTTTATTTTAATTCTATGTGTATGAGTGTATTGTGTACATATATGTAAGTGCACTCATGTCATGCAGTGCCCACAGAGGTTAGAAGAGGGTGTCAGAGTCCCTGGGACTGGAGTTACGAACCATTGCTAGCCGCCATTTGTTAGCTGGGATTTGAACCTGGATTCTCTGGAAGGTCGGCCGGTGCTCTTAACCACTGAGCTGTCTCTCCAGTCCCCACAAGTGACATTTGTGTAGTTCCCCTCTTCTCAAGCTCACTGACCAAGTGCATTTATAAACCCCTCCCTGAAATTAGGATTCTCCCTCTAAAAAGGGAGGGCAATTTAATGCATCAGCAAAACACTTCATTGCTGTTTCATTATCTTCTCGTAATTGACCTTTCCTCCTGGCCGTATTTGGCCAGAATGTTCTTAACCTTTGATTGTGCAAACTATCAACTTAAGATAATCTTTAGTTAACTTTGCATGGCAATTGTTGGGTGCAAAGGCTGTGAACATATGTTGGTATCATGTCAGTGACTGTAGCACTATTTTGGAGATAAACCTCTGGTGCAGGGAGAAGGCCAGGGCCTCGTCTTCAGGGCTGAGAACCCTCATTTCTTTCTGTTTGGATTACAGTATGGTGGCCGACAAGACTTTCTATGGCGCCTGGCCCGGGCCTATAGTGACATGTCAGAGCTCACTGAGGAGGAGAGTGAGAAGAAGTCATATGCCCTAAACGGTAAGTGCCTACAGGTTCCTTGTGGGAAGGCAACTCCTTGTCTAACTGCAGCTGGCCATGTGCTTGAGGCCTAGGGGAGACACCAAGATGCTGTCAGGGCTGGGCGTACTGTGGTTACTCAGTAGAAAAACTGGCTCCCAAGGCCCCTTCCTTGCTTCCTCGTCTGAATAAGCTGTTATGGTCTGCTTATCCCCACATCATAGGTGCAAATTGCTTTTAGTGTTTACGTCATTAGCAGCAGTGTTCTTTGCTTTCACTTCCCAGCCAGACAGAAAGGACCCCCTTCTTAACCAAAGCAGGTTTTGCCTAGTGCTTAGAAATTTTTTTTTAATTTATTTATTTCTGTATGTGTATGAATGTACTGTCTGCATGTAGGTCTGTGCACCCGTGTCGTGCAATGCCACGGAGGTCAGAAGAAGGTGTCGGATTCCCCTGGAACTGGAGTTCTCCTGGAATTGGAGTTNCCCAGAAAGTTCAGTGATCAATTTTATTAGCTTATTGAGCTGAGGGTTCAGTGATAGAATGCTTGCATGGCACACACAAGGTCCTGGGTTCCATACTAAGTACCATACAAAAAGTCAAAAAGAAAAAACCTTCCCCAGTTAGCCCCTTTTTGGTCTTTTTTTGTGAGGCAAAGTTCTGTCACTTGACATGAGTGAACTGTTCATACCCTGGAGCCTGTTTCCAGCATCTGTTTTAGGTTTTCTTTAAAATGTTCCTAGCCGGGCTTGGTGGCACATGCCTTTAATCCTAGCACTTGGGTGGCAGAGGCAGGCAGATCTTTGTGAGTTCAAGGCCATCCTGGTCTACAGAGCGAATTCCAGGACAGCTGGGGCTACAGGAAGACCCTGTCTCGAAAAGACAAAAAAAAAAAAAAAAAAAAAAAAAAAAAAAAAAAAAAGTTTATATGTGAACACCTACGAGAAACAGTTTGGAAGAATATGTGTATCTTTAGCTAGTGTATCTTTAGGATCCACTTAGCAAGTCTGCTAATTCTTAACCCTGGAGAGTAGGATAAACTGACTTGGGTCAGGTTCAGGTCTTAGCCTTCTGTCAAGAGGTGAAATTTTTTTTTTTTCCAAAAAGAAGAAACTGGGTATGGTGGCTCATGCCTATAATCCCAACACTTGGGGACTGAGGTGGAAAGTTTGCCATGAGCTATAGGTTCAATGATTATTTAGTGGTTCTCTTCAAAGTTTTCTGCTTTCAGCTAGATGTGCATGGCATACCAGTAATCCCAGCATTAGGAGAGTCACGAGTTTGAGGCCAGCTTAGTCCTTGTCTGAAAAATAAAAATCTTGCTGGGCTGGAGAGATGGCTCAGTTAAGAGCCCTGGCTGCTCTTGCAGAGGACCTGAGTTTAGCACCCAGTACATGGTGGCTAACAACCATCTGAAACTCCAGTTCGGGGGTTCTGGTGCCCTTTTCTGACACCCATAGGCACTGCATAACATGGGTGCACTTACATACATGCAGGCAACATAGTCCTTCATACACATAAAATAAATTTTTTTTTTGTAAATGCAACTTGGCCATTCTGGAAGACTCACTTTTTTTTTGGTCTTTTTTGAGACAGGGTCTCTATAGCCCCAACTGGTCTGGAACTCACTATGTAGACAAGGCTGCCTGCCTCTGCCTTCTGAGTGCTGGGATTAAAGGCACGTGGCACTACACCTGGCTAAAACTCATTTTTAACACATGATTTCAAGGCCATCAGATGGTTATTATGTGTTAGAATGTGGGTGCACAGAGGAGAGGCGTGTGTCTGGAGGTCAGAGGATAGCTTCTCTCCTACTGCTGTGGTTCCAGGATCTTGTGCAGCAAGCTCTTTTACCTGCTGAGCCATCTTGCCAGCCCTCATATACTATTATTTCTTATATTGACCAAGGAAGCTGTTTTCATATCACATCAGTCTCTTAAAAAAAGCAAATCAACTACTTTTTGTCTTCCCTTTGTCATCTTTTGTATAGTACTTGTTCTTGCCAGTTACCGTGGTGCTGTCCAGAGGGCCAAAAAAGCCGGTTGTTTCCTATTAGGGCTCATAGTCAGCATGAACCCTTAAGGCAGAGGCTGGGGAAGGGGTCAGAGGGCAGCCCTAGCTAGCACTTAAATTTGTTCTGGTTTTTGAACATTGCTACCATAGACAAATTTGTTTCTACTGAAGTCAGATGATGATGGAGTAGTGCCTTTGAAGGTCCTGCTTTGGGATTGTAGGCTTTACCAAAGGGGGAAAAAAATAAAAGCATCCTTACTGAGTTTAAAGTTCGTTCTGTTCTCTCTAGAAACTGGAGCCGAGCATAGTGACACACGCCTTTAGAAGCAGGCGGATCTATGTGAGTTCAAGGTCAGCCTGGGGTATATATCCAGTTCCAGGCCTGCTGGGCTACAGAGAGACCCTGTCTCAAAAAGACAAAAGACATAAAAAAAATAAAATAAATTCCTCTCTAGAAGTTGGGCATCTAGCTTGGCAGGAGCTAGTTATTACATTCTTTGTTATTGGTTTTCTTTGTTTTAGTAAAAGTACTTTGAAGGAAGAAGAGATAACTATCCTAAGAGGTAATATTTATCACGATGGGCCATATTGTCCTTTGGAAAGGGAGCTGTAGTGTCCTACACAGCATAACTGTCTTAAAAGACAGCATGGTGGTGGGGGCTGGAGAGATGGCCTAGTGGTTAAGAGCGCCAACCGCTCTTACAGAGGACCCGGGTTCGATCCCTAGCACCCACATGGCGGCCGAGAACCGTCTGAAACTCCAATTCCAGGAGAACTCCAGTTCCAGGGGAATCCGACACCCTCTTCTGACCTCCGCGGCATTGCATGACACGGGTGCACAGACCTGCATGCAGACAGTACATTCATACACATACAGAAATAAAAAATTAAAAAAAAAAACAAAAAAACATGGTGGCACACACCTTTAATCCTAGCACTTCGAAGGCTGAGACAGGTAGATCTTTGAGTTTAAGGTAGCCTGGTTCTAGGCTGGCCAGGGCTACATAGTAAGACTGTCTCAAAACAAAAAGTGCATTTGTTGTATAAGCAATGTAATTTTCAGTCAAATATCAGACTTGAGAGTAGCCAGACATCAATTACCCAATTTACAACCTCAGGATACCACAGTTATTTCATTTCTCCATGGTCTTTTCAGTTTTCTGCATTTTGATCCAAGAGAAATCCCATTTTGTGGTATGTTCCTTCCTCCAGTGTAGATATGATGGCTGTCTTCTGGAGGTCTATAGACACCAGCCTCCAGTGTAGATATGATGGCTGTCTTCTGGAAGTCTATAGACACCGGCCTACTACCTTATGAGACCCTGATCAGGAGCTATCATGAGTTCGATCCCTAGCAGATCCCAAGACTGGCTTGTTGGTCTTTGTACCTAGAAGACTTGGTAACTGGACTGGAGAGATGGCTCAGTGGTTGAGAGCACCACCTCCTCTTCTGGAGGACCTGGATTCGGATCATAGCACCCACATGGTGGCTAACAACTGTCCATAACTCCAGTTGCAGGGGACCCAGTACCCTCTTCTGACCTCTGCGTAATACAGATGTACTTACATACATGCAAGCAAAACACTTGTACACATAAAAGGAAACTTGGGAAGGTGTGTCAGCAGCAGTGGGGCCGGGAATTCGGCTCGGGTGTGGAGTCCTTGCCCAGTCCCCAGCACCTCATGCATGTTGGTGCTGACCTGTAATCCTTGAATTTGGGAGGCGGAAGCAGGCAGGATCAGAACAAGGTCATTGTCATCCTCGGGTACATCGCCTGGTCCAGACAACCTGGGCTACAAGAGACCCTAACAAGTAGGGGCACTATCCTGATGGCTTAGTGAAAGTGCTTGTCATTCAAGCCCATGACCCGCATTTGATTCCTGGAACCCACATAAAAGTGGAAGGAGAAAACTCAGGCACGAACACACATACACACATTCATATGTGTGTGCGCTGTGGCATACCCCCTCCCAAATCAATAAAAAAAAAAAAAAAAAAGGATAGGAGAGATAGCTCAGTGGTTAGGAGCACATGCAGCCATGGGTCCAGAGGACCGAAGTTCAGTTCTCAGCTCTAGGGAATCCGGTGCCCTGGTTCCAGCCCTCAGGAGGCAGAGGCAGGTAGATCTCTCTTTTGAAATTGAAGCCACCCTGATCCACATCATGACTTTCAGGCTGGCTGGGACTGGAGAAACCTTGTCAAAAAAGTCAACAAAAAAACCCAAAACAAAACAGAATCATCTCTGGTCAGACCTTTTTCCATTTGGCTTTTATCATAAAATTTTGGCCTGAGCTGAGTATGTATCAAATGTGAGGTCCTGAGTCTGATACTTAGGAGGGGGGCGGGGAGGTACACGTTTATGGTGTGTTTGTGTGCATGGAGACCAGAAGTTGATGTCAGATGTCTTCCTCAGTTGTTCTTCATTTTAATTAATGAGCAGGATTTCTCACTGAGCACATTGTTTTAGCTATTCTAGCTTGCCAGCATTCCCCAGGGATCCCATCTCTGCCTCATGCTCAGGGATTACAGGCAGGCCACTATACCTGCCCAGCTTTTATGAGGATGTTGGGGGATCCACACTATGATCTTCACTCGTCTACAGCAAAGGCTTTATCCACTGAGCCACTGCCCCAGCTCCCTATGGATCTTTTTTGGGATTTTTGTTTTTTAGACAGGGTCTCACTGTATAACTCAAGCTGGCTTCAAACTCATGGATCTTCCTGCCTAAACCCCTGAATGCTTGGATTATGGACTTTTCCCACCTATACTTGGCTAACTTCCTAAGAATTTTGTCAAAGCATGAACTTTTTTTCCCATAAAATGCAAAGATACTTAGCCGGGCGTGGTGGCGCATGCCTTTAATCCTAGCACTTGGGAGGCAGAGGCAGGTGGATCTTTGTGAGTTCAAGGCCAGCCTGGTCTACAGAGTGAGTTCCAGGACAGCTGGGGCTACAAGGAGACCCTGTCTCTAAAAAATAAAAAAAAAAAAAAAAAAAATGCAAAGATACTTAAAATTTGTATATCCTTAGTGATACATGAACATCTGGAGCCTGTCCACAGATCCTTCAGAGGAAGTTCTATGGGGATAGTTTCTGGTGGGTTCTTTTATATTTGAAGTGTTGAAATTTGCTTCAAGCATATCAGGTCTGTATGACAAAAAGATGGTAGGTTGGAGCTAGGCATGGCATGTGCTTGTAATCCCCATATTTGGGAGGTGGAGGCCAGCCTGGGCTACATCTGATCCTAGCTCAAACAAAACAAGCTGAGCATCTTGAAGCATGCCTTTAATCCCAGCACTCAGGAGGAAGAGACAGGCAGATCTCTCTGAGTTCAAGGCCAGCCTGGTCTAAATAGCGAGTTCCAGGCCAGCTAGGACTACAGGGAGACCCTGTCTCAAAAAGAAAAACAAAACAAAACAAAAAACAAAGTAAAAGAAAGGGTGTTGGAGAGTTGGTGCATCTGTTAAAGTCAACACTAAAATGTCAAAAACCCCCAGAGAGGTAGCTTAGGCTGCTGCTGCTAAAGATGGGGAGGAGGCTGATGTGAAGTCATCCCAGAGAAGCTGGATGCAGCTTTTCATTCTGCTCAAATCCACTTTCCAAACAAATCTAAGTTGGGTAGGTATTGGCTAGAATTCGCTGCATTACTTCTTGTGGAAGAGTGCACAGGAGCCCATGTTAACTCTGGATCTACTTGTTTTCAGGAAAAGAAGAAGCAGAGGCTGCTCTGGAGAAGGGGGATCAGAGTGCTGAAAGTCACGAGTGGTAATGACATCCTGCTGGATTTTCTTTCTTTTCTTTAACTTGAAAACCCAGGAGATGGGATCACTAGTCTGAATTTCCATATGCCTCCCATACTGCAGTCTGGGCCCAAGAAGGTTTTCTTTGGGAGATGCTTTGGGGGTAAGACAAGGGGAAATACAAGCTTCATTCTGTTGACGCTAAAAGAAACGAGCATCTTTCCAAGAGTCCTTTTCTTGCCTCCTCAGGAGGCTGGGACAACTGGCAGCTCCTGTTCTATACAAGCTCTTTTCCCTGTGACTCCTGGCTGGTGGTGGACCTTGGCTTCTTTGCTTGGTTTGCATGAAAAAAAAAAAAAAAAANAGGGTTCAGTGATAGAATGCTTGCATGGCACACACAAGGTCCTGGGTTCCATACTAAGTACCATACAAAAAGTCAAAAAGAAAAAACCTTCCCCAGTTAGCCCCTTTTTGGTCTTTTTTTGTGAGGCAAAGTTCTGTCACTTGACATGAGTGAACTGTTCATACCCTGGAGCCTGTTTCCAGCATCTGTTTTAGGTTTTCTTTAAAATGTTCCTAGCCGGGCTTGGTGGCACATGCCTTTAATCCTAGCACTTGGGTGGCAGAGGCAGGCAGATCTTTGTGAGTTCAAGGCCATCCTGGTCTACAGAGCGAATTCCAGGACAGCTGGGGCTACAGGAAGACCCTGTCTCGAAAAGACAAAAAAAAAAAAACAAAAAAAAAAAAAACTGGGCATGGTGGCCAAGACAGCTGAGACTCTGTCTCAAAAAGACTAAAACAAAACAAAACAATAATATAATCTGAGATGCTGTGTTTCTCCATCTATGGCTGAAATTTTCTGGGCAAGTGTTCCTCTCAGAGGCCGTATAACTGTTTCTAGAGTCTCATTGCTTCCTGGGCTCCCAGAGATGAAAACTGGTATAGTTTTCTTTTTAGGCCAAGGGATGGTTGTTTGGATTACACATGAAAATGAGCCCCACTTTTTTATATATCTATATCTATCCCCAAGATACTTAGCAAACACAAGAAAAGCAATTTAGGCTTGGCTAGACACTCATCTGATGTTATCCCTGCTTCTAGGAACAATGGTGGAAATGGGGGCAGGAGACAGGTACTAAGGCCGTCTGTTTCCTATATGTATGTGGTACTGAGTATTGAAGTAAGGGTCTTATACCATGCATTCTAGCACTGAACTAAGTTGTTCAGCCTGGCCTCAGAAGTTTGGATTGATGAGCTGGGTAAAGGCACTTGCAACGCAAGTGTAAAGGCCCGAGGTTTGGTTTTTTTTTTTTTTTTGAGACAGGGTCTTCCTATAGCCCTAGATGGCCTGGAACTCACTACGTAGATCAGGCCGGCCTTGAACTCCCAGAGATGTGCCTGTGTCTGCTTCTTGAGTGCTGAGATTAAAAATTAAAAATGTATGCCACCACAACTGGCTAGATACTTGAGTTTTGATTCCCAGAACCTATAAAAAGTAGAGTAACAATGCCACAAAGTTGTTTTCTGACCCCATGTGTATGCCATGGAATGTATGTGCATAATAAAAAAATTTGGATTCTCCTGGCTTTTCACATGGTGCTAGGCACTATTTACACAAGTACTGTCCCCTGAGGGAGGGGGACAAATCTTTCTTCCCCTGGCTCCCAAGTTAACAGACACCTTCAAGCATCCTATTTGATCATGCTAAGAACACATTTTTCTCAAGTCTGAATATAGTGCTACTATATGCTTCTAAAGCTAATACACTCAGGAGGTAACAAGAAGGCACTCTGGTCTCTTGTACGTTAGTGCTGATAATTAGAAAACTTCAGATTTTCAGATTTGGTTTGCAGTGCTCCCCAAAATACAAAACCTTACCACTAAGCTGTAATCCAACTATTCTTCATGTTTTTATATCTATGATTATATGTACTGTGAGAAAAAGGAGAGATCTCAAACTCGTGACATGTGCTAGGTTTACAGGAATGTGCCACTGTCTGGCTAAAAGTTCTAAAAGTGACTATCTTTGTGAGTTCAAGGCCAGCCTGGTCTACAGAGTGAGTTCCAGGACAGCTGGGACAGGACACTGTCTCGAAAAGACAAAAAAAAAAATCCTTTTTTTTTTTTACTGTGTTTGGGGTTGGGATCTTTTCTTATACCTACTCTAACCCTAACACTAGTGTCATAAAGAGAATGAATTATTTCCAGGTGTTGGGAAGGGCAGTCACATTGTCAAGATGCACATGTTGAGCAGTAGGGCCCAATTCTGCCCTGAGCTTTGCTGCTGCTTCCCCCTTAGGTATGCAGTGCTTTGTGGTCAGCTGGCTGAGCATGAGGGCATCCAGAGGCGCATCCAGAGTGGCTTTAGTTTTAAGGTGAGGACAGGCTTCTCTTTCCCTTGTGCTGGCCCAGCCCAAATTCCTCGCTCCCTCCCAGCTCCCTTACAGTGGCTCTCTCAGTGTTCGCTGCTCTTCTCTGAACAACTCTGGTTTGATGTTGGTTTTTATTTTCTTAGGAACATGTAGACAAAGCCATTGCTCTCCAGCCAGAAAACCCCAGGGCTCACTTTCTTCTTGGCAGGTGGTGCTACCAGGTGAGGTACAGTCCAGGCCTTACATAACGTCCCACCTGTTGTACCGATCTCAGCTTCCTTTCTGGTCTTGCTCAGCTCCCATTTCCTTAAATTGTTCATGTTATTGGTGAATGACCTTGGTACTTTGGGGGATGGAAGACTGGGACAAGCTCTCAGTATGTAGCCCAGGCTGTTTTCAGATTCATGATCTTTCTCCTTCAGCCTCCTAAGTGCTGGGAGGTGTTATGACAGAATGTGCAGCTGTTGCATTTACTGCAGGACATTCAGTATTCGCTAGTCTCAAGTTTTAAAAAGTATTTATGTGTATGAGTATGTTGCTTGCATGGATGTAAGTGTCCAGAGGTCAGAAGAGGGCATCAGGTCCTCTGGAACTGGAGTTACAAACAGTTGCTAGCCACCATGTTGGTGCTGGGAATCTAACCCGGGCCCCCTATAAGAGGAGCCAGTTTGAGGACTGGGTCCTGGAGAATGAGTGTCTGTGCTGAGACATCTTGTCAGCACAGACACTGGTGGTTTTTATTTTTTGAGATGGGGTTTCATGTAGCCCAGACTGCCTTGGAATTCCCAATTTTCCTGCTCGGTGTTCTAAAGTGCCATTATGCTTGCCGCAAGAAACTTCTTAAACCTTTTATCCTTCATTTCTTGGTGGCAGGTTTCTCACTTGAGCTGGCTAGAAAAAAAAACTGCTACAGCCTTGTTTGAAAGTCCTCTTAGTGCCACTGTGCAGGATGCCCTCCAGAGCTTCCTAAAGGTACAGGGAAGGGGAAGGAGGGGAGGAAGGAAGAAGGAAAGAGAAAGAGGAAAATAAAGAAGGAAAGGGAAACGGGTTGCTTTTCCTGGGACTGCCTATGAGGAAAGGAGATCTGCTTGGGGGTAATTTTGAGAGAAAACCAGAATTATCTGCAGTTGATAAAAATATTAATTCTCAGACACACTAAATCAGTCTTGTAATTGAGGATTGGAAGGCTTTATTTAATAAACTTTAGCTTGAACTAAATCAATGAACCTCTTAATAAGATGCTTTTCTCTTCCAGGCTGAAGAATTCCAGCCAGGATTTTCAAAAGCTGGGCGGGTATATATTTCTAAGGTAAACTCACTCTCTTTAACACAGATGCTGGCCTTGAACTCAGAGATCCACCTGCCTCTGCCTCTCGAGTGCTGGGATTAAAGGCATGTACCACCATGCCCGACCTAAGACCATTCTTAGCCGCCATGTGGTTGCTGGGAATCAAACCTGGGTCCTCTGCAAGAGCAGTCAGTACTCCTAACTGCTGAGCCATCTCCAGCCCCCAATATTTTTTTTTTTTAATTTTTTTTTTATTTTTAAGGGATTCTATAATACAATGACACAGTTGTTTGCAGATAACAATGATGTTACTCAGTATGTCATACAATTAAGTAATTGGTGCATTTTGCAAGTATCTATGTCCAAATTTTGAACAACCCAAGGTTCCCATAGTCCAGTTGGAGAAGCTTGTATGCACAGGCATGTTGATCAATCAGGTGTCCAGACTATATTCCTATAGTCTCATGATTCACCCCTATCTCTCCACAGCCCTTACAATCTACCACGCCTCCTCTTCCACAGTTTGTTCCCTAGGCTTTGGGAAAGGGTCACAAATGGGTGAGAAGAAAACAGTCTAATTTCTTTGGAGTTGTCATTTTGGACTCCGGTCTGTTCAGTTTGTTTCTCTTCACGGATTGACAGCTTTCACAGTGATACCCTTTTCAGTCATACTAACAAAGCTCAAGCTATTGGATGTACAGGCATTTAAGCAGTACCACTTATTGTGTCAAGCTAAGCTGTGAGCATAGACACAGATGCTTGCATGGTATGCTAATCTGCAAACTGTGGTTTCTCTATAAAGGGTGACAAGTTCTTATTGTGGCTTATAACATCGCCTAACCACTAGAGGACATAAGCTTGTGGCATCCGCTGTGAGTTATTCCTCCAAGGAGAGAGCTAATAGCCAAATAGTTTCTAATAGTCATGTGGATAGTAATTTTGAGATAGGGAACTTGCAGTGCTAGGGACTGAACACATGCATGCCTAGAAGGCTATGCTCTATTGTTGAGCTATGCATACTTTTAGCCTCAAGTTTTTGAGAACTATATTGGGATGGAGAATGCTAGCAACAGGGTCTCACTATATATAACCCAGGCTGGCCTTAAATTCATGGCAATCCTCCTGCCTCAGTTTTCTGAGTGTTGAGATTACAGGTGTAAGCACACCTGGCTTCTGGGACCTGTTAGTTTTATGTATGTTGCCTGTATGTATGTTAAATGCACCCATCCATGCAGTGCTCACAGAGACTAGAAAGAGGGTGTTAGATCCCCTGGAACTACAGTTGTTAGGTACCATATGGGGTGCTGGAAACCAAAACCCAGGTCCTCTACAAGAGCAGCCAAACAGCCAGTGCTATTAACCACTGAGCCACCTCTCCAGCTCCCCTCTGGGAATTTTTTTTTCCCAAATGTGTATGAGTGTTGTGCCTGCATGTATGTTAAGTGCATTTGTGTATCTGTGTCATGTAGTGCCCACGAAAGTCAGAAGAGGGCATCGGATTCCTCTGAAACCGAAGTTATAGTTGTTAGCTGCTGAGGATGCTGGGAATCAAAGCTGGGTCTTCTGCAAGAGCGCTTAGTGCTCTTAACCATGGACCCCTCTTTTCAGCTACATCCCCTGGGAACTTTTTAAAAAATTTTATATGGATGAGTGAGGGTACTACCTGCATGTGGGTAAGTGCATCCATGTAGTTCAGTGCCTGCGGGAGGTCAGAAGGCATTGGATCCCCTGGAACTGGAGTTACAGATAGTTGTTAGCTGCCATGTGGGTGCTAGGAATTGAATGTGGGTCCTCTGCAAAAGCAGCTAGTGCTAACTGCTGAGCAATCTTTCCAGCCCCCTCCCACCTTTTTTTTTTTTTTTTTTTTTAAGAGAGGATAAGAGAGGAGATTATTTCTTTTTTAAGTGTCTGATTAGAAATATTTTAAGATGCAAAATACATAATATGGAATAACAAGAATGATATAAACTTGAAAGAGATGGTTGCTTGTCCACGCTTATATATCTCATATAATATTATGTAGGCCTCAGCATTCTCCTTTTCTAATTTATGTAATTATTATGTGAGTATTCCTAGGTTTTGGTCTACCCGTTTGTTTTTGTATGGTACTACTTACCGAACAGGGAACTCAGACAGAAGGTTGCCCTTGCGTTGCGTGCACGAGGCTACACGAACACGCAGGAGCGTGGCCTCGTAGTAGTTCTATATCAAGGGTGGTTCAGGTGTCGGACAAAAAGAGTGTTAAGTGGTGTGGGATAATCATCTTGTGGTCATCTCCTTTTGAGGCGGTATATTATTGTTAGTTAGAGGCCATTAGTAAGTAGGGTACCTCGTCTGCATCGTAGCGAGGGTATATGGGCGCACGCCTAGGTAGTATATGTTAAATCGAGTACTCTCGCCTAAGTGGTTATGGGTGTATGGTCCTATGTTGCACAAGAAGAGGCATGGAGCATTCCATTACCTTGGATATCTGGGTAGTTACGACGCATTAATTGTTGAAACCAATCGCCACAGGAGCAGCTAGGGCTCTCGGTTGGGTATGGCTTAGGGGGGTAACAGCAAGTTGATAGGAAAGGCCGTCCCCACGGTCTCATGGGAGTAATAAATGGGATGTCGAGTACAAGGCTGAGAAGTTGGCTCTACTACGAAATCAGGCCTGAGGACAGCTATAGCTAGTCAGGCGTTAAATGAGCGAGACGAAGGCCCGGCAGATAGGTCATCGCATTCAGGAGAGGCAATCCCGGGTTATGTCATGTAATTCGGACATAAGGCTGCGCTATGTTAAAGGATCTCCGGCCTTGAGAGTTTGCCATCTGGTATAATCCTCACTCATGCGCACACCAACCAACCACTCCTGTGGACCTTTTCTCTAATAATCCAAGAGCATGAGAGATATTCTCCGGCATGCGCAGGCGTAATGTGTGCAGCGTGCAGTCCCACTGCCACGGTTTGAATACCCTAAAAAGGGCCACGACAGTGGATGGGGCCTTAGAAAAAGGTCCTTACCAGCTAAGGCATCTATCGGTGAGTTCAAGGGCCAGCCCTCAGTCTCCCGAGCAGCGGTGAATTCCAGGACAGCTGGGGCTACAACGGGAAACCTGTCTTGAAAATGACAAAAAAAAAAAAAAAAAAAAAAAAAGCAAGTCTTGCTTTGTGTGTGTGTGGTATTTTTGAGACAAGGGACTCCTTTAGTCCCAGCTGGCCTGGAGTTTGTAGACCAGGCTGGCCTTGAACTCAGAGATCTGCCTGCCTTTGCTGGTATTAAAGGTGTGCGCCACCACGCCTGGCTACTCTTGCGTTTATCAATGTCACCAAAGTTTTCATTGTTTTCTCTTGTCAGTGCTATAGAGAATTGGGAAAAATCTCTGAAGCTAGAAAGTGGATGAAGCTGGCCTTAGAGCTGCCAGATGTCACGAATGAGGTAAAAACACCAACACACACATACACCCATATTTTGATGTATTTTTTAAACAGGGTTCAGGCTGGCCTCCAACAATCCTTTTGTCTGAGCCTCCTGTATATCAGTGGTATATGAATTGCCCATCATGTCTATACAGAAGATAGCCACTTTGAGAGAGGATCTGTTATTTACTAGTGTGTGTGCCAGGGCAGCTGGCCTATGAGCTTTGAGGGGTTCTACATCTTCTGTCATGCCTAGCACTGGCTGCAACAGCACTTGTCTTTTTTCTTTCTTTTCGAGACAGAGTCTCCCTGTAGCCCCAGCTGTCCTGGAACTCACTCTGTAGTCGAGGCTGGACTTAAACTCACAAAGATCCGCCTGCCTCTGCCTCCCAAGTGCTAGGATTAAGGGTGTGCGCCACCGCGCCCGGCTGGCACTTGTCTTTTATGTGGCTTCAGAGTCATATCTTTACAGGTGTTTTTTCCCCAGCCTCATGCTTTTATTTATTTTTCCTTGAAGGCAGCACCTCACCATGTAGCCCTGGAATTCCCTCTGTGGACCAGGCTGGTCTCTGAATTTAAGAGATCTTCCCATTTCTGCTTCCTAATCGCCAGGATTAAAGGTGTGCACCGCCACACCTAGCCGCTAGTAATACTTTTCCCAGAAAGTAAGTTTACCCTTTTGCTGTGTGCATCTCAGCTACAGGCACCTCAGATTTCAGAGGCTACATAACATCACTGGAAAGTTAAGGCAGATAACAGAGCCTAGTAAAGAAGCAAAGGGCCCTCCTCAGGTTCTGATACTTTGGGAAGAGGTTAGTTCCAACCCTGAATACTAGTTTTTTTCTTTCTTTTGTCTCCTAGGATTCAGCTTTCCAAAAGGATCTGGAAGAATTAGAAGTAATTTTAGGAAAATAATCATGTTTCAATGGCTTTCATTTAGAGGTCCACTATTTAAATGGAAAAAAGGAAATCAAGCCCCCCCCCCCTTCAGGAAACCAAGACTGGTTTAGGGGATGTCTTAACCCCTGGCTCTGACTGCTGCTACCACCAACCCCTGACTTCTTTAATTCATCAGTTATTTATTCTAATCTTTCACTTAAGCTGCAAGTACATCACCAATTTTAGATTTGTGTTTCTGCTGTTGTTCCCCTTAAGTGAATTCTTAAAAAAATCAAGACTTAGTCTAGCTACAGAGTTATATGCGGGTATGGCCCAAAAGGCTGCTAGAACTGAGAGGAGGAAACAGAACTGCTTTCCAGCTGCTAGCAAGGTGGAGAAACGTCAGAGCTACAGCACAAAGTACAGAATTTGTCCCTCTGAGCTTTTCACTAATATCCAACACCGCGATAGCCCTCACTAACCATGGCAGGAGTCAGAGCAGCCCAGGTTCATATGGACTCTCCCTGTATTCCTGGAATGAGGGCCTGGACCACTTGACGTCCAGAGTTCTTTTGGAATGACAGCAGTGGCAAGGGTTTGTGAATAAATATACTTGGAAAGAATGATCTGAAGAGGTGCCTGAATATATTTTGTTACAAACTTGGAATAAACTAAATTTGATTATAAGTGACTATGTTCTGTTTCAGTACTTCAGAATTTTTCCTTCTATAGAAGAAACTAGAAAGTTTTGGTTTTGATCTTTCAGTAAATTTTAATTTTGTAGTTATTTTTGTGTGTATGAGTACATTGCCTGTCTGTATGTGTGTAAGTACACCCATGTTATGCAGTGTCAGAGGTTAGAAGAGGGTGTCGGGAGTCCCCTTGAACTGGAGTTACAGATGGGTGTTAGCTACCACGTAGGTGCTGGGAATCAAACCTATGTCCTCTGTAAGAGGAGCCAGTACTCTTAACCAGCTGAGCCATCTCTCTAGCCCTTCACTTACATAAACACCACACTCACCCTTTTAGGAGTATAAAGTGTATAAGAAACTTTTTCAGGCCAGGCGTGGTGGTGCACGCCTTTAATCCCAGCACTTGGGAGGCAGAGGCAGATCTCTGTGAGTTCAAGGCCAGCCTGGTCTACAGGGAGACCCTGTCTCAAAAATACACAAAATTATTTATATGTATATATGTCTGCATACACATGCCCTTGGAAGCCAGATCCCCCTAGAGATGGAGTTGCAGGTGGCTGTGAGCTACATGATGTGGGTCTGGAACCAAAGTCAGCGCCTTTGAAAGAGCAGCAAGTGTTCCTAACCTCAAGCCAAGTCTCCAGTTGCTAGGGCTTCTCCTTTCTTATGCTGTCTCTTTCTAGCCATGTGTCTCTACTATGATCTTTGCCCTGGGACAGAGCCTGGAATCAAGTGCCCTCTGAGCTCACACCTGTGACTTGGCACTAATCACATTTTTCCTTCTCCTTTTATCTGCCCTCCCTCTCCTCCCTCGTTCTGGCCAAATACTTAAATGTATTTTCCTTGACACAGAGTTTTCTGTTTCTGACCGCCATGTCTAACTTCCTAAAAGGCATGACTTCTCTATATCTCCCTTCCTCCTGGTAGCTGCTGAGATTTTTAGCTTCTCTCTATTGGTTTTCTAATAAAATTTCCTTGAGCTTTTTAAAAAATGTTTTTAAATTTCTTTATTAATAAGAGTAGGAATCCAAAGGGAGATCCCAGTTTCTCCAATAACACTCTTAAAGTAGAACGATCTGGGCGAGTGTCAGATTTCCACACCATGAGAATTACAGAATAAAAAACACAGGAAAGGCATAGATCAATCTAGTGATATTTTCCTTAAGCGCACATAAGTGCAATTATCTGAATGTAAGACTTCCTTTAGTTTCCAAATCTTATAGCTATAGAAACTTGATCATAACTACTCGGTACCCTAAAGATACAGAAAGCCTATCTTGCAATATCCAGTTTGCACTAGAATAACTCCTATAAACAGTATATTCACTGCAAATAACTGCTTTATTAGCAACCTCACAATGAATTTACTTACTATTTAGCTTTTGAAATGCTGAACTTCCCAGAGTTAAGTCTTAGTAAGCATGCAGCAGAAGGGCTGGTAGTCCAGTAGGCCTTATGCAAGACTCATTTTTTATTGAGAGTTCAGCCATACAACTTTATAGCTCATTTCTAATTTTTATTGATATAGAAAAAGGATATGTAAATATACCTATTCCCATAGTTAAAGATCTCAGGCATTTTGTTTTTCTGTTACTTGGAAGTGAGAAAAGACTTAGGTCTTCCCAGCTAAACTTCTCTCAGATATGTAAGACTATCCAGTAGACAGCTGTTAGACCTGAATTAGTCCAAGGTACTGTGTCAAAGGTATTTTATACCCTCTCCTCCAAACACCAAAGAAATCAGGTATTAATATACTTCAAAAGAAATAAACATTTCAGATCAGTTTGAATACTGACCTGTCTCCTGTTTATACCACCAGAAAGCTGATACAATAGCTGTTTTCCTGGAAATAATGTCTTGGGAGTCAAAACAGGAAGAGGCCTGTGAAGAATCCCAGGGAACAGCCTTTCCATTAGGGTAGAGCACTTAAAAAGTTTATCACAGGAAAAGCCACTAATGATTCAGTCTTTGGCATCTCCCACTCCATCTGCATTGATGGCAAACATAGCTTCAGCTTCAGGAAGGCAGGGAGAGTCATAGATTTTGCAGATTCTCGTTTCCCCTCTTCCTTTCCGCAGGTATAGCCTGACCCAAAGACACATACCAAAACATTATAAACTATTCCTGGCTATGATACAGCTAATTGTTTCAGATACATATAATTTCATAACAGGATTTTAAGACTCTTATTTAGTGCACTTTTTAACTTGGAGGAATCAATTTCTGGCCTCCCTTATTGGATGCCCATATGAAACAAACACAATTAGGGAGAAGTACATCAATTATATTCATTTTTCCACAACTGAGGGCTTTTGTTTCTGTATGAATTAAAAGCAAACATTTTCGTCAAAACAAATTTAGCAAGACTTCCTAAGTGTCTATATGATAGCAATTTTAATAGGTTTAAGTGCATATGTTTTATGTCAATCATAGTTTCTATGGCATTCATTCCCAAAAGCCTCTGCCATCACCTTACCTAGTTGTTGATGCATGGGCAATGATGTTTCCTCCAATGGGCTTTTTAGGATCTGCAGCAAACATGGCGGCTCCGTCTACTTGGGCTACCACCTGGTTGGTGATTACCACTGCTACACCAAACTGATGGGGGAAAGAATTTAGGTTTTATGACCACAGAAAGAACCTTAATATTTACACCAAGCAACGAATGTTTCTTTTTTTGATGATATAGGATACTCATGTCTTGGCCTCAGAAGGCTCTTGGAATTTGTAGCCACTAAAGGCAGGAATTCCAGATCCTTCCAGCTTACCTCATCAGCAAGTCGCAGCAGCATCCGGAGAAACCTGGCTAAATGCATTTGCCTGGCTGAGAGCTCTCCTCGTCCTGAGTAGTCTGTTCTGTAGAGGGCGGTGGCACTGTCTACAATAAGCAGTGCATACCTAAAGAGAACAAGAATTCTTTGTCGGGTTCTGCTCCCTTCCTCACTACCTTAAGATTTTATATGTCATGTTTTACTCCCCCCCCCTTTTTCTTTTTTTTAAAAAAAATTTTTGAGATTGGGTCCTGCTATATATGTACCCCAGGCTATCCTGGAATTCATGATCTTGTCTCAGACTCCCAGGTGCTAGGATTAAAGGTGTTAAACCATTTACACCCACATGCACACATTTCATTAAAATGCATATCTGAGGCACCGTTCAGTAGGGTTTTTTTTTTTTTTTTTTTTTTCACATTGAGACAGGGTCTTCTGGTAGCCCCAGCTGTCCTGGAACTCACTGTGTAGACCAGGCACAGAGATCCGCCTCCCTTCCACCCTCAACATCCCACTTGCATCCCTACTGAAGCTGCACGCTTGGTCGAAGAGGACGACCTTCCCTGATAGAGGACGACCGGTCTTTGGTCAAGGGTATACGAGTAGCTGTGCTCCCCTGCGAGAACCTCCAAACAAGCTCTCAAGTTCCATTTGTTTTTTTTTAAATTTATTTTGTATGTGTATGAATGTACTGTCTGCATGCAGGTCTGTGCACTCATGTGGTGCAATGCCACGAAGTAAGAAGAGAGTGTTGGATTCCCCTGGAACTGGAGTTCTCCTGGAATTGGACTTACAGATGGTTCTCAGCTGCCATGTGGGTGCTGGAGATCAGATCTGGGTCCTCTGCAAGAGCAGTTGGTGCTCTTAACCACTAGGCAATCTCTCCAGCCCCATTTGTTTTTTCTTAATACTGGAGATGGAACAGGGCCTCACATGCTAGGAAAATGCCACAACTCACTTTACTCAAACCATAAAGCAGTTGTATCAAAAAGGGAACTAAAAAGATAGTTCAGGTGGGTAAAGCACTTGCCATACCAGTGTGAGGATCTGAGCTTGAATCTACAGAACCCAGGTAAAGCCAGTCAACGTAACAAGTGTCTGTAATCCTAGTGTTCCAACAGAAAGATGGAAAGGGTACATAGGAGAGTTCCTAGAAGCATGTGGGCCAGCTCGCTTGGTGTACACAGGAGCAACCCATAAAGAGACTCTGTCTCAAGTGGAACGCAAGAACTAACATGCAGACACAAAATAGATCACAAAACACCCCCACCCCCCCCAACAAAAGATTAATGGGAAGAAAAAAAAAAAAACTCAGACTGGAGAGATGGATCAGCCATTAAGAATACTTCCTGGTGCTGGGCATGGTGGTGCACACCTGTAATCCCGGCACTTGGGAGGCAGAGGCAGGCAGATCTCTGAGTTCAAGGCCAGCCTGGTCTACAGAGTGAGTTCCAGGACAACTGGGGCTACAGAGAGACCCTGTCTCAAAAAAGAGCAAAAACAAAACAAAACAAAACTTGCTGCTCTTCCATTGTACTGGAGTTTAGTTCCCAGCACCCAGGTTGGACAGCTTACAACAGCCCATAACTCCAGCTCGTCACAGAAACACACATGCATGTGTGTGCAAAAAATAAAAACACACAAATAACATTTTTTAAATTCAGATTCAGAGAAAGGGCTGTGGGAACACCATGTCTTTAACTGAGTACATACCTGGATTCTACCATCATAGCTGATGCTTGATAAAGGAGCTGGGTCTGATGGTCTGTATTGAACCCTCGAGCATATGCTACGTTATCTAGGACATCACTTCCAGAAAGACCATATCTAGAAAAGAGTATTTCTAGGCTGCAGACAGAACTCAGGCAAATGAGAAATTAATATCTGATATTTATATTAAACAGGTAAGTAGTATTCACAGTGGCTTCAAAACCGAAGAATAAAATTCTCTAATAGGAAGTATAGAAAAACCATATATAGAGATGGCAGCACCAACTATTTTCAGCTAGGCAAGACCTCAGAATAAATCAAGTTTATACTTTGAGGACTCCTGAACTATAATGAGAAACTTCCAAATACAAAAGTATTCTTCCGTCGGGCATGGTGGCGCACGCCTTTATTTTTTTTTATAATTTTATTTATTTTTGTATGTGTATGAATGTACTGTCTGCACATAGGTTTGTGCACCTGTGTCGTGCAACGCCACGGAGGTCAGAAGAGGGTCTCGGATTCCCCTGGAACTGGAGTTCTCCTGGAATTGGAGTTACAGATGGTTCTTAGCCGCCATGTGGGTGCTGGGTATCAAACCTGGGTCCTCTGCAAGAGCAGTCGGTGCTCTTGACCGCTAGGCTATCTCTCCAGCCACGGCGCACGCCTTTAATCCTAGCACTTGGGAGGCAGAGGCAGGCGGATCTTTGTGAATTCAAGGCCAGCCTGGTCTACAGAGTGAGCTCCAGGACAGCTGAGGCTACAGGGAGACCCTGTCTCAAAAAGACCAAAAAAAAAAAAAAAAAAAGTATTCTTCCGGAAAAGGTGAGAATTGGAGATGTGCCTGCAGATGGCTCACCAGTTAAGAGCACTGGCTGCTCCTTCAGAGGACATGGATTTGGTTCTCAGTGTCCACAAGGAGGCCAACTATCTGTAACTTGAATTGGGGGTGGTGGGGGGGGGGGAGGGTGGTGGTGGTGTTGATGCCCTCTTCTGGCCTCTGTGGGCATTACAACAGATGAATGCACTTAAATGTATGTAGGCAAAACACTTATGCCACATAATACAAATAAAAATTTTCAAAGATATTTTCTGTTTTTATGGAATGGTCTATATTTTCTCACAATGGTAACTGTCACCTAAGACATGAATGCTCAAGGTGGCTCAAGAAAGACAATTTCATTCTTATAATGGCAGAGGGTGTAGGTTTGATTTATTCATCAATGAGTAAGCAACCAAATACATGCTTTAAAAAAAATGCTTTAGGATGCTGTGGCGGTCAGGCCAGTCATTGTGTAATTCCTCAGTTACAGTCCCATGTGCCCTGAAGAAAAAGTTCTAATAGTTTTAGCCGAACAAGCTATAGTTCACTTCAGTTAAGGAGTATTCGGGCCCATTCAAAGAGGTTTTCTATGAAAGCATTGAATGAGTCATGTGTTTTTCTTTTTGTTTTAAGGTAGGGGATATAATTTTATAGCATAATTTAAACTTCCCATTTTGAAATAAATTGGTCAGAAAACAAATTCTATAGCACTTAAAAAAAATAAAGCTGGGCATGGTGGTGCACGCCTTTAATCCTAGCACTTGGGAGGCAGAGCCAGGCGGATCTCTGAGTTCAAGGCCAGCCTGGTCTACAGAGTGAGTTCCAGCCAGCTGGGACTACAGAGAGACCCTGTCTCAAAAAGACCAAAAAAAGAAATAATAATAAAATAAAAATAAAAATACTTTATGCTTTACAAACTATCCCCACATTCCTGGGCCCACATACTCTCCATGCTCACCCTCTGGCGTAACTGGATAGCAGGTGTGTACTACACTTCAATGGGTGTCCGTCCCCCGCCCCCGCCCGCCTACCCTTTTAGAAAAAGCTTCCTCAGGCTGGAGAGGTGGCCTAGTGGTTAAGAGCGCTGACCGCTCTTACAGAGGACTCGGGTTCAATCCCCAGCACCCACATGGCAGCTGAGAACCGTCTGAAACTCCAATTCCAATTCCAGGGGAATCTGACACCCTCTTCTGACCTCTGCGGCATTGCACGACACGGGTTCACAAACTTGCTTGCAGACAGTACATTCATACACATACAGAAATAAGTAAAATTAAAAAAAAAAAAGGCTTCCTCACACCTCTCAGTAGAACGGATTTCATTTCTTTTGCAGTTCTAAAAGTTGGTTTGATTCTTAGCACCTCAGAAAAATTAGAAAATAAAGTTGCTCTGGGTGGTTTTTTTTTTTAATTTTTTTTTTTTTTATGTGTATGAATGTACTGTCTGCATGTAGGGTGCACCCGTGTCGTGCAATGCCAAGGAGGTCAGAAGAGGGTCTCAGATTCCCCTGGAACTGGAGTTCTCCTGGAATTGGAGTTAAAGACGGTTCTCAGCCGCCATGTGGGTGCTGGGGATCAAACCCGGGTCCTCTGTAAGAGCAGTAGGTGCTCTTAACCGCTAGGCCATCTCTCCAGTCCCGCTCTGGGCCTTTTTGACCCTTGTGATGGGCTATTTGTCATTGTTAGAAGAATATACATTGCTTTAGGGAAAAGAAAAGAAAAAAAAAAAAAAGCTTCTATACATTCCAGCGTATTTCACATACTAACAATGCAGAGAAGGTTTCTTTCTCTCAAGGTTTTTTTGTTTCTGTCTTTTTGAGCCAGGGTCTTCCGTATTCCCATCTGGCCTGGACTTCATTATGTAGACCAGGCTGGCATTGAACTCACAAAATCTACCTGTGCCTCCAAAGTACTGGGATTAAATGTGCCCATAACCCAAATAGTTAGAGAAGCATATATAATCAGTTTGACCCCTTTAGTGGGTAAAAGCACTTTTAGCTAAGCCTGATAATTAGTATTTGTCCATGGAAATGACTTTGTGGAAAAAACTGACTCCTCTGACTGTCACACAGATAACATGGCAGACATACAACTAGCACACAAGTAAATAACCCCCCCCCCAAAAAAAATCCTTTTAGGATACCAGAACTAGGGAGGCAGAGGCAGGCAGAACTCTGTGAGCTGGGGCCCAGCTGGTCTACATAGTGAGTTTCAGGGCAGCCAGGGGTACACAGACCCTATCTCAAAAATAAATAAATAAATAAATAATAAACAAAAAAAATCTTTACCTTTAATCTCAGTACCTGGGAGGCAGAGGCAGGATCTCTGTGAGTTCCAGGTCAGCTGGAGCTACAGAGAGACCCTGTCTCAAAAGAAAAGAAAAAAAAAAAGTTAAATGAAATGTAGCAGGGTATAATTCTTCAGGAGCCTATTCCATGTTCATTATCCTATTACTGGGATAAAGAGAAAGTTTTACTTTGAGATTCTGACCACATAAAATGGGAATTAGGCTGTGTGGTGGCCCATGCCTTTAATCCTAGCACTGGGAAGGCAAAGGCAGGCAGATCTTGTGAGTTCAAGGCCAACTTGGTCTACATAGTGAGTTCCAGGACAGCTAGATCTACAGGAAAATCCTGTCTCAAAAAGACCCCCCCCCAAAAAAAAAAATAAAAGGAATTAGGAGACATACATATTCTGTACTTAAATTATGCATCTAAGGTAGAAAAAAATTCTAGCAACCTAAGTATTATATCACCCAAGTCTTCCAGTTTTAACACAAGAAACATATTACCTTTTAAAGAGGAGAGATGTATATTTCTGGTATGAGAATATAGGTTTACCAGAAAAAGTATTATCCTAGTTTTACTTTTAGCAACATTCCCAGGGGATCGTCATATTTAGGCTCTAAAAGTAGAACACTAAATTTTCAGTTCCTGCAACTTGTAAGAAATGGAATCCTCAGCTGGGCATGGTGGCGCACGCCTTTAATCCTAGCACTCTGGGCTGGAGAGATGGCCTAGCGGTTAAGAGTGCCGACTGCTCTTACAGAGGACCCGGGTTCGATCCCCAGCACCCACATGGCGGCCGAGAGCCGTCTGAAACTCCAATTCCAGGAGAACTCCAGCTCCAGGGGAATCCGAGACCCTCTTCTGACCTCCGCGGCATTGCACGACACGGGTGCACAGACCTGCATGCAGACAGTACATTGATACACA
>VZQC01006754.1:2798520-2821473 GCA_009823505.1 Rhizomys pruinosus
AAAAAAAAAAAAAAAAAAAAAAAAAAAAAAGAATCCTCTCTCATAAGGTTTTATGATTGTCTGTAAAGTTAAGAACCATTTGCCCAGCACTTGGGAGGCAGAGGCAGGCAGATATCTGTGAGTTTAAGGCCAGCCTGGTCTACAGAGCAAGCTCTAGGCCTACTGGACCCTGTCTCAAAAAGACCAAAAACAAACAAAAACACACACATACACACAAACTCTTGGGGCTGAAGAAATGGCTCAGAAGTTAACAGCATTTGCTGGCTCTTGCAGAGGGACTTACATGGCAGCTAATAATTGTTAATTCCAGTTCCAGAGGATCTGACTCCCTCTTCTGTCCTCCTCAGGTACTGCATACATGCTGCATACTTAGATACATGCAGGCAAACCCTCATCCCAGCACTAAGGAGGTAGAGGCGGGCAGATATTTATGTCCATAGTAAATTCCAGGCCATAGTGTTACAGGTAATCCTGTCTCAAAAAACCAAACCAACCAACAAACAAACCCTCTGGGGTCTAATCTAGACTCAACGAACTACAATTTCTAGAGATTTTTGGTAATTTGTGGGTTTTGGTAATTTGTGTATTTAACAAATTCTGAGATTTTAAATTAAAAAAAAAATTGAGACAAAGTCGTACTTATCCCTGGCCAGCCTGGAAATTACTATGTAGAACAGGCTCAGGGCTGGAGAGATGACTCAGTGGTTAAGAACACCCACTGCTCTTGCAGAGGTTCCAGGTTCAATTCGTAGCACCCACATGGTGGCTAGGAACTGTCTTTAAGGTGGGCGTGGTGGCACACATCTTTAATCCCAGCACTCAGGAGGCAGAGGCAGGCAGATCTCTGTGAGTTCAAGTCAGCCTGATCTACAGAGTGAGTTCCAGGCCAGCTGGAACTCCAGGCCTGGAGACCCTGTCTCAAAAAGAACAGGCTGGCCATGAATTCATAGAATGCTTGCCTCTGCCTCCTGAGTACTGGGATTAAAAACATGCAATGAAGCTGGAGAGATAGATCAGCGGTTAAGAGCACTGACTGCTCTTGCAGAGGACCTGGGTTTGATTCTCAGTACCCATATGGTGGCTAACAACCACCTGTAACTCCAGTCCCGGATGATCCGATGGCCTCTTCTGACCTCTGAGGGCACTGCATGACAGGAGTGTACTTACACACATGTAGGCAATACACTCACACACATAAAATAAAAAAAAATATATTACAAAAAAAGCATGCATCACCACAGCTTGTAGTCAGGTTATTCTTTTTTTTTTGGTCTTTTCGAGACAGGGTCTCCCTGTAGCCCCAGCTGTCCTGGAACTCACTCTGTAGACCAGGCTGGCCTTGAACTCACAAAGATCCGCCTGCCTCTGCCCTAGTGCTAGGATTAAAGGTGTGCACTACCACGCCCGGCTTTTTTTGAGTTTTAAAATGAGCTTATTGAAGTATATTCTTAGGAATATGCTTTTGATTTGTCATAAAGTTTTATTTTTTAATGCTGTATATCAAAGGTAAAATAAGTGAATACAAAGTTAAACTGCTTTCTGCTGGAATTCTCAGGGAGTATAGCACAGTGTTGTCATTTTTATTATGCTAGAAAACATTTAAAAAAGTCTTTTCTAAGTTCTTCCAAAAAGAGATGAATAATAACAGAAGATGGCATTAAAAAAGCCATTTTTCCCTCTAGTCATTCTGTAGCACTGGAGCTAGTACTTTTTCCATCACAGGCTACATTTTTCACTTTGTCCACATTAAAAAGCTCTTTCACTTCTCTGAATTCAACATCATTTGATACAAAAGTCCAAACGTTATCACAGAATCTGTTTTTAGACAGCCCCAACCCCCAAAACTGACTGTTCCTGATCCTCTGAGTCAATGCTGAATTTATAGCCTTATCAAACTGAAGTAGAACTTGAAGGGCAAGTTGGGGGATGATCTGTTGAGCCTATATGGGCTCATCGAGTCTCTCTTGAAATCGGTTTCCCAAAGTTGTAGTTCTTTTTTTTCCTTTTTTTTTTTTTTTTGCGACAGGGTCTCCCTATAGCCCCAGCTGTCCTGGAACTCACTCTGCAGACAAGGCTGGCCTTGAACTCACAGAAATCCACCTGCCTCTGCCTCCTCAGTGCCGGGATTAAAGGCATGCGCACCATGTCCGACTTAAAGACAGTTCTTAGCGGCCATGTGGGTGCTGGGAATCGAACCCGGGTCCTCTGCTAGAGCAGTCGGTGCTCTTAAGAGTTGAGCTATCTCTCCAGCCCCCCTCTCCAGTTGTATTTCTGTATAACTGATATGCCATGGCTTAGGAGGAGGCAAATGCTTTGTCTTTAGGATTGCATTGATGTCGAGTCACCCTAGTCCTTGGCTGTTCCTTGCATGGCAAGTGTTTCCTTGCATGATGGACTTTTTTTGTTCTTTTTCCTGTGAATGTTCTTAGATAACTACATAGTTCACTCCCTGGTTTAATAATGATTGAAGGTCAACTTACCATAAATCTATGATCAATCTGAGGGAAGGCACTTGCCACAGAAATGCTGGAAGAGCAGAGCTGGAGCTGGGGTGGGGACCTGCCTCCTCAGCCACAGAAAACCACGAATATAAATGTTTTATTTTTGAATTCTTTGCTAATATATAGGAACACATAAAATTTTTGCATATTAGTATGGTATCCTGCAACCTTGCTGAACTTAGTTCTAGTTTTTTTTATTGTTTTGAGACAGGGTCTCTCTGTAGTCCTAACTGGCCTTGAACTTCCTATGTAGAACAGGCTGGCCTTGAACAAATAGAGATCAACCTGCCTCTGCCACCATGTCCAGCCTATATAGTTTTTTAGATTCTCTTTTATTATTTTTTTATGCTATAAGAGTTTTATCTGCACTTATGCCATGCAATACCTGAAGAGTCCAGAAGAGGGCCTCGGATCCCTTAAAGCTAGTTATGGACAGTTGTGAGCCACCATGTAGGTGATGGGAACTGAACCTGGGTCCTCTGCATGAGCAACTAGTACTCAATCTATCCAGCTGCTTTGTGTAGATTCTTTTTAATTCTTTAAATCTTATTTTTATTTTATATGTGTGTTACACGTGTGGTAAATGTACCCATGTTGTACAATGGCAATGGAGGACAGAAAAGAGCATCGGATCCCCTGGAACTGGAGTTATAGATGGTTGTCATGTGGGTGCTAGGATTTGAATCTTGGTCTTCTGCAAGAACAGTTGGTGATCTTAACTGTTGAGCCATCTCTCCCTCCAGCCGCTTGTATAGATTCTTTATCATTCCTTTTTCTTTTTAAAAATGCTTTTTTAACATATCATTCTTGGGGCTGGAGAGATGGCCTAGCGGTTAAGAGCGCCAAATGCTCTTGCAGAGGACCCGGGTTCGATCCCCAGCACCCACATGGCAGCTGAGAACTGTCTTTAACTCCAGCTTCAGGGGAATTCGACACCCTCTTCTGAACTCTGTGGCATTGCACGACACAGGTGTATAAACCTGCATGCAGACAGTACATTCATACACATACGAAAATAAATAAAAATTTTAAAAATTAAAAAATACACTTAAAAAAAACATATTCTTTTTTTTTCTTTTTTTTATGGTTTTTGAGACAGGTCTCCCTTTAGTCCCAGTTGGCCTGGAACTCACAGAGATCCACCTCCTTCTGCCTCCTGAATGTTGGGCTTAAAGGCATGCACTATCAGGACCAGTCCTATTGAGCTATTTTAATAGCCTCTGCTTTTCTTTCATTTATTTATTTATTTATTTATTTATTTATTTATTTATTTATTTAATTTATTGTTGTTGAGACTGGGCCTCTTGAATCCCACACTGACCTCAAACTGAGGATAGATTTAAATTGCTGATCCTTCTGCCTCCACTTCTAGGGTGCTGGGATTATAGGCAAGCACCAATCATGGTTTATGTGGTACTAGAGACTGGACCTAGGGATCTACCAACTACATTAGCCTAGACTCTAAGTTTTTTTTTTTTTTTTTGTATGTATATGAATGTACTGTCTGCATGTCATGTTGTGTAATGCTACGGAGGTCAGAAGAGGGCGTCAGACTCCCCTGGAACTGGAGTTAAAGATGGTTTTCAGCTGCCATGTGGGTGCTGGGGATCAAACCCGGGTCCTCTGCAAGAGCAGTCAGCATTCTTAACCACTAGGCCTTCTCTCCAGCCCCATAGCCTAGACTCTTTAGCATTTTTCTAAATACAGCATCATGTCACTAACAAAAATCACTTTTAGTTTTTCCACTCCAAATGCAGTTGCACTTATTTAAATTTTTCAGTGCATGAGATTAAACCTTGCATTCTAGGCAAGTACTCCACCCCCCTGGAGTCCTTTTCTTTCTTTTCTTTTTAAAAGGAGAAAGGCTTTAGCATTAGTCAGATATAGATTTCTGAGACACCCCTTCAGCAAGCCATCTATCTGAAAGATTATGTTCTTTTTTTTTTAGCAGAAACTAATATCTTTTAATATTAGATAGAACATAATCTTGCTGGGCATGGTGGCACACGCCTTTAATCCTAGCACTTGGGAGGCAGAGGCAGGCAGG
Source organism: Rhizomys pruinosus (assembly GCA_009823505.1). Classification (NCBI taxonomy): domain Eukaryota; kingdom Metazoa; phylum Chordata; class Mammalia; order Rodentia; family Spalacidae; genus Rhizomys; species Rhizomys pruinosus. The sequence continues at coordinate 2,803,069 of VZQC01006754.1, forward strand.
ATCTTTGTGAGTTCAAGGCCAGCCTGGTCTACAGAGCTAGTTCCAGGACAGCTGGGGCTACAGGGAGACCCTGTCTTGAAAAGACACACACACAAAAAAAGATATTAGTTTCTGGGGCTGGAGAGATGGCCTAGTGGTTAAGAGCGCCGACCGCTCTTACAGAGGACCCGGGTTCGATCCTCAGCATCCACATGGCGGCTGAGAACCATCTGAAACTTCAATTCCAAGAGAATTCCAGTTCCAGGGGAATCCAACACCCTCTTCTGACCTCCGCGGCATTGCACGACACGGGTGCACAGACCTACATGCAGACAGTACATTCATACACATACAGAAATAAATAAACAAAAACAAAAAAAGATATTAGTTTCTAACTACTATGAATTATCTATTTTCCACTAGTTATTGTTTGACCTGTTTGGGGACTCTGGGGTTAGAAATGTGTATGGATGGGGCTGGAGAGATAGCCTAGCGGTTAAGAGCACTGACTGCTCTTGCAGAGGACCCGGGTTTGATCCCCAGCACCCACATGGTGGCTGAGAACCGTCTAAAACTCCAATTCGGGGCTGGAGAGATGGCCTAGCGGTTAAGAGCGCCGACCGCTCTTACAGAGGACCCGGGTTCGATCCCCAGCACCCACATGGTGGCCGAGAGCCGTCTGAAACTCCAATTCCAGGAGAACTCCAGTTGCGGGGATCGAACCGGGGTCCTCTGCAAGAGCGTCGGCACTCTTAACCGCTAGGCCATCTCTCCAGCCCAAGGCTTGAGTTTTTTTAACTCTCAGATTGGCAAATAGTTACCTTGTACTTGACATTTTACCAAGTTGAGTCTAAGAAAGCAAATAACCAATTCTTTTGTACTAGAAGATAGTTTAGGGTCCTTTCTGTTAACAAGGAGGTTGGCTTTCTTGGAAAATCTTTAATGAAAAAATGGGAATTTTTTTGACATGGGTTTTACTGTGTAGCCTGGACTGGCCTTGGAATTCTTGATCCTCCTTCCTCAGCCTCTTGAGTGCTGGAATTTCATTTATGAGCCACCATGTCCAGCTGAAAATAATAAATATTTAGCAATATTTTCTTTTTTTTCTTTTTTTTTTTTTTAATTATTATTCGGTATGTGTATCAATGTATTTCTGCATTCGCCGGTCTGTGCACCCTGTCGTGTCAATGCCCGGAGGTCAGAAGAGGGTCTCGGATTCCCCTGAACTGAGAGTTCTCCTTGGATTGGAGTTTCAGACGGCCTCGGCCGCCATGTGGGTGCTGTGGGATCGAACCCGGGTCCCTGTAAGAGCAGTCGGCGCTATTAATCCGCTAGGCCATATCTCCACCCCTAGCAAATATTTTCAATTAGTCTGTAGAGTCCTTTGTATCTTGCATAATTTGAAGCTTAAAATCATTTTAACATTTTGTTGGGCCGGTCAAAGTATAAAAGACATCATTATATTAAAATATATGAACAAGAATATTAATATAGATTGGTCTGAAATAATAATTTATAAGATAATCATTTAATTAAAATTCTTACACTGGGGGCTGGAGAGATGGCCTGCAGTTAGTTAAGAGCACCAAGTGCTCTTGCAGGCGAACCTGGGTTCAATTGCCAGCAGCACCCACATGAGCTGAGAACCGTCTTTAACTCCGTTCCAGTGGAATCCACCGCCCTCTTCTAGTCCGCGGGGCATTGCATGACACAAGCGCACCAACCTGCATGACAGACAGTACACTCATAAACTAAACCTAATAAAAGTAAATAAATAAATAATACAAAATCTTTACAAACCATTAGTTGAGGAAACTCAGTTTACATTTGATGGAATTTAAACCCAAGAAAATTTTTAGGATCCTTATTTCTAATTTCTAAAATAGAGTTCAGAAAGATTCCCTTCTTTGGGGTTCTTGTTTGATACTTCATTCTTTCAGTAATTTGCACTGAATTAATTTAATACCATATTTCTGTTATGAGGTATTATGAAAAGATTTTTTGGTTTCTTTCATTTTATTTTTTTTGTATTTTGAGACAGGGTCTGCCTGTTTAGCCCCAGCTTGGCCTGGAACTAACTTGTAGACCAGGCAGGCCTCTTGAACCTCACAGAGATCCACCTGCCTCTGCCTCCCAGTGTTGGATTAAAGGAATGCACCACCAGGCCCAGCCAAAAAAAAAAAAGTTGTTTTGTTTTGTTTTGTTTTTTGAGACAGGGTCTTCCTGTCGCCCCAGCTGGGCCTTGGAACTCAACTCTGTAGACCAGGCTGGCCTTGACTCACAGAGATCTGCCACCTCTGCCTCTGAATGCTAGGATTATTAAAAGCATTTGTGCCACCACGCGCCCGCTTAAAAGATGGGTTTTGCTGCCCATGTGGGTGCTGGGAATGGCACCCGGTCTCCTCTGAAGAGCACTCAGTGCTTTTAACACTGGGCAATCTCTCAAGCCCCAGGAAATATTTTTTTTTTGTCTTTTTTGAGACAGGGTCTCCCTGTACGCCAGCTGTCCTGGAACTCACTCTGTCGACAGGCTGGGCCCTTGAACTCACAAACGATCCGCCTGCCTCTGCCTCCCAAGTGGCTAGGCTTAAAGGTGCCGTGCGAAAGATTTTATCTTATAAATATTTAGAATTTTTCTTTGTTCCTTTTGAATATCTGATTCCCAAAAACTTGCCTTTATGAGAAATTTTTCTTTTCTTTAAAATTTAATGTTAGCTGCGCCTGTGGCCACACCACTTAATCCCAACACTTGGGAGCACGAGGCAGGCAAATCTCTGTGAGTTCCAGGCCAGCCTGATCTACATAGTGAGTTTTAGACCAGCTGGGGCTACAGAGAGACTGTCTCCAAAAAAGCCAAATAAATGAATAAATAAATAAATAAAATTTAATATTCAGTAAGGAAGCTGAAATCTCTGCTTCTCATTTGAAGTTATCTATTTCCTTTATAATTTGGGGGCTGGAGAGATGGCCTAGCGGTTAAGAGTGCTGACTGCTCTTGCAGAGGACCTGGGTTCAATCCTCAGCACCCACATGGTGGCTGAGAACTGTCTTTAACTCCAGTTCCAGTGGAATCCAACACCCTCTCTGACCTCTCGGCATTGGATGACAGGGTGCACAAACCTAATGCAAGGGACAGTACATTCATACAATACAAAAATAAAATAAATACTAATGGATTTGATCTTTATTTAAAGAAAAAAACAAAAACACTGGCTTCTCTTACAAAGACAGTGTTCAAAAGGGCCAGGCGTGTGGTGCACGCCTTAATCCTAGCACTCTGGAGGCAGCGGCAGGCGGATTCTTTTGAGTTCAAGGCCCAGCCTGGTCTAAAGAGTTCCAGGACAGCTGGGGAACAGGGAGACACTGTCTCAATAAGACAAACAACTAAAAAATAAAAAAAACAAAGGAATGGGTTCAGTTCGACCCCCCGCACCCACATGGTGGCTAACAACCACTGAAACTCCAATTCCAGGGGATCTGGACAAACCTTTCGGACCTCAAGGCATTGCATGCACGGGTGATTATACAGATACAGGCAATATACAATACACATAAAATAAAAATAAAAAATAAAGTATTTTTCTTAAAAAATTTAAAAATTTTCCAGGCATAGTAGTGCATTCCTTTAGTCCCAGTGCTTGGGAGGCAGAGGTAAGGTGATCTCTCTTGAGTTCAAAGCCAGCCAGGTCTATATAGCAAGTTCCAGGCTGGCTGGGGCTACAAGGAGACCCTGTTTCAAAATGACTCCCCCCGCAAAAAAAAGTTTAAACTTTTAGGCTATGGGGCTGGAAAGATAAGTCGGTGTTTCAGAGCACTGCGATGCTCTTGCAAAAGACCTGGGATCAATTCCCAACACTCGCATGGAAGCTAACAACTGCCTATAACTCCAGTTCCAGTGGCTCTAACACCCTCTTCTAGCCTATGTAGGCATTGCATAAGTGTACTTACAGACAATATACTTCTACATATAAAATTAAAAAACACCGGGGGCTTGGAGCGATAGCCTAGCTTTTACTGAGATGACTCAGTAAGTAAAGCACTGTGAGTCGATAACATGAGTTTCACGATATGGACCCACGTGGCCAGAGGGAGAGAACATCACCCACAAGTTGTTCTTAGACCTCTCCGTGTGCACACACACAAATAAATACTAAAATAATTTTAAACTTTAAAATTTGTTTTTTTGCTGAGTAGTAGAAGCTTATAATTAGAATGATTTATTTAGTTACTAGAGAAGTGGTAATTTTCTAGTTCCTAGTGTATAGGAAATAAATAAACTTCAATCGTTGAATTATGCTTGATAAAAAAAAATTTAATGTATAGCCGGGAGGGTGTAGGGCGCACACCTTTAATCCTAGCACTTGGGAGGCAGAGGCAGATGGATCTCTGTGAATTCAAGGCCATCCTGGTGTACATACTGAGTTCCAGGACCGTTGGGGCTACAGAGAGACAAAAAAAAAAAAAAAAAAAAAAGGGGGGGGCTGGAGAGATGGCAGCGGTTAAGCGATCCGACTGCTCTTGCAGGAGGACCCAGGTTTTATTCACCAGCCCCCACATGGAGGCTGAGAACCGTCTTTAACTCCACCAGTTCCAGGGAATCCGACACCTTCTTCTGACCTCCTCAGCATTGCCCGATACGGGTGCACAAACCTACATGCAAACAGTACATTCATACACATAAAATAAATAAATAAATAAATGACAAAAAAATAAAAATTAATGTACATTAGGGTAGTAAAGTAGAGAGAAGCGGGCAGTCTTTACATCAGCTTACTACTAGTTAATGTAGATGGAATTTTATTTTAATTAATTTTATTTTAATTTTATTTTATTTCAGACTGTCTACATGTAGGTTGGTGCACCCATGTTGTGCAATGCCGAGGAGGTCAGAAAGAAGGGCATTGGATTCCCTGAACTGGAGTGAGTTAAAGATGGTCCTTAGCCCAACTTGTGGGTGCTGGGGAATCAAACCCAGTTCCTCTGCAAGAGCATAGGCACTATAACTGCTGAGCCATCCCTCTGCCCCAGTAGATGATGAAAATTTAAGGAAGAGAATTAGCCGGGAGTGGTGGCGCACGCCTTTAGCCTAAGCCACTTGGGAGCATAGGCAGGCGGATCTTTGTGAGTTCAAAAGCAGCCTGGTACAGAGCGGAGTTCCAGGACAGCTAGGACTACAGGGAGCCCCTGTCTTCTCAAAAAGACAAAAAAACAAAAGAAAGAGAATATAAACAAAACTCTGCAATATTAGATTTTCGATAATTAAAAATTGAGGGATGAGCCAGTTGCTGGTGGCGTTACGACTTTTAAAATCAGCACTTGGGAGGCAGAAGCAGGTGGATCCTCTTTAAGATCAAGGCCAACCCAGGGAGTTCTAGGACAGCTGAAAATACAGAGACCCTGTCTCAAAAAAAAAAAAAAAACCTCAAAAAACAAAAAAAAAAAAAAAAAAAAAAAAAAAAAAAAAAAAAATAAAATAATAAAATTGAGGGCCTGGGCCAACCGTGTGCAACTAAGCCTTCAATCCCAAGGCACTTGGAGGAAGAGGTAAGTGGATCTCTGAATTCAAGAACAGACTCAGTCTATATAGTGCGTTCCAGGGACAGCTGGGGCTACGGGAGACCTGTCTCACGAACAAACAAAGTTTGTTTTTTTGTTTTTTTTTAAATTAAAAAAACAAACCAAACCTGAGGGACTGGCGAGTGGCCTCAGCAGTAGAGAACCACTTGCTATTCTTCCAGAGGACCTACATTTGATTCCCAGCACCCACATGAAGGCTGACAACCATTCATAACTCCAGTTCCAGGGGATCATTACATATCTTTCCCTGGCCTCGGCAGTCATTGCATGCAAATGGTCCACTTATATACATGGAGGCTCATACACATAAAATAGAAAATATAAGTAAAATTAAGAAGGGAGGAGTATAGCCAGGTGGTTAAAGCACTTAAATATGTTGAAGTCTTTGGGAATGATCCATAATACACTAGGAAAAAGAAAGACAGGGAAAGAAGTTGCCTTAAAGGCTTACCTTACCGCTTTAGAGCCTATAAGGTAACATTATACAGTGGCCTATCCTTTTCTTTCTAGTGTATAAAAAAAGCCAGCTTTTGATTTGGCTGATAGGTAGGTCTTCTCCACCTGGGTAATAATTTAGAGATAGTCATGAAGACTGTTCACAGTCCTACATGTTCAAAAATTTTTAAATATGTATTCATCTGCTTCTCAAGAGAACTGCTACATTATGTACCTGCTTGAAAAGCTAAGTGATTACAGGCTGGAGAAGGCTCATTGGCTTAAGAACACTTACTGCTCTTGGCAGAAGGACCGCATCTTCCTCGCACCCCACATGGTGGCTGGCACACAGTTGCCTGTCATCAGCTCCAGGATCTGCTCCCCTCTCTTTTTCTAATTTCCATAGGCAGGCATAATAGTCACATAAGGGTTTTTCATTAAATAATAAAAATTTCTAGGGGGCTAGAAAGATGGTCCTAGCGGTTAAGAGGCCAAAATGCTCTTGCCGAAGACTCGGGTTTGATCCCCCGGCACCACATGGCGGCAGAGAACCCATCTTAACTCCATTTCCTGGGGAATCCGACGTCCCTTTCTGACCTCCGCAGCCTTACACGACATGAGTCCACAAAACCTACATGCAGACAGTATATTCATACACATACAAGAATAAATTAAAAAATTTTTTTTTTAATAAAAATTTGTAGCCAGACATGGTGGAGCATGCCTTTAATTCCAGAACTTGGGAGGTAGAGGCAGGCAGATCTGAGTTCAAGGCCAGCCTGGTCTACAGAGTGAGTTCTGGGCCAGCTGGAGCTATGGGGAGACCCTGTCTCAAAACAGAAAAAAAAAAAAAAACCAATCCCCGCACCCCCCAAATTTTTTTTGATTATTGAAGGACTGGCCAGGCATGGTGGCCCATACCTTTAATCCCAGCACTTGGGAGGCCGAGGCAGGCAGATCTCTCTGTGAGCTAAAGGTCAGCCTGGTCTACATAGTGAATTCCAGGCCAGTTGGAGCTACAGGGATGTGTTTTTGAGACAGAGTCTCCCTGTAGTCCCAGCTGTCCTGGAACTCAATATGTAGACCAGGCTGGTCTACAAAGTGTGTTCCAGGCAAGTTGGGGCTGGGGAGACCCTGTTTCAAAAAGACCAAAAGTGATAGTGATTGTGATTGATGATTGATTGATGCTTGTTTCAAAAAGACCAAAAGTGATAGATGATTGTATTGATTGATTGATTGACCAAAAGTGATAGATGATTGATTGATTGATTGATTGATTGATAGATAGATAGATAGATAGATACCCACCTGGGAGACCTGTTTCAAAAATACCAAAAATGATGATAGATAGATGATAGATAGATAGATAGATAGATAGATAGATAGATAGATAGACAGACAGACACCTGGCTGGGAGACCCTGTTTCAATAAGACCAAAAATGATAGGTAGGTAGTTAGGTATTCCTAAAGAAAAACTTAATAATTATACATATGCTTTAGAATCTAAAACCTGTTTCCCTCCCTAAGACTTTGTTTTCATTAGTTTGCTTCAAGGTGTTTGATGTTGACCGGGATGGAGTTCTCTCCAGGGTTGAACTGAAAGACATGGTGGTTGCACTTCTGGAGGTCTGGAAGGATAACCGCACTGATGATATCCCTGTAAGTTCTGGGTTTTTTGTTTGTTTGTGCTTTTTTTGAGATAAGGTCTTAACACAGCCAAGGCTGTCTTAAACTCCAGATCCTTCTGCCTCAGCCTCCCAAAGACTATGGATTATTGGTATGTGACATGCCCCATGCCCTGCTCATTTCACTTCTGATTGTTTGTATATATTAACTTCAGTAGGAAGATGGAATGAATGCAAGAATTTGTTTTTGATTGTTATATTACTCAAAATATCATAGCCAATGATACAAAATTGGGAAGAAAATTTACCTTAGAAAATTAAAAAAAAGAAACTGATGGGGTAAAGAGATGGCTCAATGTTTAAGAGCACCCATTCCTAGCGCCCAGATGGCAATTAACAATAGTCTAGAACTCCAATTCTAGGGGAATCTGACACCTTCTTCTGACTCCATCGGAACTGCATGACATGGGTGCACTTAAACACTTGCAAACAATAAACTTATACACATAAAATAAAAATAATATTTCTTTAAAAAACTGTACTTATGGCTCATACCTTTAATCCTAGCACTGGGGAGGCAGAGGTGAAATTCAAGGCCAGCCAGTCTACATAAGTGAGTTTCAGGACAGCTGGGGCTACACAGAGACTTTGTCTCAAAAAAGATTTAAAAACGCTGGGCGTGGTGCCACCTGCCTTTAATCCTAGCACCGGGGGGCAGAGGCAGGCAAACCACTGTGAGTTCAAGGCCAAACTGGTCTACAGAGTAAGTTCAGGGACAGCTAGGGCTAAGGAGGCCCCTGTCTTGAAAAGACCAAAAAAAAAAAAGAACAAGAAAACAAATACTTTCCTGGCAGGGGAGATACCATGATCACAAAGGTGGTTTTCCCAAGGCAAGGCTTATCCATTGTACTCCAGATGTGCCAACCCCTGCTATTTCCCCAAATTCCGGGAAACTCCACAGCATAATTTGTGGGGGACTTGATTCTCGCAGGGGGGGGGGGGGGTGCTGTACTTACAGTATAAAATCAGAATAAACATGAAAATTATCTTAATTTTTGAAATAATATGAGAATTTGTTTATAGTTATTCCAACATGCTGCATTTTTTCTTCAGATCATATAGATCTTTTATTCGCCTTTTAAAAATTGCGCGGGCGTGGTGGTGCATGCCTTTAATACTAGTACACAGGAGGCAGAGGCAGGTGGATCTTTGTGAGTTCAAGGCCAGCCTGGTCTACAGAGCGAGTTCCAGGACAGCTGGGGCTACAGGGAGATCCTGTCTCAAAAAAGACCAAAAAAAACCATAAAAATAAAAATTAACCATCTTCCCTTTTGCGACCATCGCTGAAGCAGCAGCCACCAAAATGAAGTTCAATCCTTTTGTGACTTCTGACCGAAGCAAGAACCGCAAAAGGCATTTCAATGCACCTTCTCACATTTGGAGGAGGATTATGTCCTCCCCTCTTTCCAAAGAGCTGAGACAGAAGTACAATGTTCGGTCTATGCCCATTTGAAAGGATGACGAAGTTCAGGTTGTACGAGGGCACTACAAAGGTCAGCAGATTGGCAAAGTGGTCCAGGTTTATAGGAAGAAATATGTCATCTACATCGAGCGGGTGCAGCGGGAAAAGGTTAATGGCACAACTGTCCATGTGGGCATTCACCCTAGCAAGGTGGTTATCACCAGGCTAAAGCTGACATAAGACCAAAAAAAGCTCTGGAACGGAAAGCACAAAACTCTCTACAGGGGGAAAGGAGGAAAGGAAATACAAGGGAAGGGCCATCGAGAAGATAACGGGGGTTTTTTTTTAAGGGGGGGGTTTTTTTTTTTAAAAAAAAAAAAAAAAAAAAAAAAAAAAAAAAAAACAAAACTAAAATAAAATAAAATAAAAAATTACCAACATACATTTACTTTAGTCAGTTGTACAATGGTCGCATGCTTGCCTTAGACTGGTAAAAGTCTCACTCCAAAGGGAAAAAACGCCGGCGAGGTGCATGCTTTAATCCCAAGCACTGGGAGGGAGAGGCAGGTGGATCTTGTGAGTCAAGCAGCCTGGTCTACAGAGTTGAGTTCCAAGGACAAGCGGGGCTACAGGGAAACCTTGTCTCGAAAAGACCAAACATAACTAAATAAATAAATACTAAATAAATAAAAATAAATAACTAAATGAATGGGGAGAAAGGGAGAGATGAATAAATTAAAAGTAACAATTGTAGACACTCTTCTGATTACTTCTTTGAATTTCTTTTTAAAGGAATTACATACGGATCTCTCTGACATTGTAGAAGGCATATTGAATGTACATGATACCACAAAAGTGAGTCTGGCTATGACTAATTTTTCTAAAAATGCTGTGTACCCTAAATCAAGATATATTGCTTATATATGTGGTCAAAGAACTCCTCTGCATTATCTCCATTTACCTGGACCCGTGGTTAAAAAACGTTCAATATCTCTACCGATAGCTTATCCTCCTTTTGTGTGTGCTGTGTGTGTGTTTGTGTGTGTGTGTGTGCTGTGTGTGTTAGTGTATTGCTTCCCTATAACCATGCAATGTGTCATGCAATGCCATGGAGGTAGACGAGGCACATTGGATTCTTTGGAACTGGAGTTATAGCTGATTGTTAGCCACCATGTGGTGTGGGAGTGGAACCGGGTCTTCTGCAGGAGAAGCCAGTGCTCTTAACTTATAGGCCATCTCCCAGCCCTCATTCCATCCTGAAACAACTCTATTAAATCTAATAATACAAATCAAGTAGACACACCAAGTATGGTGGTTTACACCTCTAATCCGGGCACCTGGGAGGCAGAGGGGTGTACAGGAAGATCTCTGCGTTTAGGTCAGCCTGGTCTACTTAACGAGTTTCAGGCCAGCTGGGCAAACCGGGAGGACCCTGTCTCAAAAAGAATACATAATAATAATACTAATCATCATAATAATATAACTAAAATCCCATCATNCCCACATGGCGGCCGAGAACCGTCTGAAACTCCAATTCCAGGAGAACTCCAGTTCCAGGGGAATCTGACACCCTCTTCTGACCTCTGCGGCATTGCACGACACGGGTGCACAAACCCACATGCAGACAGTACACACATACACAAAAATAAATAAAATTAATAAAAAAAAAAAAGAAAAAAAAAGAAACGTGTATGGATTGGGGCTGGAAGAGATAGCCTAGTGGTTAAGAGCACCGACTGCTCTTGCAGAGGACCTGGGTTGGATCCCCAGCACCCACACAGCGGCTAAGAACCGTCTGTAACTCCAATTCCAAGAGTACTCCAGTTCCAGGGGAATCTGAGACCCTCTTCTGACCTCTGCGGCATTGCAAGACACGGGTGCACAAACCTACATGCAGTCAGTACATTCATACACATACAAAAATAAATCAAATTAAAAAAAAATTAAAGAAATGTGTATGGATTAAAGAAGTGTGCCATCACACCTGGCTGGATCTTCTTTTTTTTAATCTAGTCTGAGAAGAATGTAGAGATTATTGACTAAGTTACTTTGAGGTATGAAGTAAAAGATACTTTTCAGCCAAATTAACCTTGCTAAAATAATGCAGTGACCAGTGTAGTTGTATTCTTGCTCATTGTGGTGGTTTGAATGAGAGTGTCCCCCATAGGCTTTAAGTATTCAGACATTTTGTCTCCAGTTGGTGGCACTGTTCTGGGAGATGTTAGAAGGTGTGACCGAGCTGGAGGAAGTAAGTCACTGGGGGCAGGCTTAGTGAGTTTAACAAGCCTTGTGGTCTCCAGTCTCTCTCTCTCTCTCTCTTGATGCTGCTTATTGGGAGATGTGAACCTTGGCTTTCTGCTCCAGCCCAGGACACCAGGTCTCCCACCACAATGGACTCTGATTCCCTAGAACCGTCAATCGTAAGCTCAAATAAACTCTTCCTTTTTATAAGTTCCCTTGGTCATGGTGGTTTATCACAGCAACAGAAAAGTGACTAATACAGTCATCTAATTTAGGGACCTACCTCTCAGCCACTGCTAGTAGCCGTTCTGGCCTAAAGGTACCCTCAGTGTCAATGTACATAGCCTTTCCTTCACCTCCACCACGATCAATGGGAAGCTAGAGAGAAAAAAGAAATAGCGAGAAAGATCACTATTCTGATATAGTTGACCAAGTTCCCCATGATAGATTATAATCCCCCTCCTCGAAATAAAGCAAAGGGAAAAACACTTTAAAATGATAATCAAACTGGCAGTGGTGATTCATACATATAATTCTACTCAGGAGGATCTCCAAAGACTTTGAAGCCAATGTGGACCACATACTGAGTTGGGTTACAGTGTGTGTGAGACCTTGCTTCAAAAAACAAAGCAAGCCGGGTATGGTGGCGCACACCTTTAATCCTAGCACTTGGGAGGCAGAGGCAGGCGGATCTCTGTGAGTTCAAGGCCAGCCTGGTCTACAGAGTGAGCTCCAGGCCAGCTGGGACTAAAGGGAGACCCTGACTCAAAATTACAAAACAAAACAAAACAAAGCAAAACAACCAAACAACAACAAAAACAATGATAATCAGAGGTAAAAAGGAACCATTCTCTTTTGACTGAAGTACAAGATAAGGGTTCATAGGAAGCTCAGTGTCTCATAGAACATAAAGTGGTGTTTTGCCAAGGTTGGATTGCTTTCGCATATACTCCAAAGTATGTAAGATTTTTCTGGCTGCAGGGCTGGAGAGATGGCCTAGCGGTTGAGAGCACTGACTGCTCTTGCAGAGGACCTGGGTTGGATCCCCAGCACCCACCCACATGGCGGCTGAGACAGGATCCCCCAGTAGCCCCAGATGGCCTAGAATTCAATACATAGACTAGGCTGGCCTCAAATTAAAGAGATTCACCTACCTATGTCTCCAGAGTGCTGGGATGAAAGGCATGAGCTATAATGCCCAGCAAGTTATTTTTTCAATGATGAAAATGAAATATACTAGCAGAGTCAGGCAGGAGAAGGGAAGGGAAGAGGAGGGGAGGGAAGGGAGGGGAGAGGGGAAAGGAGGGGAAAGAGGAAGGGAGGGGAGAGGGGATAGGGGAACTGAGGGGAACAGAGGGGAATGGAGGGGAAAGGAGGGGAATGGAGGGGAAAGGAGGGGAAAGGAGGGGAAAGGAGGGGAAAGGAGGGGAAAGGCGGGGAAAGGAGGGGAAAGGAGGGGAAAGGAGGGGAAAGGAGGGGAAAGGGGAGAAGAGGAAAGAATAGGAAAGAAGAGGGGCTGGAGAGATGGCCTAGCAGTTAAGTGCACCGACTGCTCTTGCAGAGGACCTGGGTTCGATCCCCAGCATCCACATGGCAGCTGAGAACCGTCTTTAACTCCAGTTCCGGGGGAATCCAACGCCCTCTTCTGACCTCCGTGGCATTGCATGACATGAGTGCACAAACCACATGCAGACAGTACATTCATACACATTAAAAAAAATTTTTTTTCTGGCTGCATGCTAACAGAACACTGATTAAGTTTGAGGGTTCAAACATTTGATAAAGTTTGTGGCGGCCCATGCCTCTGCCTCCCAACTGCTGGGATTAAAGGTATGTGCTAGGCACCATGCCCAGCATGTATTAGTAGTCTTTCTCTGAGGGGGGGGAGATCTATAGCCAGGTATGGTGGCACATGCCCCAATATTTCTATATTAAAAGGTCAGATATTAGGGCTAGAGAGATGGATCAGTGGATAAAAGCACTGGTTGCTCTTGCAGAGAACCTAGGCTTGGATTCTAGCACCTACATATTACCTAATAGCCATCCTTAACTCCAGTTCCTAGTGATTCAACATACTCTACTGGCCTCCATGAACCCTGCACAACACAAGTGCACTTACATGCAGGCAAACACACACACACACACATCCAGACATCATGAATGAGAAATAGCTTTTGTATAGGTTAGGCTAGCTATGGTGATAGCTGAGGGATGACCAAGTCAGGGTGGTAGTGGTAGTTGTTATACATTTTGGAGATACAAGATATAGATCAACAACAAAGAAAAGAGCAGATGAAGCAGGAGAGAGGGGAGGGTGTTTGGGGAGATCATAGCATAACATTTTTTTTTTTTTTGGACTTTTTGAGACAGGGTCTCGCTGTAGCTCTGGCTGTCCTGGACCTCACTCTGTAGACCAGGCTGTCCTTGAACTCACAGAGATCCGCCCACCTCTGCCTCCCAAGTGCTAGGATTAAAGGTGTGCACCACATTTTAAATCAGCAATTTGGAAGTTGATATGATGTAGAACAATTTTCAGTAGGGGGTCCATCTTATAACTATGGAATTCTTTTTTTGGTCTTTTTGAGACAGGGTCTCCCTGTTGCCCTAGCTGTCCTGGAACTCACTCTGTAGACCAGGCTGGCCTTGAACTAACAAAGATCCACCTGCCTTTGCCTCCTGAGTGCTAGAATTAAAGGTGTGCACCACCGCACCCGGCTAATCAGTATGGAATTCTTAAGGATAGTATCAAATACTTTTTTATGTCCACCCTGAAAGATGCCCGCAAATACCACAAGTCAACCATCTTTACTGATTTGATTAGCCTGAGCCCCAATAGCTCACCTGGCAGGTTACAGCCAATGTATGACAGATCTGGGTCTTCCCAGTTCGGAATTCTCCAAACATCTCTGTGATAGATCCCGTCTCAATTCCACCTATAAGAGTAACATGGGACAGTGAGATAGCTCAATAGATAAAGGCACCTGTGGCCAAGCCAGATCCCTTGAGCTCAATACCCTGGACCCACATGATGGAGGGAAAGAACTGACTCTATAACATGTACACACCCCACCCTCAATAAATGCAATAAAATTAAAAAAAAAAAAAAGTAAACGTATCTCTTATCACATTACTATTGTCACAGAAATGTTCTTGGACTACATAAGATATTACAACAATTTCAAAATCCAATTTTCAATAATAAATGATTTGTTAAAATTCTCTGTTATTTTGCCAGGCCAAAACATAACTGTGAATCCAACTATGTAGGAGGATGAGGAAGGAAAATAAAAAGTTTGAGGCCTACCTGGGCTACAAGTAAGTTCAAGGCAAAATCCTGTCTCAAAAGGCTGGGTGACAGAATGCTTGCTTAGCATATACCATCAGAAAATGAAAACACAGGGCTGGAGGGATGGCTCAGCGGTTAAGAGCGCCGACGACTCTCGCAGAGGACCTGGGTTTGATTCCCAGCACCCACATGGTGACTAAGAACCATCTGTAACTCCAGTTCCAGGGGAATCTGAGGCCCTTTTCTGATCTCCACGGCATTGCACTACACGGGTGCACAAACCTACATGCAGACAGTACATTCATACGCATAATAAATAAATAAATAATAAATAAAATCTGAAAGTAGTTGTTTAAAAAAAAAAAAAAAAGAGGCAAAGGCAGGTGGATCTCTGTAAGTTCAAGGCCAGCCTGGTTTACAGAGTGAGTTCCAGGCCAGCTAGGGCTACAGGAAGACCCTGTCTCAAAAAAGAAAAACAAAACAAACAACAACAAAAAAAACAATAATAATCATGCCACGTATGGTGGCGGATGCCTTTAATCCCAGGATTTGGGAGGCAGAGGTAGGCGGATATCTTTGAGTTCAAGGCCAGCCTGGTCTACAGAGCTACAGGGAGACACTGTCTAAAAAAAAAAAAAAAAAATCAAACTTATAGAATGTTGCAAAGAAATATACAGGGGGCCAGGGGTGGTGGTGCACACCCGTAATCCCAGCACTCAGGAGGCAGAGGCAGGCGGAACTCTGATTTCAAGCCTAACCTGGTCTATAAGGGAGTTCTAGGACAGGTGGGGCTACAGGGAGACCCTGTCTCAAAAAGACAAAAAAAAAAAAATCTTCACTTAGTCTCTCCCAATATCAACACCTTGTATAACTATATCATAGTATCAATATAAGGTTAACATTTGCTCAATACAAGAGTTGTTTAAATTTCTCAAGTCATACATGCACTCATTTGTGTTACTATAGTTTTTAGGCAATTACCCCTCCCCATGCACAGCTTCATGTAATTGCTACCATAATCAAGCTCAGAACTGTACCATTCCAATTCAATGAATAGCTTTTGAAGTTTTGACCAACATATTTTTCAACGAATTTGTTTCTATTTTTAATTATGTATATATATGAATGAGTATAAGTGCAGTGCCCAGGAAGACAGACAGGGGCACTGGATTCCCCAGGGCTGAAGTTATAGGCAGTTGTGAGCTGCCCAATATGGGTGCTGAGAATTGAACTTGGGTCCTCTGCAAGAAGAGTAGGTGCTCTTAACATCTGAGGCAACTCTGCAGCCCTGTAAAGTTTTAATATAATCTAGTACTTACCGTTTCTTGTAACTATCACATTGTACAATGTATTTGCATGTATCATTCACTTAATTCTAATAATTTAGGGGTGGAGAATCCGCTCAGTGAATAAAAGCACTGGCTATTCTTGCAGAAGACCCAGGTTGGAATCTCAGCACCCACGGAGCAGCTGACAACCATCCATAACTCCAGTTCCAAGGGATCCAAGGCTGTCTTCTATCCTCTGCAGGCATTGTACAATATGGGTGCACTTACACACATGCACATAAAAAATAAATAGCCTAGGGGCTGGAGAGATGGCTCAGCAGTTAAGACTGCTGACTGCTCTTGCAAAGGACCTGGGTTCAATTCCCAGCACCCATGTGGAGACTAAGAACCGTCTTTAACACCAGTTCCAGGGGAATCCGATGCCCTCTTCTGACCTCTGCAGCATTGCACGACATGGGTGCACCAACCTATATCAGACAGTACACTCATACACACACACACACACACACACACACACACACACACACACACACACAAAAAAAAAAGCCTGGCATAGTGGCACATACCTTTAATCCCAGCACTTGGGAGGCAGAGGCAGGCAGATATCTGTGAGTTCAAGGCCAGCCTAGTCGACAAAGTAAGTTCCAGACCAGCTGGGGCTACAGGGAAACCCTGCCTCAAAAAGACCAAATAAATAAATAAATAAAATTCTAATAACGTAGAAGATATAAAGTCCTATCAACCTCATTTTGAAGATAAGAAAAAGGCATAAAGATACTAAATAATTTTCACCAGGGATATTATTATTATTATTATTATTTTGGTCTTTTCGAGACAGGGTCTCCCTGTAGCCCCAGCTGTCCTGGAACTCACTCTGTAGACCAGGCTGGCCTTGAACTCACAAAGATCTGCCTGCCTCTNGAGGGTGGTGGTGGTGTTGATGCCCTCTTCTGGCCTCTGTGGGCATTACAACAGATGAATGCACTTAAATGTATGTAGGCAAAACACTTATGCCACATAATACAAATAAAAATTTTCAAAGATATTTTCTGTTTTTATGGAATGGTCTATATTTTCTCACAATGGTAACTGTCACCTAAGACATGAATGCTCAAGGTGGCTCAAGAAAGACAATTTCATTCTTATAATGGCAGAGGGTGTAGGTTTGATTTATTCATCAATGAGTAAGCAACCAAATACATGCTTTAAAAAAAATGCTTTAGGATGCTGTGGCGGTCAGGCCAGTCATTGTGTAATTCCTCAGTTACAGTCCCATGTGCCCTGAAGAAAAAGTTCTAATAGTTTTAGCCGAACAAGCTATAGTTCACTTCAGTTAAGGAGTATTCGGGCCCATTCAAAGAGGTTTTCTATGAAAGCATTGAATGAGTCATGTGTTTTTCTTTTTGTTTTAAGGTAGGGGATATAATTTTATAGCATAATTTAAACTTCCCATTTTGAAATAAATTGGTCAGAAAACAAATTCTATAGCACTTAAAAAAAATAAAGCTGGGCATGGTGGTGCACGCCTTTAATCCTAGCACTTGGGAGGCAGAGCCAGGCGGATCTCTGAGTTCAAGGCCAGCCTGGTCTACAGAGTGAGTTCCAGCCAGCTGGGACTACAGAGAGACCCTGTCTCAAAAAGACCAAAAAAAGAAATAATAATAAAATAAAAATAAAAATACTTTATGCTTTACAAACTATCCCCACATTCCTGGGCCCACATACTCTCCATGCTCACCCTCTGGCGTAACTGGATAGCAGGTGTGTACTACACTTCAATGGGTGTCCGTCCCCCGCCCCCGCCCGCCTACCCTTTTAGAAAAAGCTTCCTCAGGCTGGAGAGGTGGCCTAGTGGTTAAGAGCGCTGACCGCTCTTACAGAGGACTCGGGTTCAATCCCCAGCACCCACATGGCAGCTGAGAACCGTCTGAAACTCCAATTCCAATTCCAGGGGAATCTGACACCCTCTTCTGACCTCTGCGGCATTGCACGACACGGGTTCACAAACTTGCTTGCAGACAGTACATTCATACACATACAGAAATAAGTAAAATTAAAAAAAAAAAAGGCTTCCTCACACCTCTCAGTAGAACGGATTTCATTTCTTTTGCAGTTCTAAAAGTTGGTTTGATTCTTAGCACCTCAGAAAAATTAGAAAATAAAGTTGCTCTGGGTGGTTTTTTTTTTTAATTTTTTTTTTTTTTATGTGTATGAATGTACTGTCTGCATGTAGGGTGCACCCGTGTCGTGCAATGCCAAGGAGGTCAGAAGAGGGTCTCAGATTCCCCTGGAACTGGAGTTCTCCTGGAATTGGAGTTAAAGACGGTTCTCAGCCGCCATGTGGGTGCTGGGGATCAAACCCGGGTCCTCTGTAAGAGCAGTAGGTGCTCTTAACCGCTAGGCCATCTCTCCAGTCCCGCTCTGGGCCTTTTTGACCCTTGTGATGGGCTATTTGTCATTGTTAGAAGAATATACATTGCTTTAGGGAAAAGAAAAGAAAAAAAAAAAAA
>VZQC01006754.1:2822931-2839027 GCA_009823505.1 Rhizomys pruinosus
GGAGGGCGGGGGGGGGGGTGCGTTTCAAGTCCACGGCCACCCGGGTTGACAGAGGGGGGTCAAGAACACGCGGGGAAAAAGGAAGACCCTGCCGCAAAAAAAAAAAAAAAAAAAAAAAAAAAAAAAAAAAAAAGAATCCTCTCTCATAAGGTTTTATGATTGTCTGTAAAGTTAAGAACCATTTGCCCAGCACTTGGGAGGCAGAGGCAGGCAGATATCTGTGAGTTTAAGGCCAGCCTGGTCTACAGAGCAAGCTCTAGGCCTACTGGACCCTGTCTCAAAAAGACCAAAAACAAACAAAAACACACACATACACACAAACTCTTGGGGCTGAAGAAATGGCTCAGAAGTTAACAGCATTTGCTGGCTCTTGCAGAGGGACTTACATGGCAGCTAATAATTGTTAATTCCAGTTCCAGAGGATCTGACTCCCTCTTCTGTCCTCCTCAGGTACTGCATACATGCTGCATACTTAGATACATGCAGGCAAACCCTCATCCCAGCACTAAGGAGGTAGAGGCGGGCAGATATTTATGTCCATAGTAAATTCCAGGCCATAGTGTTACAGGTAATCCTGTCTCAAAAAACCAAACCAACCAACAAACAAACCCTCTGGGGTCTAATCTAGACTCAACGAACTACAATTTCTAGAGATTTTTGGTAATTTGTGGGTTTTGGTAATTTGTGTATTTAACAAATTCTGAGATTTTAAATTAAAAAAAAAATTGAGACAAAGTCGTACTTATCCCTGGCCAGCCTGGAAATTACTATGTAGAACAGGCTCAGGGCTGGAGAGATGACTCAGTGGTTAAGAACACCCACTGCTCTTGCAGAGGTTCCAGGTTCAATTCGTAGCACCCACATGGTGGCTAGGAACTGTCTTTAAGGTGGGCGTGGTGGCACACATCTTTAATCCCAGCACTCAGGAGGCAGAGGCAGGCAGATCTCTGTGAGTTCAAGTCAGCCTGATCTACAGAGTGAGTTCCAGGCCAGCTGGAACTCCAGGCCTGGAGACCCTGTCTCAAAAAGAACAGGCTGGCCATGAATTCATAGAATGCTTGCCTCTGCCTCCTGAGTACTGGGATTAAAAACATGCAATGAAGCTGGAGAGATAGATCAGCGGTTAAGAGCACTGACTGCTCTTGCAGAGGACCTGGGTTTGATTCTCAGTACCCATATGGTGGCTAACAACCACCTGTAACTCCAGTCCCGGATGATCCGATGGCCTCTTCTGACCTCTGAGGGCACTGCATGACAGGAGTGTACTTACACACATGTAGGCAATACACTCACACACATAAAATAAAAAAAAATATATTACAAAAAAAGCATGCATCACCACAGCTTGTAGTCAGGTTATTCTTTTTTTTTTGGTCTTTTCGAGACAGGGTCTCCCTGTAGCCCCAGCTGTCCTGGAACTCACTCTGTAGACCAGGCTGGCCTTGAACTCACAAAGATCCGCCTGCCTCTGCCCTAGTGCTAGGATTAAAGGTGTGCACTACCACGCCCGGCTTTTTTTGAGTTTTAAAATGAGCTTATTGAAGTATATTCTTAGGAATATGCTTTTGATTTGTCATAAAGTTTTATTTTTTAATGCTGTATATCAAAGGTAAAATAAGTGAATACAAAGTTAAACTGCTTTCTGCTGGAATTCTCAGGGAGTATAGCACAGTGTTGTCATTTTTATTATGCTAGAAAACATTTAAAAAAGTCTTTTCTAAGTTCTTCCAAAAAGAGATGAATAATAACAGAAGATGGCATTAAAAAAGCCATTTTTCCCTCTAGTCATTCTGTAGCACTGGAGCTAGTACTTTTTCCATCACAGGCTACATTTTTCACTTTGTCCACATTAAAAAGCTCTTTCACTTCTCTGAATTCAACATCATTTGATACAAAAGTCCAAACGTTATCACAGAATCTGTTTTTAGACAGCCCCAACCCCCAAAACTGACTGTTCCTGATCCTCTGAGTCAATGCTGAATTTATAGCCTTATCAAACTGAAGTAGAACTTGAAGGGCAAGTTGGGGGATGATCTGTTGAGCCTATATGGGCTCATCGAGTCTCTCTTGAAATCGGTTTCCCAAAGTTGTAGTTCTTTTTTTTCCT
Organism: Rhizomys pruinosus; assembly: GCA_009823505.1. Lineage (NCBI taxonomy): Eukaryota > Metazoa > Chordata > Mammalia > Rodentia > Spalacidae > Rhizomys > Rhizomys pruinosus. The sequence continues at coordinate 2,825,039 of VZQC01006754.1, forward strand.
TTTTTTTTTTTTTTTGCGACAGGGTCTCCCTATAGCCCCAGCTGTCCTGGAACTCACTCTGCAGACAAGGCTGGCCTTGAACTCACAGAAATCCACCTGCCTCTGCCTCCTCAGTGCCGGGATTAAAGGCATGCGCACCATGTCCGACTTAAAGACAGTTCTTAGCGGCCATGTGGGTGCTGGGAATCGAACCCGGGTCCTCTGCTAGAGCAGTCGGTGCTCTTAAGAGTTGAGCTATCTCTCCAGCCCCCCTCTCCAGTTGTATTTCTGTATAACTGATATGCCATGGCTTAGGAGGAGGCAAATGCTTTGTCTTTAGGATTGCATTGATGTCGAGTCACCCTAGTCCTTGGCTGTTCCTTGCATGGCAAGTGTTTCCTTGCATGATGGACTTTTTTTGTTCTTTTTCCTGTGAATGTTCTTAGATAACTACATAGTTCACTCCCTGGTTTAATAATGATTGAAGGTCAACTTACCATAAATCTATGATCAATCTGAGGGAAGGCACTTGCCACAGAAATGCTGGAAGAGCAGAGCTGGAGCTGGGGTGGGGACCTGCCTCCTCAGCCACAGAAAACCACGAATATAAATGTTTTATTTTTGAATTCTTTGCTAATATATAGGAACACATAAAATTTTTGCATATTAGTATGGTATCCTGCAACCTTGCTGAACTTAGTTCTAGTTTTTTTTATTGTTTTGAGACAGGGTCTCTCTGTAGTCCTAACTGGCCTTGAACTTCCTATGTAGAACAGGCTGGCCTTGAACAAATAGAGATCAACCTGCCTCTGCCACCATGTCCAGCCTATATAGTTTTTTAGATTCTCTTTTATTATTTTTTTATGCTATAAGAGTTTTATCTGCACTTATGCCATGCAATACCTGAAGAGTCCAGAAGAGGGCCTCGGATCCCTTAAAGCTAGTTATGGACAGTTGTGAGCCACCATGTAGGTGATGGGAACTGAACCTGGGTCCTCTGCATGAGCAACTAGTACTCAATCTATCCAGCTGCTTTGTGTAGATTCTTTTTAATTCTTTAAATCTTATTTTTATTTTATATGTGTGTTACACGTGTGGTAAATGTACCCATGTTGTACAATGGCAATGGAGGACAGAAAAGAGCATCGGATCCCCTGGAACTGGAGTTATAGATGGTTGTCATGTGGGTGCTAGGATTTGAATCTTGGTCTTCTGCAAGAACAGTTGGTGATCTTAACTGTTGAGCCATCTCTCCCTCCAGCCGCTTGTATAGATTCTTTATCATTCCTTTTTCTTTTTAAAAATGCTTTTTTAACATATCATTCTTGGGGCTGGAGAGATGGCCTAGCGGTTAAGAGCGCCAAATGCTCTTGCAGAGGACCCGGGTTCGATCCCCAGCACCCACATGGCAGCTGAGAACTGTCTTTAACTCCAGCTTCAGGGGAATTCGACACCCTCTTCTGAACTCTGTGGCATTGCACGACACAGGTGTATAAACCTGCATGCAGACAGTACATTCATACACATACGAAAATAAATAAAAATTTTAAAAATTAAAAAATACACTTAAAAAAAACATATTCTTTTTTTTTCTTTTTTTTATGGTTTTTGAGACAGGTCTCCCTTTAGTCCCAGTTGGCCTGGAACTCACAGAGATCCACCTCCTTCTGCCTCCTGAATGTTGGGCTTAAAGGCATGCACTATCAGGACCAGTCCTATTGAGCTATTTTAATAGCCTCTGCTTTTCTTTCATTTATTTATTTATTTATTTATTTATTTATTTATTTATTTATTTAATTTATTGTTGTTGAGACTGGGCCTCTTGAATCCCACACTGACCTCAAACTGAGGATAGATTTAAATTGCTGATCCTTCTGCCTCCACTTCTAGGGTGCTGGGATTATAGGCAAGCACCAATCATGGTTTATGTGGTACTAGAGACTGGACCTAGGGATCTACCAACTACATTAGCCTAGACTCTAAGTTTTTTTTTTTTTTTTTTGTATGTATATGAATGTACTGTCTGCATGTCATGTTGTGTAATGCTACGGAGGTCAGAAGAGGGCGTCAGACTCCCCTGGAACTGGAGTTAAAGATGGTTTTCAGCTGCCATGTGGGTGCTGGGGATCAAACCCGGGTCCTCTGCAAGAGCAGTCAGCATTCTTAACCACTAGGCCTTCTCTCCAGCCCCATAGCCTAGACTCTTTAGCATTTTTCTAAATACAGCATCATGTCACTAACAAAAATCACTTTTAGTTTTTCCACTCCAAATGCAGTTGCACTTATTTAAATTTTTCAGTGCATGAGATTAAACCTTGCATTCTAGGCAAGTACTCCACCCCCCTGGAGTCCTTTTCTTTCTTTTCTTTTTAAAAGGAGAAAGGCTTTAGCATTAGTCAGATATAGATTTCTGAGACACCCCTTCAGCAAGCCATCTATCTGAAAGATTATGTTCTTTTTTTTTTAGCAGAAACTAATATCTTTTAATATTAGATAGAACATAATCTTGCTGGGCATGGTGGCACACGCCTTTAATCCTAGCACTTGGGAGGCAGAGGCAGGCAGGATCTTTGTGAGTTCAAGGCCAGCCTGGTCTACAGAGCTAGTTCCAGGACAGCTGGGGCTACAGGGAGACCCTGTCTTGAAAAGACACACACACAAAAAAAGATATTAGTTTCTGGGGCTGGAGAGATGGCCTAGTGGTTAAGAGCGCCGACCGCTCTTACAGAGGACCCGGGTTCGATCCTCAGCATCCACATGGCGGCTGAGAACCATCTGAAACTTCAATTCCAAGAGAATTCCAGTTCCAGGGGAATCCAACACCCTCTTCTGACCTCCGCGGCATTGCACGACACGGGTGCACAGACCTACATGCAGACAGTACATTCATACACATACAGAAATAAATAAACAAAAACAAAAAAAGATATTAGTTTCTAACTACTATGAATTATCTATTTTCCACTAGTTATTGTTTGACCTGTTTGGGGACTCTGGGGTTAGAAATGTGTATGGATGGGGCTGGAGAGATAGCCTAGCGGTTAAGAGCACTGACTGCTCTTGCAGAGGACCCGGGTTTGATCCCCAGCACCCACATGGTGGCTGAGAACCGTCTAAAACTCCAATTCGGGGCTGGAGAGATGGCCTAGCGGTTAAGAGCGCCGACCGCTCTTACAGAGGACCCGGGTTCGATCCCCAGCACCCACATGGTGGCCGAGAGCCGTCTGAAACTCCAATTCCAGGAGAACTCCAGTTCCAGGGGAATCCGAGACCCTCTTCTGACCTCTGCGGCATTGCACGACACGGGTGCACAAACCCACATGCAGACAGTACACACATACACAAAAATAAATAAAATTAATAAAAAAAAAAAAGAAAAAAAAAGAAACGTGTATGGATTGGGGCTGGAAGAGATAGCCTAGTGGTTAAGAGCACCGACTGCTCTTGCAGAGGACCTGGGTTGGATCCCCAGCACCCACACAGCGGCTAAGAACCGTCTGTAACTCCAATTCCAAGAGTACTCCAGTTCCAGGGGAATCTGAGACCCTCTTCTGACCTCTGCGGCATTGCAAGACACGGGTGCACAAACCTACATGCAGTCAGTACATTCATACACATACAAAAATAAATCAAATTAAAAAAAAATTAAAGAAATGTGTATGGATTAAAGAAGTGTGCCATCACACCTGGCTGGATCTTCTTTTTTTTAATCTAGTCTGAGAAGAATGTAGAGATTATTGACTAAGTTACTTTGAGGTATGAAGTAAAAGATACTTTTCAGCCAAATTAACCTTGCTAAAATAATGCAGTGACCAGTGTAGTTGTATTCTTGCTCATTGTGGTGGTTTGAATGAGAGTGTCCCCCATAGGCTTTAAGTATTCAGACATTTTGTCTCCAGTTGGTGGCACTGTTCTGGGAGATGTTAGAAGGTGTGACCGAGCTGGAGGAAGTAAGTCACTGGGGGCAGGCTTAGTGAGTTTAACAAGCCTTGTGGTCTCCAGTCTCTCTCTCTCTCTCTCTTGATGCTGCTTATTGGGAGATGTGAACCTTGGCTTTCTGCTCCAGCCCAGGACACCAGGTCTCCCACCACAATGGACTCTGATTCCCTAGAACCGTCAATCGTAAGCTCAAATAAACTCTTCCTTTTTATAAGTTCCCTTGGTCATGGTGGTTTATCACAGCAACAGAAAAGTGACTAATACAGTCATCTAATTTAGGGACCTACCTCTCAGCCACTGCTAGTAGCCGTTCTGGCCTAAAGGTACCCTCAGTGTCAATGTACATAGCCTTTCCTTCACCTCCACCACGATCAATGGGAAGCTAGAGAGAAAAAAGAAATAGCGAGAAAGATCACTATTCTGATATAGTTGACCAAGTTCCCCATGATAGATTATAATCCCCCTCCTCGAAATAAAGCAAAGGGAAAAACACTTTAAAATGATAATCAAACTGGCAGTGGTGATTCATACATATAATTCTACTCAGGAGGATCTCCAAAGACTTTGAAGCCAATGTGGACCACATACTGAGTTGGGTTACAGTGTGTGTGAGACCTTGCTTCAAAAAACAAAGCAAGCCGGGTATGGTGGCGCACACCTTTAATCCTAGCACTTGGGAGGCAGAGGCAGGCGGATCTCTGTGAGTTCAAGGCCAGCCTGGTCTACAGAGTGAGCTCCAGGCCAGCTGGGACTAAAGGGAGACCCTGACTCAAAATTACAAAACAAAACAAAACAAAGCAAAACAACCAAACAACAACAAAAACAATGATAATCAGAGGTAAAAAGGAACCATTCTCTTTTGACTGAAGTACAAGATAAGGGTTCATAGGAAGCTCAGTGTCTCATAGAACATAAAGTGGTGTTTTGCCAAGGTTGGATTGCTTTCGCATATACTCCAAAGTATGTAAGATTTTTCTGGCTGCAGGGCTGGAGAGATGGCCTAGCGGTTGAGAGCACTGACTGCTCTTGCAGAGGACCTGGGTTGGATCCCCAGCACCCACCCACATGGCGGCTGAGACAGGATCCCCCAGTAGCCCCAGATGGCCTAGAATTCAATACATAGACTAGGCTGGCCTCAAATTAAAGAGATTCACCTACCTATGTCTCCAGAGTGCTGGGATGAAAGGCATGAGCTATAATGCCCAGCAAGTTATTTTTTCAATGATGAAAATGAAATATACTAGCAGAGTCAGGCAGGAGAAGGGAAGGGAAGAGGAGGGGAGGGAAGGGAGGGGAGAGGGGAAAGGAGGGGAAAGAGGAAGGGAGGGGAGAGGGGATAGGGGAACTGAGGGGAACAGAGGGGAATGGAGGGGAAAGGAGGGGAATGGAGGGGAAAGGAGGGGAAAGGAGGGGAAAGGAGGGGAAAGGAGGGGAAAGGCGGGGAAAGGAGGGGAAAGGAGGGGAAAGGAGGGGAAAGGAGGGGAAAGGGGAAAAGAGGAAAGAATAGGAAAGAAGAGGGGCTGGAGAGATGGCCTAGCAGTTAAGTGCACCGACTGCTCTTGCAGAGGACCTGGGTTCGATCCCCAGCATCCACATGGCAGCTGAGAACCGTCTTTAACTCCAGTTCCGGGGGAATCCAACGCCCTCTTCTGACCTCCGTGGCATTGCATGACATGAGTGCACAAACCACATGCAGACAGTACATTCATACACATTAAAAAAAATTTTTTTTCTGGCTGCATGCTAACAGAACACTGATTAAGTTTGAGGGTTCAAACATTTGATAAAGTTTGTGGCGGCCCATGCCTCTGCCTCCCAACTGCTGGGATTAAAGGTATGTGCTAGGCACCATGCCCAGCATGTATTAGTAGTCTTTCTCTGAGGGGGGGGAGATCTATAGCCAGGTATGGTGGCACATGCCCCAATATTTCTATATTAAAAGGTCAGATATTAGGGCTAGAGAGATGGATCAGTGGATAAAAGCACTGGTTGCTCTTGCAGAGAACCTAGGCTTGGATTCTAGCACCTACATATTACCTAATAGCCATCCTTAACTCCAGTTCCTAGTGATTCAACATACTCTACTGGCCTCCATGAACCCTGCACAACACAAGTGCACTTACATGCAGGCAAACACACACACACACACATCCAGACATCATGAATGAGAAATAGCTTTTGTATAGGTTAGGCTAGCTATGGTGATAGCTGAGGGATGACCAAGTCAGGGTGGTAGTGGTAGTTGTTATACATTTTGGAGATACAAGATATAGATCAACAACAAAGAAAAGAGCAGATGAAGCAGGAGAGAGGGGAGGGTGTTTGGGGAGATCATAGCATAACATTTTTTTTTTTTTTGGACTTTTTGAGACAGGGTCTCGCTGTAGCTCTGGCTGTCCTGGACCTCACTCTGTAGACCAGGCTGTCCTTGAACTCACAGAGATCCGCCCACCTCTGCCTCCCAAGTGCTAGGATTAAAGGTGTGCACCACATTTTAAATCAGCAATTTGGAAGTTGATATGATGTAGAACAATTTTCAGTAGGGGGTCCATCTTATAACTATGGAATTCTTTTTTTGGTCTTTTTGAGACAGGGTCTCCCTGTTGCCCTAGCTGTCCTGGAACTCACTCTGTAGACCAGGCTGGCCTTGAACTAACAAAGATCCACCTGCCTTTGCCTCCTGAGTGCTAGAATTAAAGGTGTGCACCACCGCACCCGGCTAATCAGTATGGAATTCTTAAGGATAGTATCAAATACTTTTTTATGTCCACCCTGAAAGATGCCCGCAAATACCACAAGTCAACCATCTTTACTGATTTGATTAGCCTGAGCCCCAATAGCTCACCTGGCAGGTTACAGCCAATGTATGACAGATCTGGGTCTTCCCAGTTCGGAATTCTCCAAACATCTCTGTGATAGATCCCGTCTCAATTCCACCTATAAGAGTAACATGGGACAGTGAGATAGCTCAATAGATAAAGGCACCTGTGGCCAAGCCAGATCCCTTGAGCTCAATACCCTGGACCCACATGATGGAGGGAAAGAACTGACTCTATAACATGTACACACCCCACCCTCAATAAATGCAATAAAATTAAAAAAAAAAAAAAGTAAACGTATCTCTTATCACATTACTATTGTCACAGAAATGTTCTTGGACTACATAAGATATTACAACAATTTCAAAATCCAATTTTCAATAATAAATGATTTGTTAAAATTCTCTGTTATTTTGCCAGGCCAAAACATAACTGTGAATCCAACTATGTAGGAGGATGAGGAAGGAAAATAAAAAGTTTGAGGCCTACCTGGGCTACAAGTAAGTTCAAGGCAAAATCCTGTCTCAAAAGGCTGGGTGACAGAATGCTTGCTTAGCATATACCATCAGAAAATGAAAACACAGGGCTGGAGGGATGGCTCAGCGGTTAAGAGCGCCGACGACTCTCGCAGAGGACCTGGGTTTGATTCCCAGCACCCACATGGTGACTAAGAACCATCTGTAACTCCAGTTCCAGGGGAATCTGAGGCCCTTTTCTGATCTCCACGGCATTGCACTACACGGGTGCACAAACCTACATGCAGACAGTACATTCATACGCATAATAAATAAATAAATAATAAATAAAATCTGAAAGTAGTTGTTTAAAAAAAAAAAAAAAGAGGCAAAGGCAGGTGGATCTCTGTAAGTTCAAGGCCAGCCTGGTTTACAGAGTGAGTTCCAGGCCAGCTAGGGCTACAGGAAGACCCTGTCTCAAAAAAGAAAAACAAAACAAACAACAACAAAAAAAACAATAATAATCATGCCACGTATGGTGGCGGATGCCTTTAATCCCAGGATTTGGGAGGCAGAGGTAGGCGGATATCTTTGAGTTCAAGGCCAGCCTGGTCTACAGAGCTACAGGGAGACACTGTCTCAAAAAAAAAAAAAANAGGAGGAAGACTGAGAATCGGGAGAGAACGGTAGTGAAAAATGAGAAAGCGGAGGAAGAAGAAAAGAGAATGGGAGATGCAGAAAAGAACAGAGTTGGACGACTGGAGAGCATGTGAGGATCCTGAAGGAGTGCTGAGGGTGACAACAGCACTTGGTCAGAACTTAGTAAGTGACCACATAGTCATCTGCTGCATACTGCCCGCCCAGCTGTACTAATCCGTACAGCTCTATAGGGAAATCTTCGATGCTTGCTAGGGTGTTAATTTATTATCCCCTGGGTACAAAGCTCTGATGAGCAATAACCAGAGATTCCCACAAAACCAAATCCAAACAGCCTCCAGTCTAGTTCAAATTGGTTTCTATTTCTCCTTTGTATAAATAGGGGAGATTTTCCACATCTACGCTTGGTTCTCACAATCCTGTAATTCAACAACTGCTTATGGAAGGCCTACTGTGTACCAGGCCTAAGGGAGACAGCAAAAACAGACATGACTGCCTACCTCACAGAGCTGACCAGGGAGACTAGGAGCAGAAGGCACCAATTGTTTTAATTCACTGGGTATGTGTAAAAAGAAGAGACTAAGCAGAGGATCACTACCACTCCTTCCCACACACACAAATGTTTCAAGGGTACCTCAAATCTCAGCTAAAAAGAGAAACAGTAAATCCAAAATCTGACAAGACAATATTTGAAATGTTACAGTTAAAGCTCACACTGATTAAAAATAAACAAAACCCTAAGTGTTCAAGCTGAACACAGCATTCATTATCTGTAACCACATAAGCTATATAACTTCTGAATGAATAGACAGCCAAAGTATTTTTAGTAATACTTAAATAACTTCATACACTCACCACCCTAATGTATTAGATCTTAAAGCACCTTTGGAATCATTAAGAAGTAAATCACATTTGCTGAGTTTTACTGTTAACTATATTCCTTGTACTTTGAATATTGTGATCTCATATAAGGAACCAGAGCTTAACCTGGCTTGCCGAAAATAAAACCTCAAAAGGGCTCAATAATCAAACAAGTCTCTAAATACTGCTTGGAAGATGACAAGGTATTTTAAGAAACTGAGTTCTGGGGCTGGAGAGATGGCTCGTGGTTAAGAACACTGGCTGCTCTTAAAGAGGACTCGGGTTCAGTTCCCAGCACCCACATGGTAGCTAATAACAACCATCTGTAACTGTAGTTCCAGGGAATCCAATGTCCTCTTCTGGCCTATGCAAGCACTGTATATGTGGCAGCCTGCCTCTGCCTCTGCCTCTGCCTCCCGAGTGCTGGGATTAAAGGCATGCACCACCATGTCCAGCTAATTTAATTAAAATAATAATTTTTTTACTTTATTTATTTTGTATGTGTATGAATGTACTGTCAGCATGTAGGTTTGTACACCCGTGTCTTGCAATGCCACAGAGGTCAGAAGAGGGTGTCGGATTCCCCTGGAACTGGAGTTAAAGATGGTTCTCAGCTGCCATGTGGGTGCTGGGGATCGAACCCGGGTCCTCTGCAAGAGCAGTAGGCAATCTTAACCACTAGGCCATCTCTCCAGCCCCAACAATAAAAATTTTTAAAAAGAAATTGACTCCAGTTCCAGGAGAACTCCAGTTCCAGGGGAATCTGAGACCCTCTTCTGACCTCCGCGGCATTGCATGACTCGGGTGCACAGACCTACATGCAGACAGTACATTCATACACATACAAAAATAAATAAAATTTTAAAAAAAATGCTAAAAAAAAAAAAAAAAGAAATTGAGTCCTCTAAATAAAAGAATTCAGCTGAAACCATGCTTGGGGCATGCACCTAGGTAATACTAGGTACATAGGAAGCTGAAGCAACAAAGCTCTGAAGTTCCAAACTTTCAAGGATAATACAGTAAAACATTGTCAGCAAACCAAAGAGAACAAAGAGAGAGAAGGAGGGGAAAAGGGAGAAGAGAAGAGGGAGGGAGGGAGGGAGGGAGGGAAAGACAGAGAGAGTACTTTTATATAGTTTAGGCTAACCTCAACATAGCTGAGGGATAACCTTAAATGCCTAATATTCCTCCTCTATCTCTGAAGTGCTGGGATTATAGGCATGAGCCATTATATACAGTCCGAAGAGGATGTTCTAAGTATGATTCCTGAACCCACACTATTTTGTACCCAAGAGGAAAGAAAAAGTGAATGGATTAAATAACTAGAAAAACATCAAGAACCAAATTTAACTTTTAAATAATTAGGGCAGCTATGCTTTCAGAAGTTCAAAACCTTTTCACTTTCTTTAAAGCACTAAAGATTAGTAATGTACTACATTCTGAGTATATTCAAACAAGTGTTTTAGAGCAGGAAGTATAGCTTGGGGGTAGAGTGCATGAGGCTGTATTTTTACTTAAAATTTATGTTATTATTCTGTGTATGTATGGATGATGTCTGTGAATGCAAAAACACGTGTGCCACAGCTCAAGTGTGGAAGTCAGACAACTTTGGGGAGCTGTTTTTTTTTTGTTTTTTTTTTTAAATCTTTTTGAGACAGGGTCTCTCTTTAGTCCCAGCTGGCCTGGAGCTCGCTCTGTAGACCAGGCTGGCCTTGAACTCACAGAGATCCACCTGCCTCTGCCTCCCCAATGTTGGGATTAAGGGCATGTGCCACCACGCCTGGCCTAAGACAGTTCTTAGCCACCATGTGGGTGCTAGAAATCCAACCCAGGTCCTCTGCAAGAGCAGTCAGTGCTCTTTTTTCTTTTTGGTCTTTTCGAGACAGGGTCTCCCTGTAGTCCCAGCTGGCCTGGAGCTCGCTCTGTAGACCACACTGGCCTTGAACTCACAAAGATTCACCTGCCTCTGCCTCCTGAGTGCTAGGATTAAAGGCATGGGCCACCATGCCCGGTGCAGTCAGTGCTCTTAACGCTGAGCCATCTCTCCAGCCCCAGTTTTCTCCAACCAAGGGTTCCAGGGGTGGAACTCAGATCATCAGGCTTGTACAGGAAAGTGCTGTGCCACCTTCTCCAGCCCTCCTCCATGGTTTTTAAGCAGTCATCAAACTTCCAGTCTTATGGAAGAACTGAATAAGTTATAATCATAGTTACTTCCTTTTTTTTTTAATAGTTACTTTCTTAATTAGAGGAGGGCTTATTCTCTGAATACGATACTATATGAAGATTAATCATTTAATTTTCAGATAATTTTAGTATTTTTAAAATTACAAGCACCGTGGTTGGCTAATACGTATAATATCAAACCCCAGCATTTGGGAAACAGAGGCAGGACAATCAGGAATTCAAGGACACCCTCAGCTACTTATCATATTCAGAGTTATTCAACTCTATCCCAAAATAAGCAAAATAAAGAAAACCAAATCCACAAAATAATCATTCAGGTCCCTGTAAGCAGTCTAATGTTCATACTTCCCTTATCTCTTATATCTAATGTGAATTCTACACTAATATTTTGGTTTTGTTCTATGATTTTTTTTTTTTTTTGAGACAGGGTCTCCCCTTTAGTCCCAGATGGCTTGGAGCTCGCTCTGTAGACCAGGCCGGCCTTGAACTCACAGAGATCCGCCTGCCTCTGCTGGGATTAAAGGGGTGCACCACCCTGCCCAGCCCAAGAAGCTGCCATATGGGTGCTGGGAATCGAACCTGCGTCCTCTGCAAGAGGAGTCAGTGCTCTTAACCATTGAACCATCTCTCCAGCCACTTGTATGACTTATAAGTTGTATTAACTGGGATTACTATACCTTGGAGCAGTTTGTCAAGCTCTTTGGAGCCAGTTGTAATTTGTATGATTTCTGACCGCCTTTGGTGAAATTCAGTTGCTGTGGTGAAACCCATCGGAACCAATTTAGCTGCCTCAGCCTAGGAAAAATAAAAAAAGTTAAACCAATACAATAATACAAGGAGGGCCAGGTGTGGTGGCCCTGTCTCAAAAAGACACCCCCCCCAAATTATTTTTATTTTATGTGGAGGAGTGTATTGCCTGCATGTATGTAAGTGTACCCATATCCTGCAGTGGCTGGGAGTCAAAAGAAGGCATCAGATCCCCTGAAAATGGAGTTACAGATGGTTGTTAGTTACCATGTGGGTGCTAGGAAAGGAACCCTGGTCTCTGCAAGGGCAGTCTGTGCTCTTAACTGCTGAGCCATCTCTCTAGCCCTTAACATCTTATTTGTAAAACAAGGCCATATGTCATTCCATATCTTTTCTCCCTTTATTTCTAATATTTCATATCTAGCAGGTAACATTTTTGTTGTATTTTTTAACACTATATTATTTAATAATATAAAAGTTATGGTTTGGGGGGCTAGAGAGATGGCTCAGCGGTTAAGAGCACCAACTGCTCTTGCAGAGGACCTGGGTTCAATTCCCAGCACCCACATGGTGGCTAAGAACTGTCTTTAACTCCAGTTCCAGGGGAATCTGAGACCCTCTTCTGACCTCTACGACACTGCACCACAGACGTGCACCAACTTACATGCAGACAGTACACTCATACACATAAAAATAATAAAAAATTATTAAAAAAGGTTATGGTTTGGTACATAAATATTTGCAAAGTCAAAGAATGTTACTTATATGGGGCTGGAGAGATGGCCTAACGGTTAGGAGCACCGACGCTCTTGCAGAGGACCCGGATTCGATCCCCAGCACCCACATGGCGGCCGAGAGCCGTCTGAAACTCCAATTCCAGGAGAACTTCAGTTCCAGGGGAATCAGACACCCTCTTCTGACCTCCGTGGCATTGCACGACAAGGGTGCACAAACTTGCATGCAGACAGTACATTCATACACATACAGAAATAAAATTAATAAAAAAAAAATGTTACTTATATGATTAACCAATGGGTCTGCCTACATCAAAGCACAAGTGACCTATATAAGCCTGCTTCATTAAACAATTTTCTTGCTTGATAACAATTGCACTGATGACAGTAACTAAACAAACACATTCCTATAAGTGTTAAAAAAAAAAAAAAAAAAAAAGATACTTGGAGCTAGAGAGATGGCTCAGTGGTTTAAAAGCACCGAGGACCGGGGTTCAGTTCCCAGGACTCACATGGTGGCTAAGAACAGTCTGTGTAAATCTAGTTACAGGAGGTCAGTCACCGTTTTCTGGCCTCCTCAGGCATTGTACGCATATGGTGTACCTACATACACGCAGGCAAAATACACACACACATTAAAAAAAAAAATACTGGAGTCAGACATGGTAGCACATGCCTATAATCACACCAATCAGTAGCCTAGGGCTAGGGGATTGCTAGAAGTTCCAAGACAACTTGGGCTAAGCACTATTATTTTATTTATTTGGGTCTTTTCGAGACCGGGTCTCCCAGTAGCCCCAGCTGTCCTGGAACTCACTCTGTGGACCAGGCTGGCCTTGAACTCACAAAGACCAGCGTGCCTCTGCCTTCCAAGTGCTAGGATTAAAGGCGTGCACCACCACACCCAGCCAGTACTATTATTTTAAGACAAGCCAGGTGATATAGAACAGGACACTATCTCAGGGGGAAAAAAAAAAAGATCTAAAGCAAAACTAACTAAAGCAAAAAGTGCCACATGTGGGGGCCTTTAACCCCCAGCACTCAGGAAGCAGAGGCAGGAGGATCTCTGTGGGTTCAGTCCAGCCGGGTCTACATAATGAGTTCTAGGACACCAGTGGCTACAAGGAGACCCTATCTCAAAAATACAAACGAGAAACAAAATAAATCAAAAACAAAAAACAAGCAGAGAGTTTAGAACAGGAAGTAATATATTAAAAAGAAAAATAGAGGGGCTTGAGAGATGGCCTTGCGGCTAAGAGTGCCGACTGCTCTTACAGAGGACCTGGGTTCGATCCCTAGCACCCACTTGGCGGCTGAGAGCTGTCTTTAGCTCAAGTTCCAGGGGAATCCGTTGCCCTCTTCTGACCTCCTCGGCATCGCATGACACGTACATGCAGACAGTACATTCATACACATAAAAAATAAATTTTTTTTAATTAGTTTTTATTGATGCTTTGTGCATTTCATACATTTTTTCCAATTCAGTTCAGGCTTATTTCCCTTTCCCTCCCCCCCCACCCCCACCCCATCCCAGATCATGCATTCTGCCATAACTGTCCTGCATCTTTCTCTCAGTTTTTTTTTTTTTCATTTTTAGCTATAAGTGATAATCCA
>VZQC01006754.1:2840369-2867156 GCA_009823505.1 Rhizomys pruinosus
AAAAAAAAAAAAAAAAACCCAAAACAAAAAACTAACCTTATAGAAATGTTAAACAGCTCTTTTAACAAAATAGACAAGCTAGATGAAACCTAGAAAAATACAAATTATTAGAACTCAATCAGGAAAAAATATGAATAGCAAGTAAAGAGATTATAATTTTGCTTCATTTATTATTTGTGTGGATGTGTGTATTCATGTGTACACACTTGGGTGTGCATGTATGTGGAAACTGGAAGCAAAATGTGGGGGTGATTCCTCAACAGCTGCCCACATTGGCTTTGTTATTTTGAGATGGGTACTAGGAGTTGAACCTTGATGATCTATAAGAGCAGCCAGTGTTCTTAACTACTGAGCTATCTATCTCTCCAGCCCCCTACCTCAAAAAAAAGAATATCCCCAGTCTCTAAACTTGTAATTTTAAACGTACACAAAATGACAACCTAGAATACCTAAATATATTTGTATTGCTACACATATTTATCTTCAGTTGAATATTCATTACAATGTTTACATTATAGTTTTAAAACATAATTTACCGGCCGGGCGTGGTGGCGCATGCCTTTAACTCCAGCACTCGGGAGGCAGAGGCAGGTGGATCTCTGTGAGTTCAAGGCCAGCCTGGTCTACAGAGAGAGCTCCAGGCCACCTGGGACTAAAAGGGAGATCCTGTCTCAAAAAGACCCAAAAAACAAAACAAAAACACAATTAACTGCAAAAATGAATGATGTACTGAATTAGTACTAAAATGAATTACTTCTCTATGCTCCAATATTGTCACTCATATGCTCCAAAATATTGTCACTCATATGTTCTCAAGGGTCTCTATTGTCAAAATCAAGTGAATTTTCCTGGGCATGGTGGTGTACATCCCAGTACTGTAATGCCAAAAGGGGCAAGTGAATCTCTGACCAAAAAAAAAAAAGTCAAGTAAATTATAAAAATATGTGTCACAAAGTTCTAAGTCATGCCTCATTTTTACCTTTATCCTTGAAAGATGTTCTTTTTCTCTGCATCCTGATTTTTACAACTTGTCAAGTATTCTCGGTACCTCAACCTCACTACTACCATTACTATAGTAGCCACTTCCCTAGACCCCTGATTTGTATTCTTAAAATGCATATTCTTAGCTGGGTGTGGTGGCACATGCCTTTAATCCCAGCACTTGGGAGGCTGAGGCAGGCGGACCTTTGTGAGTTCAAGGCCAGCCTGGTCTACAGAGCAAGTTCCAGGCCAGCTGGGGCTACAGGGAGACCCTGTCTCAAAAATACAAACAAAACAAAACAAAACAAAGAAACCAAAAACTCTTGACTCAGCTTCCCAAGGGCTAGGATCTTAGAGATGAAGCACCATACCTGGCTTCAACTGATTTATATTTAGCATTTAGAGAAGCAGAATATCAGGCTAGAGATGTAGCTCAGTGGTATAGTGCCTGCCAAGCATTCCTAAAGCCTTCAATTGTATTCTCAGCATCACAAACAACAAAGCAAAATAAACAGCACAGACACAGAGTACTGATGATTTCTAAACCTAATTTTGGACACAGCACAAGTGAGGATCCTGCCAGTACCTATGCAATCTTAGCCGGGCGTGCTGGCGCACGCCTTTAATCCTAGCACTTGGGAGGCAGAGGCAGGTGGATCTTTGTGAGTTCAAGGCCAGCCTGGTCTACAGAGCGAGTTCCGGGACAGCTGGGGCTACAGGGAGACCCTGTCTCAAAAAGACCAAACAAACAAACAAACAAACAAACAAACAAACAAAAAAACCCTGAGATTCAAGCGGGCATGGTTGTGCATGTCTTTAATCCCAGCACTCAGGAAGCAGAAGGGAAGCAGATCTATGAGTTCAAGGCCAGCCTGGTCTACATAGTGAGTTCTAGGACAGCTGGAGCTACAGGGAGACCCTGTCTCCAAAAGACCAAAACCAAACCAAAACAAAAAAACAGAGGTTCAGACAATGACAGCTAAAAGACTTTAGAAACACGGACTGGTTTAGTCAATATCTTAATTTTTATTTGTTTTGAGATGGTTACTTATAGCTCAGGCCAGCTTTGAACTAACTATTCAACCAAGGCTGGAATTCCTGACCATCCTGGCTCCACCTCTCAAGTGGTAGGATTACACGTGTGTGCTACTACTCCTGCCCGATTTTTTCTCTTTCTTTTTTTTTTGGTTTGGTCTTTTTGAGACAGGGTCTCCCTGTAGTCCCAGCTGGCCTGAAACTCACTCTGTAGACCACGTTGGCCTTGAACTCAGAGATCTGCCTGCCTCTGCCTCCCAAGTGCTAGGAGTAAAGGAGTGTGCCACCATGCCTGGCTTCTGATTTTCTTATATAAAGAAAAATAAGAATATATGTGAGATGGGCTGGGGATGTGGCTCACTTGGCAGAGTGCTTGCTAGTATGCACAAAGCCCTGGGTTGACTCTGTAGTACTGCACGAAAGCAGGCATGATGGTATACTTCTATACTCCCAGCACTAGGGAGGTATCATAAGTTCAAAGTTATCCTTAACTACACCAATTTGAGCCACCCAGCGCTACATAAGACCCTCTTTTTAAAAAATAAAAACTGGTGCAGAAATAAGAGATGACCCTTTGAGTGATATGATCCTCATATCCTCATATTACCCACAAGACTCATCCTACTGCAAAGATACATGCACATCTATGTTTACTGCAGCTCTGTTCACAATAGTGAAGAGCTGGAAGCAACCCAAGTGCCCCTCAACCAATGAGTGGATAGAGAAAATGTGGTACATCTATCTACACAATGAAGTTCTGCGCAGCAGTAAAGAAAGATAACAACATGAACTTTGCAGGTAAATGGAACTAGAAGATATTATGCTAAGTGAAGTAACACAATCCCAGAAAAACAAAGAATGGTATCCCTCATTTGTGGAAGCTAGCACCAAATACCTAGTAGTAAGATAAACTGAGCAATATATACATATATTACCTGAAATATATACATATTACCTGAAAGCAATGGTGCCATTATAATGTGAATACCTTAATGGGATCTAGAATGAACCTACCACTTATTTTCAGACTTTGTAATTGTGGTATTTGGGGGGAGGGTATGTATGCGTACTTTAGAGTAATATAAAATTAAAAGGGTTGGGAGGCAGAGGCAGGCAGATCTCTGAGTTCAAGGCCAGCCTGGTCTACAGAGTGAGCTCCAGGCCAGCTGGGAATAAAGGGAGACCCAGTTTAAAAAAAAAAAAAATTAAAAAGGGAAAAAATAAAAAAAAAAAAAAAAACTATGGAGAACTCAGGAGATGGCTCAACAGTTAAGGGCACTGGCTGCTCTTCCAGAGGATCCACGTTTGGTTCCCAGCACCCACATGGTGGCTAAATCATAAGTAATTATAGTTTCAGGGGATATGATGCCCTCCTCTTGCTTCTGAGGGCATAGCATGACACAGGTTTACTTATGTAAATGCAGGCAAAACATTCATACTACAAAATAAAAGTAAACAAAAAATATTACCTTAACAGATCCTGTCACAGGGGGTGGTGGCACACAGCTTTAATCCTAGAACTCCGGAGGCAGAGGCAGGCAGATCTCTGTGAGTTTAAGGCCAGCCGGGTCTAAAGAGTGAGTTCCAGGACAGCTGGGTTGGCAGGGAGACTGTCTCAAAAAAGACCAAAAAAGAAAGAAAAGAGAGGGGCTGGAGAGATGGCCTAGAGGTTAAGAGTACCGACTGCTCTTGCAGAGGACCCGGATTCGATCCCCAGCACCCACATGGCAGCTGAGAACCGTCTTTAACTCCAGTTCCAGGGGAATCCAACACCCTCTTCTGACCTCCGAGGCACTGCATGACACGGGTGCACAGACCTATATGCAGACAGTACATTCATACACATACAATAAATAAATAAATAAATAAATAAATAAATAAATAAATAAATAAATAAATAGCTGGTAAGGGGAGGAAAGCACAGATGAGGAATCATAAAAAAAAAAAAGACATTGTGATAGATTACACATACTGAGAACTTAATACAGGACTTTAATATTCAATATTCAATAAATCAGCCTTTGTACTTTATAGTATAAAGTAAAATGTTTATTATGAAAAATGGAGAGATGTCAGAAAACTGAGACAAAAACAACTGATCAATAGGAGAGCATGTGCTTAAAGCATACATGGAGTCCTGGTTTAATTCCCATCACAGAAACAAAAATCCAACAAAAACTATACAATTCATATTTTTATCATCTAGATTAATGTATAACAATGTTCATTTGTCCATAGTACATGCTCTATACATACATATAAAAACAAATATCCAGCCAGGCATGGTGGCGTACACCTTTAATCCTAGCACTTAGGAGGCAGAGGCAGGCGGATCTTTGTGAGTTCAAGGCCAGCCTGGTCTACAGAGTGAGTTCCAGGACAGCTGGGGCTACAGGGAGACCCTGTCTCAAAAAAGACCAAAAAATTAAAAAATAAAAAATACTACAAAGATTAGCTATAAAAGAAAACAAAAAACAAAACAAAAATATCCTCATGTGGTCCCACCACACCCTGAGGATTTATATGCAGTTAATGATTGATGGGGGAAAGAGAAATGTCTTCTTCAGTAGTGTAGCCACTGTTAAGCCCATGCTACTGTAAACAAACCCTCACATATGCTCTTATAAGTAACTCTAATGAAACTCACACACCACAAAATCCAAAACCCAATGAAGGCAGAAGGTGGGCTAGTGGGGGAAGAGGATCAGGGAGTGGGAAGGAAACAAGAGAGGGTATTGGGGTGAATAGGATTAAAATACATTATACAGCCAGGCGTGGTGGCGACGCCTTTAATCCTAGCACTTGGGAGGCAGAGGCAGGCGGATCTTTTTGAGTTCAAGGCCAGACAGGTCTACAGAGCAAGTTCCAGGACAGCTGGGACTACAGGGAGACCCTGTCTCGAAAAGACAAAAAAATAAAAAATACAATTAAATTCATTATAGACGTGTATGAAAATGGCATAAAACATTGTGTATAATTAACATATATATGCTAATTAAGATATTAAAAGGTATCATATACAGGTACAGTTAATTTGCTTCCCTTTTTTCATTACTGTGATAGAACCCAGGGCTTTGAGCATAGAAGTTATAGCTCTACCACTGAGCTACACTCCCAATTTTTTTTGTTTTGTTTTGTTTGAGACAGGGTCTCCCTTTAGTCCCACCTGGCTTGGAGCTTGCTTTGGAGACCAGGCTGGCCTTGAACTCAGATCTGCCTGCCTCTGCCTCTCGAGTGCTGGGATTAAAGGCGTGCGCCACCACACCCAGCCTAAGAAGGTTCTTAGCCACCATGTGTGTGCTGGGAATCCAACTCTAGTCGTCTGCAAGAGCAGTCAGTGCTCTTAACCGCTGAGCCGTCTCTCCAGCCCCTACACTCCCAATTTTTAACCTGGCTTCTTACATTAATATTTCACCAATATCATTTGTTGTTTGTCTGTTTGTTTTGTTTTTTGGTACCAGTGAATAACCTGGGATGCAGCATATGCTAGGAAAATGCTCTACCACTGAGCTATATACCAGTTCTTTTTACTTTTTAGTTTGAGGCAGGTTCTAAGTTGCTTAGGTTGACATTGATGAACTCACTCCGAAGCCTCTTGAAAAGCTACAACTGGGGCTGGAGAGATAGCCTAGCGGTTAAGAGCAATGACTGCTCTTGCAGAGGACCTGGGTTCGATCCCAGCACCCACATGGTGGCTAAGAACCATCTGTAACTCCAATTCCAGGAGAACTCCAGTTCCAAGGGAATCCGACACCCTCTTCTGACCTCCACAGCATTGCACGACACGGGTGCACAAACCTACATGTAGACAGTACATTCATACACATACAAAAATAAACAAAAAAAGATATTTAAAAATAATAAAAGAAAAGCTGCCGGGCATGGTGGCGCACGCCTTTAATCCTAGCACTCGGATCTTTGTGAGTTCAAGGCCAGCCTGGTCTACAGAGTGAGTTCCAGGACAGCTAGGACTACAGGAAGACCCTGTCTCAAAAAGAGCAAAAAAAAAAAAGAAAAGCTACAACTATAGGCCTGCACCATTAAGTGTGATATTGATATTATTCTAAATTGTTATTTATTTTTATGTGTATGAGTGTTTTACCTGTATGTGTCCAATACATCCAATACCCGTGGAGACCAGAAGAGGGTGTTGGATTCCCCTGGAACTGGAGTTATGGATTGTGGATTCCAGGAACAAATCCTGGGTCCTCTGCAAGAGCAACCAGTGCTCTTAACTTTTGAGCTACCTCTAGCCTCTTCTAAATTGTTTTAGTAGCTGCATACAAAACAAACACTTTTGTAAGATGGGAGATAATTTAAACTGATAACGTACACACTAGTCATAGCAAGTAGGAAGAGACATCAGTATTTTGGGCGTTATATAAAGTCCAGATATTACAATTCTCTATAGAAAATTTGAATTTATGCAGAGAGGCATATTAAAAAGATAAAACGCTGGAGACAGTCTCTTTAAGGGAGGCAAGGGCTGGAGAGATGGCCCAGTGGTTAAGAGCACCAACTGATTTTGCAGAGGACTGGGGTTCAATTCCCAGCACCCACAGGGCAGCTAAGAACCTTCTTTAAGCCGGGCGTGGTGGCACACGCCTTTAATCTTACAGCTTGGAAGGCAAGAGGTGGGTGGATCCCTGTGAGTTCAAGGCCAGCCTGGTCTACAGAGTGAGTTTCAGGCCAGCTAGGGCTATAGGGAGACCCTGTCTCAAAAAAAACAAAAAACAAAAAGGGAGGCAAGATAACAGGAAAACAGAAGAAAGCTGCAGACCTTCCACTCTAATCCCTTTTGTACTATTCTCACTAATGCTTCCCTAGATCACACAGTTGTACTTACCAGAATTTTGTCAGCTTTGGCTTCACTAATTCCCTTAATATTGATTAGTTCCTTCTTTGGAGCATAGGCAACGGCCTCCACAGTATGGAATCCAGCTTCTTCTAATTTTTTCACATCATTGGCATTTATGCCACATTGCTGTAAAAAAACAAGGCATAAACTTAGGCTTCTCTTGTCTGACATGGATATTATGTGGACTTCCACTTCACAAAGGTGTTTGAAAAGATCACAATATGGGGCTGGAGAGATGGCCTAGCGGTTAAGAGCGCCGACCGCTCTTACAGAGGACCTGGGTTCGATCCCCAGCACCCACATGGCGGCCAAGAACCGTCCAAAACTCCAATTCCAGGAGAACTCCAGTTCCAGGGGAATCCGACACCCTCTTCTGACCTCCGCAGCATTACACGACACGGGTGAACAAACCTGCATGCAGACAGTACATTGATATACATACAGAAATAAATAAAATTAAAAAAAAAAAAAGATCACAATATATGAAAAACCTGAAGTGTGTCCTACACACGAAGTATTAAATAAAAAATTACTAACTTTTTCATAATCAAAATTAATAGTTTGGGGCTGGGACGATAGCTTAGTTGCCAAAGTGCTTGGTGTGAAAACATGAGGATCTGAATTGGATCCACAAGTGTCGTGGAGCTCACCAGTGAGTGCGCTCAGGAGACAGATGTAGGCAGACCTCTGGGGCTCACTGGCCAGCCAGCCTCAGCTAATCAATAAGCCCCAGGCCAGCAAGATATTCTTATTCCAAAACCACCACAATAAATG
Organism: Rhizomys pruinosus; assembly: GCA_009823505.1. Classification (NCBI taxonomy): domain Eukaryota; kingdom Metazoa; phylum Chordata; class Mammalia; order Rodentia; family Spalacidae; genus Rhizomys; species Rhizomys pruinosus. The sequence continues at coordinate 2,848,018 of VZQC01006754.1, forward strand.
GCTCCTGAGGAATAGCAGCTAAGATTGACCTCTGGCCTCCACATGTGCATACGCACATTTTTTTTTGGGGGGGGGGTCTTTTCGAGACAGGGTCTCCCCTGTAGCCCCAGCTGTCTTGGACCTTGCTCTGTAGACCAGGCTGGCCTTGAACTCACAAAGATCCGCCTGCTTCTGCCTCCAGAGTGCTAGGATTAAAGGCGTGCACCACCACGCCCAGTGTTTTTTGATCTTTTTGAGACAGGGTCTTCCTTTACTCCCAGCTGGCCTGGAGCTTGCTTTGAACTCACAGAGATCTGCCTGCCTCTGCCTCCTGAGTGCTGGGACTTAAAGGCGTGCAGCAGCACCATACCCGTCACACACACAGCTTTAAACTGCACTGTTAGTTTTAATCATATTAAAATGGACTTGAATTAAATTGAATTAAACCAGTAACTTTTTTGGGGGGGCGGATTTTTGAGGCAGGGTCTCCCTTTAGTCCTAGCTGGCCTAGAGCTCACTCTGTAGACCAGGCTGGCCTCCTAACTCACAGAGATCCGCCTGCCTCTGCCTCCAGAGTGCTGGGATTAAAGACGTGAGCCACCACGCCTGGCACCAAAGCAACATTTAACCAGTGTTTCCAAATCCTTTCCATATCAATACACGTACTCTATTCTAGGATGAACAAACAAGGTTACTGACAGGAGCACTATCTTGGTATACCATCAATATCTTTATTTTTTTTTAAATAAAAATAAATAAGAAAGTCTTACTATGTATCCCTATCTGGCCTCTACCTCATAGAGATTCAGCTGCCTCTGACTCCCAAGTGCTGGGATTAAAGGCATGCACCATCATGCCTGGCCACATGTTTTGAGACAGGGTCTCTTAGTGAACCTGGTGTTGCTGATTGTCTAAACTGGCTGGTAATCACCCAGCAATCCTCCAGTCTCTACTTCCTCCTTTCTAGGATTATAGGCACATGCCACAGTGCTTGGCTTTTATGTGAGTTCTGGGGGTCCAAATTCAGGTCTTCACTGTTTGCATACCAGGCCCTTTACCCACTGTGCCATCTCTTCATGCCCATTTTGCTTTTTTTCTTTTTAAATTAAAGAAAGTTATTTATTTATTTATTTATTTATTTATCTTTTCGAGACAGGGTCTCCCTGTAGCCCCAACTGTCTTGGAACTTGCTCTGTACACCAGGCTGTCCTTGAACTCACAATGATTTGCCTGCCTCTGCCTCCCAAGTGCTAGGATTAAAGGCGTGCGCCACCGCACCTGGCCCATTTTGCTTTTTTTTAATTTTTTTTTATTTTATTTTTTATTTATTTATGTGTATAAATGCAAGTTTGTGCACCCGTGTCGTGCAATGCTGCGGAGGTCAGAAGAGGGTCTCGGATTCCCCTGGAACTGGAGTTCTCCTGGAATTGGAGTTACAGACGGTTCTTGGACGCCATGTGGGTGCTGCGGATCGAACCCAGGTCCTCTGCAAGAGCAGTCGGTGCGGTGCTCTTAACCGCTAGGCTATCTCTCCAGCCCAGGTCACACTACTCTTTTTTTTTTTTAATTTTTATTTATTTCTGTATGTGTATGAATGTACTGTCTGCATGCAAGTCTGTGCACCCATGTCGAGCAATGCCGCGGAAGTCAGAAGAGGGTCTTGGATTCCCCTGGAACTGGAGTTCTCCTGGAATTGGAGTTTCAGACGGTTCTCAGCTGCCATGTGGGTGCTGGGGATTGAACCCGGGTCCTCTGTAAGAGCGGTCGGTGCTCTTAACCGCTAGGCCATCTCTCCAGCCCCCATTTTGCTTTTTAAGACAGGTCTCAACTCTGTAGCCCAAGCTTACTTTGAACTTCTGGTGACTCTCCTGCTTTATTTAGCCTTTCAAGTGCTAGGATTACATGTGTGAGCAGCCATATACAGATAATGTCTGGTATTCTTTATATAGAGTCCTAAAATGGAACCTCACATCCTTCAACCTGTCATAATTGTAACAGCTTTCTCAGTAGTAACTTCAACCTGGGTCAATGGAAGGAAGCTGCTTCCCTTTTTTACATGCATACCTGGTCCATACCACTATAATTCTCTGGACAGTATATTCATACTTAGTACAAGCAGCACTGAGATTCTACCAGGGGATTCTAGGTCTTAGTTTCTAATGTTCACCTCTTAGAAAACAACAGAGGGGGATGGAGAGATGGCCTAGCGGTTGAGGGCACTGACTGCTCTTGCAGAAGACCGGGTTCGATCCCCAGCACCCACATGGCAGCTGAGGGCCGTCTTTAACTCCAGTTCCAGGGGAGTCCGACACCCTCTTCTGACCTCCGCGGCATTGCACGACTCGGATGCACAGACCTACATGCAGATAGTACATTCATACACATACAAGAATGGATAAGGATTTAAAAAAAAAAAAAAGAAAACAACAGAGTAGGAAGAGAATTGTTGACAAAAGAGAACTGACTAGTAACAATACTGCACCTTTCCATGGGAGCCCTGACAAGTGCCTGAAATCCTAATTTGAGTTTTGACTGACAGTTTATGTAAGGGTTAATATGTCCCATTAGGTAGAAGAATGTAATACAGCATTATAGTTAAATAGCTAGCAACTAAGTACATACCTCTAACCGTGAAACAGGTTGTGGACCAAAGCTTTCTTCTTCCACTGAAGTATCTGCATTTGCTTCAAGTTGCATCTCCATTGCCATTACTAAAAAACACATATAGCCATTTAGTAATGAACTAGTGAGAATACTCTGTGGTAAAAAAAGAACTGAAAATTTAGTTTCCCAACAAACTCTGAGTAACTACAGCTGGCTCCCTCTATCCACAGGTTACCCATTAAGGATTCAACCAACCCTAGATTGAAAATATTTGTAAAAAAGATAAAGGGGGGGCTGGAGAGACAGCCTAGCGGTTAAGAGCATCGACTGCTACTGCAAGAGGACCTGGGTTCGATCCCCAGCATCCACACAGCGGCTGAGAACCATCTTTGACTCCAGTTCCAGGGGAATCTGACACCCTCTTCTGACCTCCATGGCATTGCATGACATGGGTGCACAAACCTACATGCAGACAGTACATTCATACACATACAAGAATAAAAAAAAAAAAAAAGATAAAGGGGCTGGAGAGATGACTCAATGTTTAAGAGCAATGGCTGATCTTGCAGAGGACCCAGGTTCTGTTCCCAGCACCTAAATGGTGGCTAAAACTGTTCACAACTCTAATTCTAGGGGATCAGATGCCCTCTTCTGGCCTGTAAGGGCATTGTACAAACAGGTGTACTTTATACATGTAGGCAAAACACTCACACACATAAAATCCATAAATAGGGGCTGAAGAGATGGCTCACCGGTTAAGAGCGCTGTCTGCTCTTGCAGAGGTCCCAGGTTTGATTCCCACATGGTGGGAATCAAATCAGCACCCACATGGTGGCTAGTGACTGGCGTGGTGGCACCAACACTCGGAGGCAGAGGCAAGCAGAACTCTGTGAGTTCAAGGCCAGCCTGGTCTACAAAGTGAGCNCAGTAACAATTTAACAGATAAAATCTTCACACACCTCCTTTGTATTTTTATCTCTTTTAAGCCTAACATGCCTGTTTCTTTAGAAACAAAAGGGGAACAGTTGCTCTTTAACGCCTGGCGGGGAGCTATTTGCACATTTAGAGTGAAAAAGAAAACGTTTTAACTCTAGCATTTTTAGTACAATTCATGGGCCCAAACCTATTATGTTTAACATCAATTACAACCACTCAATTTTCCCAAATCTACTAGGAAAAAGTCTTTCCGGGTTATTTACACTATTAGGCCAATCAAAAAGTCCATCAACACAACAAAAAAGAACAAGGTACATCAACAAAATCGTTGGAGTCTATATGTTTACTGAAGGGTCAGACAGAATCTTCCTTCGGCTTCATAAGCTTCGTAGCCTTAATGGTAAACCCCATTCGGACCCAGGAAAAGCCCCAATGCTTTGCACCTGGCCAGGGAACACCAAGCCTTCCAGCCCAAGCTCAAGGAGGGGGAGAAGGTCTTCCAATGTGGACCAGTGAGGTGAGGGTGGTCAGTGCGGGAGCCCAAGGGCCGAGAACCTCGACTGCACCCCACTTTTCCACCTTGGAAGCAAATGACTAAGAGTAAGCCGCCGCCCCTGCCTTCCCCGTCCCGACCCCATCTACAGAGTCCAGCAGCCGCGCCGGGCTCCCGGTAGCTCGGGCTTCAAGGCGCCGGTAACCGCCGGGCTTCCACGGAGGGCGCCGCCCGCACCACGCGGGAAGATGGCGCCCGCCGAGCAACTGCGCCACCAGCCCTGGCGACAGGCCAGACCCAGCGCCATCTTAGCGCCTTCCAGCCCGCTACCCCCAACCCGGAGAAGCCGCTTTAGGGTCGACCGAAGAGGGGGGGTAGTCACACGAGTGCCCGCGGGGAGGTTCCATAGGGCCGCGCCGATTTACGCTCCCCCCTAAATCACAATTTTTTTTTTTTATTTTTTTTTAACAAAAGACTCCAATATTAAAAATAAAAACACATCTCCCATTCAAAAACTCTAGTCTCCTCCACCGGCCGGCTCTGTGGGCCTCACAGGCGGCGCCCGGTGGGGCCGAGCCCAGAGTCCTCAGCGCGGCGCACGGGCGGCACGGCCGCGGGTCCTCGTCGATGCACCGTGGTCAGCGAGGCGAGCAGGAGGGGCTCCCCCACGGGCAGGCACACAGCGCGGGCTAGGGCCGGGAGCAAGGTCGGGGATGAGGCCTAGATGGCAGGTCTGGCCTGGACGAAACCTCTCCTGCCATAGCGCCTGGGCCCCGCTTCCTCCTGCCTGCACACCCCACAGAAGCCACGGCAGGAGGAGGAGGGGGGAATACGCCGCAGTGAAGCAAGGGCGCCTGTCTCCGGGGCTTTGTGCCGTTGTCTTTCCCCGCACGCGCTCCATCCCCTCCCCGAACCCGGGTCCTTTTACGAGAAGACAGGAAAGAAAATGCGGGTTTCACGCCCAAGAGCTACGGAGACCGCATGGGAGACAGGGATGGAGGGGGGGGCTGTGAAAACGGCGAGGGGAGGAGATTGGGAAAGCTGATTTTTCTCGCTCGGCCGCCGTCACTCCAGGCCCTCCCTCGCCCCCTGCTCACGGCCCCGCCGCGCCGTCTCCCGTCTCTCCCCTTCCTTAGCCCCGCCTCCCTCCTTCCCGGGCTCCGGGCAGCACCTGGGGGGCGGACGACCCGCGCGCGCGCGCGCGCACACACGCGCACACACACACCCACCCACACCACACACCACATCACACACACACACAACGCACAAATAATTTGAAAAACACGGCTCAATCATGAGTCCGTATAAGTCTTCCCTTCCCTCCCTCCACCAAAACCGCACGCCGCCGCCGTCGCCGCCACCCCCTGCTCAGCCTCTCCCCGCTCCAGAAATTTGCATCCGGAGATAGAGAAGAAAAAAAGAATAAGGGAAAAAAAAAAAACTAATGACAGGGAAAACGAAAAAAAAAAGAATAACAGGCCGCTTAGTGGCCCCCACGCCGCCCCCCGGCCCGCCCGCAGCACTGAACTTGGTCTTCCCAGGGCCCCGGCGGTGCTGAGAGGCAACACTCGATTCCCCTTTTCTCCATGTCCATTAAACATCCACCCACCACCACCATCACCCACCCACAAACCCACCCCCCCCCCAAAAAAAAAAAACACAAGCCGTCGCCCATAGATCTCTGGGCTGAAAACCTTAATTCTCCTTGGTTTTGGCAACTCGGTGTTTAATGTGCTCCTCTTTCTTTGCTGTCGGTGGAAGATCATCTCACGCGCCCCCCCCTGTCTGTCTTTCTTCGCGCCTGCTCCCCTCCCTCGAAGGAAAAAACAAAAAAAAACAAAAGAGGCACGTGTGGCAGGGGTGGAAGGAGGGTGTGTTGTTTTCTCTCCGGGAAATTTTTATCACAAAATTATAATACACTCAAAGGGAAACTCACCGTCATGAATTAAAGCAGTGCCTTGTCCACGGCGGGTTCTGCGCCCATCGCACAGAGGGGGCGGCTCGGCCGGCGGCGGGGGGGGGCGCGGCTGGGGTCGGCGGCTGGGCGCGGTGGCGCGGGCGAGGGGCGGGAGCTCCCGCGAGCGGGCGCCTGGGCCAACACGCGCTCCGCTTCTCTCCTCTCGCTCATCCCCGCGCCCGGGCGGCGGCGCCCGCTCCCCGCGGCCTGCCGGCCTGCAGTGACCTTGCGCTGGGTGCAAACGCACCGCCTGCTCGTCTACCTCAAACTTCGGTTCTTGGCTAGTTTAAAAAAAAAAAAAAAGCGAGGATTAAGATAGGTTGTGAAGTAAAAAAAAAGGTTAAAACAATAAAGTTGTGTTGAAGCCGAGCTCCATGGCTGTTCATTTTTATCACTTTGGAGATTTTTTTTTTTTAAGTTACCACTTTGAAAGGTATGGGATTTTGGATTTAGTTAAGGATAACAGGGTTTATTTGGGGTTTTTTTTGTGTGTTTCCCCCTCCCCTATTACAAGATGTACACGAAGTTTCGCAGGCGACCCCTGTCTTCGCTCTCTCTCTCTCTCTCTCTCTCTCTCTCTCTCTCTCTCTCTCTCTCTCTCACACACACACACACACACACACACACACAGCAGTTTTAGCTTGATTTGAAGAAGAGGGTTTAAAGAAAAAAAAAATTTGTTTAGAACTCAGAGGAAACCACAGTAAATGATTTTTTTTTAAACTAAATCATCTCTTTTAAGGTGGCAGATAACTGGTTTAGCCTTAACTTTGTCATGGCTACTTTTTAAAATTTCTTTACAATCCCATTTTCCACTCCAAAATGCTGTGAAATCTTACCTGAAAACTCATATGTTAAGATTAAAAAGGGAAACCAAACTAGTGACTGAGAAGCTGACTTTTAAAAATCCCACTCAGCCTTCCATGCCTACTGCTTTCCCTTTAGTTACCTTTCATCTCCATGGTTGTGGAATTTGCAATAAATAACACCCATTCCTAAAAAAAAAAAAAAGAAGCTACAAAACCTTTGAGCACCCCTTGGCCCAACTATGATTATCAGTTTTAAATGGCAAATTGTTGAGACTTCTTAAACTATTACAGTATGCACAGCATTTAAATAAGCATTAATTATAAGACATCTTTGTAGTCTACCCATGTCCACAAAATACACTAGGGGTTTTATTCTCACTTATTTTAAAGTCCAGAGAGAGAAGTAAAATATGAATTGTATGAGAATGTAATTCAGGTTTAAAAATACATGCATAAGCCTCAAAAGTGTTCTGAAATTATTTTAAATCAATTTCCCAGGTCTGTTTCTCAAAACAGCTAGAATTCATGTCTCTCAGCTATCTGGTAGATTCTAAATAAAATTATCTCCAGACTAAAATTATTTAAATAAAATATTGTTTGGTTTCTATCTATATCCTTTATTAGAATAAACAATATGGGCCTATAGGCCCAGATTGCCTGGAACTCACTATGTAGACCAGGCAGGCCTCAGTCTCACAGCCATAACCCTGTCTCTTGGTGTGGGTCACCACACCTCACAAAACAAAACATCGATTTTTTGTTTTGTTTTGTCTTTTTTTTTTTGGTCTTTTCGAGACAGGGTCTCCCTGTAGCCCCAGCTGTCCTGGAACTCACTCTGTAGACCAGGCTGGCCTTGAACTCACAAAGATCCGCCTGCCTCTGCCTCCCAAGTGCTAGGATTAAAGGCATGTGCCACCACGACCTGGCTAAAAAAAAAACAAAAAACATCTTAATGGCAGAGCTGGAGGTGTTGCACAGTGGTAAAGCCAGAGCAGGTATTCTGCTTGTGTGACACTCTGAATTCAACCCTAGGGTACACACACACACACACACACACACACGCACACACACCTGATGCACCTTGCTTATTTCTGTAAGGAACTAAGGATACTGTAATTAAATTACATTGTACAAATGAATGTGTCAGGTCTGGCGTACTGTTTCTACATCACACATAAAATCTTAAAAAAAAAGCAAGCCTTGTTTTTTGGCATCTGGAGATGGTGCTTTGTAAGCAAAACATGGTGTGATAGGATGCAAACCAACCCAAAATCCAGTCTCCTTGGCCCTAACGAGTACCAGGTGTGAGCACTCCTCTCTGGATCTCGGTTTCCGGCCTCGCGTCCACAAAATGGGCTTTTTAGAACGCTGCCCGTAATTCCCGTATTTGGGAAGCCAGGCCGGACTACTGAGTGAGACAGTCGCAAAAGACGAAAGCCTAGGGTCAGCTTCTGCTTCCTCCACAACGAACTCTGGGTTAGTTGGGGTTGTCGGATGTCCCCGGCAGCCGCCCTGATCCACCGTTTTCGGGGTACAGGTGTAAATGGGACCCCAAACGGCTGAGGCGCCGGCCTGGGTCGGCTGAGCAACCGAAGCAGGCGGAAGGAGGCCGGTCCGCCCCGCACTCACCTGGTCCCGAAGCCAGGGCCGCGCGCTCCTTCAGTCAGCGGCGGGGCGCGCAGCACCCCGAGGCACCCCACTTCTGGGCAGAACACGCCCGAACTCTAGCCCCACCCGCGGACTCTGCTGGACACCTCAGCTTCCCACAGGCCGACGTCCACCCCGCAACTCTCCCTACAGGCGCGACTTTCAGAAATCCCGCCAAACTCTCGAGGACAGGGTCCCGCCCACGTGACGTCATCCCCTTCTACGGACCCGCCTTACAGCCACTTCCGCTTCCACTGAAAGCCTGACAGACATGCCCAAGGTGCTTGAACCAGCGTGGTACTGTAGGCCATCCTCATCCCTTCCCTTAAGGATATTCTGGTTTTGCGAGTTACTGTTTTCTCTTTAGCTGATTTAAGACTACAAGTCCCAAAAGGTGGTGTGGTCAGCTCGGAACTACGTATCCCAGTATGCACTGCTGCCGCTCACGGATTTGGAAAAAGGATCTGGTCACATAATACTGACCCCTGGCCTTTCGGTTGCTCTGGGATTCAAGTGATTTACAGGTGTCTGCGTGGAAGAGGTGAAGAAGCCGTTGAAAGGGATAAAACATTCAAACAGAGCCAGCGAGTAACAAGAAATTAGTCTGGGATTCAGTGGATTATTAAAAACAACCATGAAAATAAAAAAAATAAAATAAAATAAAAAACAACCATGAAATTGGGTAGGGGGGGGCGGAGGATCTGAGAACAGTTGGAGGGGAGGAGTGGGGAGTGGATATGATTTAAATACGTTTTTTTTTAATTTTAATTTTATTTATTTCTGTATGTGTATCAATGTACTGTCTGCATGCAGGTCTGTGCACCCGTGTCGTGCAATGCCGCGGAGGTCAGAAGAGGGTGTCGGGTTCCCCTGGAGCTGGAGTTCTTCTGGAATTGGAGTTTCAGACGGTTTTCGGCCGCCATGTGGGTGCTGGGGATCGAACCCGGGTCTTCTGTAAGAGCGGTCGGCGCTCTTAACCGCTAGGCCATCTCTCCAGCCCTTAAATACGTTTTGTACATGCATGAAATTAGGGACTCCAAAGAAGGCTGAGTTAGATGAGGCAAACTTTAGTATGGCATACCAGAAATGTTGACCTGTGATTCCAGAGTGCTTTTTACTGCTGAGTCATCTCTTCAGCCCTAGCCTTTGTTTTGTAATGTGTAGGACTGTTTTGCCTACAAATGCACCCATCCCCTGTAATGACCACGGAGCCCTCCCCTCATTGTTTTAAAGCGATTTATTTTGAGATCAGAGTCTCCAGTAACCCAGGCTGGCTGCCAACTTGATAGGTAGCCAAGAAGGACCTTGAATGTTGAATTTTTTGTTTTGTTTTCTTTTGTGTTTTTGACACAGGGTCTCTCAGTAGCCCCAGCTGTCCTGGACCTAGATCTGTAGGCCAGGCTGGTTTTGAACTCTGAAATCCCCTACCTCTGCCTCCCAAGTGCTGGGATTAAAGGTGTACGCCACCACTCCCAGCCTGAATTTCTATTTTTGTGTGTGGGTGTGAATTTCTAATTTTAAAATATTCTCCCAAACCTGGAATTCCAGGCATGATCCACTACCATGCCCTATGCTGGGGATTGAATTTGGGGCTGGGCTTCCTGTATGTTAGGCAAGCACTTTACTTAGCTGCATCCCTTATTTATATTTGACTGGGGGTCTTTGTGACTTCCTCTGGACTTGAATTCCTTGTAATCATCCCACGATCTGGAATTACAAGATGTAAGCCACCACTCCTTATTTTTACTTTTTATTTTGAGACAGGGTCTGGACAAATTGCCCAGGGTGACCATAAACTTTCCATCTTTTTGCCTCCATCTCCCAAGTTCCTGCCACTATGGCTGCCCACAGGGTGCTTTAAACATGACAAAAGTTTTTATTTAATCCCTGCACTCTTTAAGGCTAGACTTCAGGAGAGTAAGATAGCAAGCACTATTTAGTTAGGACAGCTTTTTAAAATTATTATTTTTTTTTATTAATTTTATTTATTTATGTATGTGTATGAATGTACTGCCTGCATGCAAGTTTGTGCACCCGTATCGTGCAATGCTGCGGAGGTCAGAAGAGGGTGTCAGATTCCCCTGGAACTGGAGTTCTCCTGGAACTGGAGTTTCAGACGGTTGGTTCTCAAAATTTTTAAAGGTGTGTGTGTGTGTGTGGCCAGAAGAGGACATCCCTTGGGTGCTGGAAATCAAGCTCCACTCATCTCTGGAAAGGAAAGCCAGCAAGTGCTCTTAAGCATTAAGGCATTTCTCCAGCCCCCAGCTCCCCCTTGCTTTTTGGAGACAGGGTCTCCCTGTAGCCCCAGCTGGCCTGAAACTTATGTAGACCAGGCAGGCCTTGACCACACAGAGATCTCCCTGCCTCTGCCTCTGCAGTTCTGGGATTAAAGGCATGCACTATCATGCCCGGGCCCTCTCCCACTTTTTTTTTAATTCTCACTCTCCCACTTTTTAACATATTTTGTGTATTGGGGATGTGTGGAGGTCAAAGGACAACTTGAGAGTTTTCTTCTACCATGTGGGTTCTGGAGACTAAACCTAGGTCGTCAGGCTTAGCAGCAAATGCCTTTACACCACCAAGCCATCTAGCTGACCCATGAAGCTCTTACTTCAGATGGGACAAAGGTTTGGATTAAATATATGTGGTGCACATCTTTAATCCCAGTACATTAATGGCCTCTGAAATCATAAGGAGGCAAACTCTAATAAAACCAAAACTTAATCCGTAGAGATTGTTAGGTCCAGGCTTCCCAGAATCCTAAGGGGCACACAGGTGCCCACTTCCTCCAGAAGCTGCCAATCCTCTGACCCCTTCCCACTTACCTGAGGCCCCACCCCATGGGTATAAAGGGTGGATCCCAGCTGCCATAACTCTCTCTGTGCCTCTTTCTCTCTCTGTCCCCATCCCCCCCCTCTGCCCCCTGCCATGCTGTCTGGTCCCACCATGGGGGGACCGGACAGCATGGCAGGCGGCTCACACTGGCAGTCCCACATGGAAGTAAAGCATGCTCCTAGAGTGGCCTGGTTTCCTGTTTTTTTATACTTAATAGAGATGTAATTTTTTCTCAGAAGCAAAAAAAACCTTTTTTTTTTTTTGGTCATTTTCAGACAGGGTCTCCCTTTAGTCCCAGCTGGCCTGGAGCTCGTTATGTAGACCAAGCTGGCCTTGAACTCAGAGATCTGCCCGCCTCTGCCTCCTGAATGCTGAGATTAAAGGCGTGTGCCACCACACCCGGCCAGGGGAAAATAATGTTTTTGAGGTGGTCTCATCAACATGAGGCATCAACAACAGGCAACTCTGTCCTGCCGCTCATTCTTAATTACAATGTGGACATATTTTAGTGCTCACTATTCTGCCTTTCCAAAATAGAATTAGACACACAGTACTAACAGTTTAGTCTATGATAATGAAGGCATGAGAGATCAGTGTGGTAGAATTTTATTTTTTTTGTCCTTTTTGAGACAGGGCCTCCCTCTATCCCCAGCTGGCCTTGAACTCATTATGCAGACCAGGCTGGCCTTGATCTACAGAGATCTGCCTGCCTTTGCCTCCTGAGTGTTGGGATTAAAGGTGTGCACACCTGGCAATAAAGTAGACATTTATTAAGGGGTGCTGGGATGACTGGATAAGTAGCTATCTTCTTACTGGAGCTGAGTCAGTCAGATTGTGGGTCCTGGTAGCCTTAACAAGTTAGACTTGAGCACCAGTTCTTTTTTTTTTTTTGGTCTTTTTGAGACAAGGTCTCCCCTGTAGCCCCCGCTGTCCTGGAACTCACTCTCTAGCCCAGGCTGGCCTTGAACTTACAAAGATCTGCCTGCCTCTGCCTCCCAAGTGCTAGGATTAAAGACCTGTGCCACCACGCCTAGCTGAGCACCAGTTCTTAATAAGGCAATTAAAAATACAATAGTGAGGCCTGGAGAGATGAACTAGCGGTTAAGAGCGCTGACTGCTCTTGCAGAGGACCTGGGTTTGATCCCCAGCACCCACATGGCAGCTGAAAACCATCTTTAACTCCAGTTCCAGGGGAGTCCGACACCCTCTTCTGATCTCTGCGGCCTTGCACGACATGGGTGCACAAACCTACATGCAGACAGTACATTCATACACATATGAAAATAAATAAAATTAAAGAAGGATCTGCTGCATAGCAGTATCCTTTAAAAAAAATACAATAGTGAAAAGCAAAAGATATTTATTTAATTTGAGCACTTTGGGAAGAGGAAGAAAGACAACCACTAAGTCCCTGCATCCATTTTTAGGATGCTATGAGAGGTTTACAGTTTAAATGGAAAGCAAAACTAAGCAGTCCTGGTCAGGGTGTGGTCCTGCCCATCACTGACCATTATCTAAGCTCCAGTCTCTCTAGTGAAGTGGTCTGACAAGTTCTCAAAATTGTCTAAAATCTCTTTCTAGGGACTAATCATCCACCAACTCTAGCTGTCCCCAGGATCCCAAATTTTTCCTTCTTTCAGCATAAAACTACTGAGGAAATTTCAATTTCAGTGGATTGTCTCAGTTGTCTAATAGCCAAAGAAAGGGCCACAAGTAACTCTAGAAAATTCTTCACTCCTGTCAGTGTTAGGTTATAAAGACGCAAACACCCATAAAAAGACACAAGAGACTTAAGTCACTCTGGGGACATGATTTACTTTCATTGGAACTGCGAGAGGGCGCCACCTGCTGGCTCCTGGTGGAGTAGCAGAACAGGAGCAGCAACAAGATGGCGACTGAGGCCCACCTATTTATAGCCATGGAGCAGGACCTCAGGTACAGGGGAAGTGGTCAAAGATTGACAGCCTCTGGGGGAAGTGGACCTCTGTGTGTCCCTTGGAATTCTGGAAAGCCCAAACTTAACAGTCAGGACAGTGCCAATATGGGAAAAAATGTTAGGATCCATAGTTTATACTTTATGGTAGCATAAATTTCCAAATGTATCAAAGACAAGAATGTAAAGTATCAAACCATAAAAGTTTTAAGAGAACTTAAGAACTTAAAATGGAGAAAATCTAAATATGACACAGATCCCAAAAGAATAAAAGAAAACATTGAGCTGAATGTTACACTATATGCTTGTAATCTCAGCTGTAGGTAAGAAGGAGGTCACCTGAGGCTTCTTTGTGCTAAATTATCTGCTTGTTTGTTTACACCTAAACCTGCCCCAAGCAGGATTTCCCTGCCTTGAGATCAAAGGCACTTGTGATGTTATGGAACATGAGGCTTGGGGTCTGAAACCAGGCCCTGAGATATGATGTCTCTCTGGATATAAAAACAGAATGCTTTGAATAAATAAACGGGTCCTTCTTCCCACCAGATAGGGACCTCCGGCTGTCATTTTTTTGCATGAAATTTTAGCTCATCAGGCTTGTGTGTTCTTGGCTAGCAGAATCTGGCTGGAGAAAATCAAGCCTGGGGAATCAGTGAGTTCCAGCAGCACAGACACTGGTGTGTGGTGAGTGAGTGGGATTTAGGCAGAATTTAGACTGTAGAGCGCTGAACAGGGGACAGTCTGTCACTAGGCTGTAGGGTGCCTAGCAGGCAGCAGCCTGGAGGATCTGGGAGTGTCAATAGGGCTGGCAGCTGTCTTGTTTTTTTCCCTTTTCCCTGTAATCCAGTGGACGAGGTTCGTGTGTCCACCTCCACGTGTGGCGGAATGACACCACACTCAGCAAATGGGATGTAAGACAGTAATAGCTGGAGTTTCAGGCCAATCTCAGCCTATAGAAATTGGGATATGAGCCTTTAATCCTAGCACTTGGGAGGCAGAGGCAGGTGGATCTCTGTGAGTTCAAGGCCTGCCGGGTCTACATAGTGAGCTCCAGGCCAGCTGGGACTAAAGGGAGACCCTGTCTCAAAAAAGACCAAAAGAAAAAAAAAATTGGGATATGAAAATACACCAGTACCCTAGGAGCCCCCCAAACACCTACAGCAATTTAAAAAAGAAATATTGCTGTTGTATATATGTGTCTGAGTGCATGTATGCCATGGCACACACATGGAGGGCACAGGATAGCTCTCAGGAATCAGTATTCTCCTTCCACCTTGGGCTCTTGTGGGAAGCATCTAACTCCAGTTATCAAGTTTGCTTGGCAACTGCTTTGACCCACTGACTGAGCCATTTTACTGGCCCCCATCTGAAGCTCTTTATGTTCACAGGCACAGGCTATTGTAAGATTTTCTCAATATTAAAGGCGTGTGCCACCAAGCCTGGCATCTCATCGTCATTCTTTTTAGGGGTGCTTGCTCATAGTTCAGATGGTTTCATAGATCTGTAAGACACTCAGAGATTAGCAGTAATAAAACCTTTGTACAGGGGCTGGAGAGATGGCCTAGCAGTTAAGAGGGCCGACTGCTCTTGCAGAGGACCCGGGTTCGATCCCCAGCACCCACATGGTGACTGAGAACCATCTGTAACTCCAATTCCAGGAGAACTCCAGTTCCAGGGGAATCCAACACCCTCTTCTGACCTCCGAGGCATTGCATGACACGGATGCACAAACCTACATGCAGACAGTACATTCATACACATAAATAAAAAAAAATAAAATAAAACCTTTGTACAGCCGGGCATGGTGGCACAGGCCTTTAATCCTAGCACTTGGGAGGCAGAGGCAGATGATCTCTGTGAGTTCAAGGCCAGCCTGGTCTGCAGAGTAAGTTCCAGGCCAGCTGGGGCTACAAGGAGACCTTGCCTCAAAAAAAGTCAAAAAAACAAAAAAGACAAAACAAAACACATCCCAACACTCAGGAGCCAGAGGCAGGCGGATCTATGTGAGTTCAAGGCCAGCCTGGTCTACAGAAAGAGCTCCAGGCCAGCTGCCTCAAAAAAAATAAAATAAAATAAAATAAAATAAAATAAAATAAAAATAAATAAAATAATAAAATAAATAAAAACTTTAACTAAACTGGGGTAGGACTTTGAGAACAGGTCAGCATGTACCTGGTTGATTAGAAACTCATTCTGCATGGTTGCTATACTTTATGCTTGGCTTGCTTTTAGAAAATAGGAATCGTGGGGAATTGTTAGAGGGGCTTACCACCCCTAAGCTTGGGAACTTAAATTTCTGCCCCTGGATATGGTTTTTCCTGTATAAATGCCTCCCAACTGTAGTTCTTCACTACACACTCTCGACTGAATGTCCAGTGCATAGTCGTCAGTTGACTAAAGACTGTCTATTGACGTCATTTGGTGCCTGAGTGGTCTTCTCTGGTGAAATTACCCTATTATAACTAGGTCTGGGGCTGGAGAGATGGCCTAGCGGTTAAGAGCGCCGACCGCTCTTACAGAGGACCCGGGTTCGATCCCCAGCACCCACATGGCGGCTGAGAACCGTCTGAAACTCCAATTCCAGGAGAACTCCAGTTCCAGGGGAATCTGAGACCCTCTTCTGACCTCCATGGCGATGCACGACATGGGTGCACAAACTTGCATGCAGACAGTACATTCATACACATACAGAAATAAATAAAATTAATTAAAAAAAAAAAACTAGGTCTGCCCTGGGGCCAAGAGGGAGTAAGCCTGTGGTCTTACCTGTCCATCGACTAGGCTCCAGCGGGCTTTCCAGGTACTATAGTTTGACTTCAATTGCAGTGACAAAACACTCTGACCAAAAGGAACTTGGGGAGGAAAAGGTTTATGTAGCTTACATCTCCTGGGTCACAGCTGATCATGTAGGGAGCCCAAAATAGGAACTGAGGACAGAAACCTAGAGGCAAGACTTGAAACGCACGCAGGCCATGGAGAATGCTGCTTACTGGCTTGTTGTTCTACAATAAAAATCACCCTGCCGAGGGGTGGTACTACCTACCCTGGGTCCTTCCGTGTTACCCAACAATCAAGAAAATACCCCACAGACATGGTGACAGGCCAGGCCAATGGAGGCAATTACCCAACTGAGGCTCCCTCAACTGAGGTGTGTCAAGTTCACACTAAAGCTATCCAGCACACCAGGCTAGGCCATATCTGGCTGCTGAAAGGGCCCTGGCTGGGTGAACAATCTTGACTCCCAAGGGAGAAATGTGTACAGCATACTCTAGGGGTGTTAACTGCCCACATTCCCCCATCCTTTTTTTTTTAACGGGGACCACTAAATTTCCATAACCATCTATGGATGCCTATTGTCCCTGATGTTCCTAGGGCCTACCAGGGACCAAGGCATATCTGCCCCCAGCATTAACCAATAATACTACTGGAGATTAGTAGGGGACCAATAAATCTTCAGCACAACATGAGGACTATGCAGAGTAGTGAGATACCCCACCTGCAGGTCTGTGAGGAGCTGTAAGCCTGTTCATAAAAGGTTAACTCTGAAATAGCTTCAGAGCTGTTCTCTAAAACTGCAGGCGTGCAGAGAAGCCTCCTGCCTGCACACCTGATGTTCCGGAGGAAGCTTATCACAAGCAAACAGTTTCTGCCGGTGCAGGCAGCCCTCGGAGGAAGCTTATCGCGAGCAGTTTCTGCAGGTGCAAGCAGCCCGCCCGATAAACTTTTAACTTTTACAAGAGCTACTTTCTACCCCCTCCCCTCTTCCTGCTTCTTCCCGCCTCATTGCCCTATAAATTGTACGTTTACCCTACAATAAATTGAGACCTCGACAAAGAGCTTGCCTGGTCTCATTCCTTTCTCTCACTTATCTTGCAGGTTTTTGGGGTCTCCCTCGGGTACCTATCGTTACATGACCTGAAGGCAGGGTCATATTGGCGCCCGACGTAGGGGCTCGAGGTAAGAAGACCCCTCTACCAGACAAGGAACAAGGAGGTCCGGCCGGACGACATAATAATAAAGAGGGCACTTCGCCATCAGCGGAACGCGGAAAACCTCGAGAAAAAGAGAGGACGCTTCACCACCCACGGAGCGCAAATCCTCGGGAGAAGAAGGTAAGTAGTTCCTTGATCTTTAAAGATGGGCAATTCACTGTCTAAGGAAGAAAAGTTTATTCAGTACTTCAAGACAGCTTTCAGGGAGAGAGGAATTCCGGTTAAAGAAAAAAGACTTAACTAAATTTTTTATATTCATAGGGGACACACGTCCCTGGGTGGTCCTTGATGGACCTTCAATTCACCCCAAAACATGGAAAAAGGTAAAGCAAGATCTTGACTGCATCATGCAGACTAGGGACCAGACAGTATTCCTGTCCAGACTTTTACTTATTGGACTGTCGTTAATGAGATAATTCAGGACCCCCTCCCCCCCGCACGCACTCGCTGCGGGCTCCGTCCCCAATCGCCCCAAGCCAGACACCCCAGGCACCGCCTGTCAGTCCCCCAAAGAGATCCATTTCCTCTGCCCTATAAAGCAGCACCCCCTTTTTTTGCGGCCAAACTTGGCGCTGCCGGAAGTCTTAACTTCTCCAGCAGGCGACTGGCTTTCTCCCCTAAGCGCTCCATGCCCTCCCAGGCCAGCCCCCCACAGCGTATCTGCGGCCGCCCCTCTGCCAGAGTACCAGCTCGAGTTCCCCAGGGGTGCGGGCTATGCCAAGGAGCTCACTGGGCGGCCCAGGTGCCCGGCTCTCGTCATCTCGCAGCATCTCCCAGCGGGACAGGCTGAGCTTGCCCCACAAGCCACTGTTCCTTTATTTCAGTTACCCGATCCCATTCCAAAACCACCAAGAAAGATTTTAACGAGGCTATGTCTCCAAACTCTGATAAGGGAGAGACAGAACCAGAGGGAAAGACCGGGTAAGTCGATAGCCAGGAAAAAAGAGGCAAATACAAAATCCATCATATCAAGATGCCAGGCAGCAGGCCCTGCTTAACATTGTTCTTCTGTGTTGGTTTCTGTTAAAAGTGGACACTTCAAAGTTCTTTCATTCTATATTGTGCATATAAATTAAGCTTACTTTCGGCATGCCTCTTAAACTTTTTCAAAGGCCTAATTTGAACCCGGGTTCTTAAGTTCCTACAAAAACTTCTAAACTAGTTTTCTAAAGGTTTTATTTGTTATCTGTTAAGACTGGATAAAGCCAGGCGTGGTGGTGCACACCTTTAATCCTAGCCCTTGGGAGGCAGAGGCAGACTGATCTTTGTAAAGCCAGACTGGTCTACGGAGCGAGCTCCAGGACAGCTGGGGCTACAGGGAGACTCTGTCTCGAAGAAAAAAAAAAAAAAAGAGGGACCTGTGGGTCTTGGAGACCAGTTTGATAAGCTAAAATCTCTGCAAGATGGGAAATTACACATTCAAGGAAGCTATGTTCCAGGAGGAATTGTTTTGTGATGTATGGCATGTTTGTTGACTGTGTGCTGTGGTTTGCCGTGGCTGTTGCGTTTCAAGTTGTGGCATGGAGAAAGTTTAACATCTCCAAATCAGTAAAGGCATGGGCTAAGGATGAACGCAGAGGAAATTCTCCTTTTGACTGGTGGTGAGCCTGTGGGTGGCGCTGATGGAGATTTGGCCTGTGTGCCAGAGACCCTTTCTCTAATAGGCTTTGAGAAGCTTGCATTCTATTGTGGGTTTTCACCCACTTGGAGGGACACGATTATGCAGCCCGTGAGTGCTGGTTTGGCTTCCCTGGATTGGGGCCATCTGTTGCTTCCCCAGCCTTCCCAGGTGGTGGGTATTCAGAGAAATTGTGAGAGGAGCCCCTCCTCTCCCATCAATCGCCTTCTAGAGGTTTTGAAATGTGGTTAAAATTTGCCCTACAGCCTGGGGTCCTGGTTTCCCCTTCTGGCCACAGCTCAGGTGGGGAAGGTCACAGAGGCTGGAAAGACAGGC
>VZQC01006754.1:2868572-3011700 GCA_009823505.1 Rhizomys pruinosus
AGTCAAGGATAAACAGTTTGGATAAATTTGATGAAAACTTACACCTTGGTTCCTGTTTATGGGTATTTGTAATACAATTTAGTCATCTATTGATCAAAAAGGAGGGAGGTGGTATAATATTCCCTCTATAGTCCAAACTTTTGATAAAATTTTAATTTTAAATCTTGAAGCTAACAATGGGAGGAGATTTGTATGTTCCCACAGGTAAAAACACCAATCTAAATGTCTGAAAATACACAATCTTTGACTACAAGATGGACTGAAAAATTCCAACAGAGAGGCTGACCCATCTGGACATTAAAGAAAAGGAAATCTCAGATTGCCTGAGTCACAGACATTGAACATTTCTCTAAATTCTGTTTGGTGTAACTGTTATGATGTAGTCTGATAAAGTTTACTTTCCAGATGCTGAGAAACCTTTCTGCCTCTCACCTTTATATGGAAAAGGGAAAAATGTGATGGTAGTGGAGTCATTCCCCAACTGTAAATTAGAACCAACCGCTGTAATGATAAATGCTTGTGAGACAGGTATAACTGCCTTCTTTGATTGAGTGATAGACATGGAAACTGTACAGGGATGGTTCTCTGTCTAGAGCCAAATACAAATGTAATTTATAAGTGGTACAATTGAACACAATATGTTAATACAGAAAAGCTCTGATGTCAGCAATGGATTGTTCTGCCAAGGAGATGTTGGCTGGGGAAATCCAAGCCCCCCAAATTATAAAGGCCTTTTGCCTGTAAAAAAATAGGATATCAGCAAGGACAAAGGTGGTAAGTCCCTGTTGTTAAAAACCTGGTGCAAGCATGAAAAAATATTTTGAGACATCACTTGCCAATGTACAGTTGGCCTTTAAAATGCCAGAGAGCGTTACCAAAGGCCACTAATGCGACAAAGCAGGATATTGGTCTCCTTGAGTCAAGCAAGACTCCTCTGTCAATATCAGCTACACCTCAAATGCCTGGAGATGCTGTGCAACAGTGGCAGCCATGTGCCTATATATATCCCAAATCTAATTGGCTATTAGCTCTCTCCTTGGAGAAATAATTCATGGCTGATGCCATAAGCTTATGTCCTCTAGTGGTTAGGAGATTATATGAGCCACAATAAGAACTTGTCATCTTTTATAGAGAGACCACAGCTTGTGGATTAACATAACATCCAAACATCTGTGTCTATGCTCACAGCTTAACTTGCCATAATAATATTGTTTAAATGCCTGTACATCCAATTGCTTGTGCTTTGTTAGTAGGATTAAAAAGGTACCCTGGATAACCTGTCAACCCATGAAAGGAAACAACTTGACTAGAGTAAAAAATAACATCTGCTTTGCTTCTCACCCACCTGTGCCCCTCTCCCAAAGCCTAGGGAACAATTTGCAGAAGAGGAGGCATGGTAGAATGTAAGGGCTGTGGAGAGACTGGGGTGAATTGTGAGATTACAGCAATATAGACTGGACTCTTAATTGATCAACATGCTTGTGCATACAAGCTTTTCCAATTGGACTATGGGAACCTTGGGTTGTTCAAAATATGAACATAGATACTTAAAAACCCACTTTTACAAGTGGGGCTCCCCCTCTTTTTGTATAAAAGAAGGGAGGAGAGGAGATGCTGGGAGCCAAAGCTGTCAGATATACATGCTCGCAGAAAATTACTAACTTGCTTATCTTCTGAGTTTACCAGAGCAACTTACTAACCTCAGGAATTTATGAGTACAGCTTGCTTATCTCAGAAACTTACGAGCACCAGCCTAGATCCCAGTGCTGATGATCCAGCTCCCAGTGCTGGTTTAAAATTTAAAAATATTAAAAATCACAATTGGAAACGTTGATGATGGGATTAGTAAAAAAATAGCTTACAAAAAGAAGAAAACACAAACAACAAAATCCTGGTATAAAAATTGGTCTTCCACCCCTTTTTGGTGGTCCACCTTATTACCTGGTCTCTTGGGACCTGTTCTTGGATTGATCCTGCTAATTTCATTTGGGCCAGGGGCGCTTAATCAATTAACCAATTTTATTAAGTCCCAAATAGACTCCTCACTTACAGCCCGAGTCCATTACCATTGCTTGGCCATCGAAGAAGAAGCTGATGACAACCCTGTGCCTGCTCACCCGTCCTCTGCCACTGTTCCTGCACCTGCCATTCGGCTTGATTTTCACTCCTTGTAAATTATCATCCCCAGGCTATAGAGTAGGCTAGCCTGTTCCAGTCCAGGTGGCCGCCCCATAGACGGGCAACTTCCTCTCCCCTCTTACCAACCTAAGACAGGAGCCCTGAGGATGACAAGGTGTCCAGAGACGGGTAAGGAAGAGGGTCTTGTAGAGGTTGAACCCAAGACAGGGACGGCCACATAATCGGCTGATGGTGCCACTCTACCTGGATATCTCCCCGAGCCTTCTTAATGTAAAGAAGGGGGATATGTGAGGAGCTGTAAGCCTGTTCCTAAAGGGTTAACTCTGAAATAGCCTCAGAGCTGTTCTCTAAAAGTGCAGGCATGCAGAGAAGCCTCCTGCCTGCACACCTGATGTTCCGGAGGAATCTTATCACAAGCAAACAGTTTCTGCCGGTGCAGGCAGCCCGCGGAGGAAGCTTATTGTGAGCAAACAGTTTCTGCCGGTGCAAGCAGCCCGCCCAATAAACTTTTAACTTTTACAAGAGCTACTTTCTACCCCCTCCCCTCTTCCTGCTTCTTCCCGCCTCATTGCCCTATAAATTGTATGATTACCCTACAATAAATTGAGACCTCGACAAAGAGCTTGCCTGGTCTCGTTCCTTTCTCCCGCTTATCTTTACAGGTTTTTTGGGGTCTCCCTCGGGTAGCTATCGTTACATGACCTGAAGGCAGGGTCACATACTTTGGGGATAAGAACTGGAAAGGTGATGGTTTAATAGTGATGTGTTTTGTGTGTCAAGTTGACAAGGGGTCAATTGTGCTGGATAGCTTTAGTGTCAACTTGACACACCTGGGTTGAGGGAGCCTCAAGTGGGGAATTGGCTCCATTGGACTGGCCTGTGGCCACGTCTGTGGAGTATTGTCTTGATTGTTGAGCAATGTGGGAGGGCCCAGCCACTATGGGTGGTGCCACCCTGGGCAGGTTGTTGTGTACTGTATAAGAGGTCAGGCTGGGCATGGGCCGGGGGAGCAAGCCAGTGAACAGCATTCTTCCATGGCCTGTGCTTCAGCTCCTGCCTCCAGGTTCCTGCCCTGAGTTCCTGCCTTGGGCTCCTTAAGTGATGAACTGTAACCCAGGAGATGTAAGCTAAATAAACCCTTTCCTCCCCAAGTTGGTGTCAGTCAGTGTTTTGTCACAGCAATGGAAGACAAACTAGGACAGGAAGGTAACAGCATGGACCATACATTTGTCTGAATAGACAAAAAGGAAGCACAATACCAGAGGCGATTATAAACAAAAGGGACTTGAAAAGCCTATATGACTGTTTATTCAAAACTGACTTGACTATCTCATCTATCATCCACATACAATGTGAGTTCGTTCCCTTCCTTGTATTTGACATCATAGATTCCAGTTCTACCAATGACTCAATTTTCCTTTAACAAAGGCATGAGCTTAGTATTCAGGGTATCCAGGACCCTGGGCTGACCATGGAATATTTGCTTTATTGAGTCATCTTCATATGTCAATAAATCAAAGTATTGGCCATACAGACTTAGGGGTTAGTCATCTGTCCAGATCCAGTAATATTATGATGTGTCTGTCAGTGGGGTTCAGGAAGAGGTTCAAGGTTCTAGTCCCAGCTCCCATACTAAATGTGTTTGGATCAGGAATGTTCTCTGGGAGTAATTATGAGAGCGGGAGATGGGCATGCCTGGGGAGGAGGGATGTTTAATGGTAGTATTTTCCATCATCTCTCAGTGCAAAAGTCGCTGTCTAAGTAAGCATTCCTTTCCAACTGCAGCCTAGCGATTTTGCCTGAAAGTTGACAGATGTGACTTGCCTCAGGCTACAGAATGACTTAAAGAAGATGTTTAAAATGTGTTTTAAAAAAAATCTGAAACAATTATGAAGGGGTTTTTAAAGTTCATGTTGCAATTCCAACGCTTTTTGCTCATTAAATATTTGTTTTCCTCATTGTTGAGCTGGTAATTTCACTTCTGAGCAAATAAACAGAGATTAGGAAAAAGTTTATGCACAAAATGCTCACTGTGGCACTCTTAAGAAAACTAAGATAAAAAATTGGACAGAACTTCAATGCCTAATAATAAAGGACCAATTGGATTAATTATTATAATGCTCCTTAATGAACTATAATGCAGATGTTAAAATAACATTTCAAACAATTTTAATGACTTGAGAATGCTCTTGCAGTGTAATATTAGATGAAACAAGTAAAGCGAGAAAACCACACCGCTTTATTGTCAGCAGGTTTTTAAATAGGAGAGAAAATTGTAAAGAGACTCAGAGAAGTGTCAATGTTTGTGGTTCACTCAGGACTAGTGCTATTATAATTTCTTCACATTCCATTTATTCTGTATTTTCTGTGTTTTCTGCTTTTGATAATAACATACTCAATTCCATTATATTTATTTTTTCATTTTACTGAAGTAATACATGTACACAGATAAATATTTTTTTAAATCTTGAAAAATCTATTGTGGTTATATCAGCTTCTGTCCCAGCTATATCTGTTCCCTGTCTTGCTCTCCAGACTTAACTGTTCATATTTTATTCCAGACATTTCTTTGGCTATTCTCCTTCATAGGGCTATAATGTGCTTAAGTCCTTATTAGCAGAGTCACAATTGTTAGAAATTACCTATTGGCTTTTGATTAGGAAAGCTCAAAGTTCACCTCTTTTAATCAACTCAAAGGAGCTCTTTAGCTCTTTTAGAATCAGGTTCCCCAATTTCTCTTCTCATCCTTTATTTTCTCAATTCAGCATGTCTCAACCTAATTATATCCAAATTCTTGGCTAAGTCAATGATAATGTTCCTATTATCATGACTATAGGCACTGCCCATTGCTAGACTATGTTTAGATTCTCCTATATGCATTTCTTTATTTTTTAATTTCTCTAGCATCAGATTCTGGAATGTGTGTGTTTGAGCTGAGACATTAAAGGGTCATGGATTAGACAAGCCAGCTTCTGTACATGTATTTATTTTTAAAGTGCTCTCAATGATTATCTAAGTGATGGACACAATTCCAAACATCCTTTAGGACCCATCTTTTGTAAAAAAATATTTTTATAATGGCAACTCCTTGATCAATCTTACTGGGTGATCCACTCTAAGCTCAATATTGTTTTGAGACTTAATAAAACACATTTCATATTGGATTTCTAATATCCCAAGTTTTCCACTTCTTTTTTGGTGACATCCATCCATCCATTCACCTGCTTATCACAAACCCCTCCATCCACCCACTCATCCACATACTCATCTATCCTCTATTTATCCATCCATGCATGCATCCAGTAGTTTCCCAAGAAAGTGTTCACAGGAATAAATACTACAGACTGTTAAGGGCTTTAAAATATTTTAATTTAGGCTACCATTTGATGAGTAGTTTGGTTGAGTGCAGACCTGTCCCAAAGAAATTTCAAGAATGTCCTATTTTCTAGTACATCCCGTTGCTCTTCATGAGTTATGAGAAGGGTCCTGACCCGTTTGCCAGCACACGGGTTGACCCTAGTCAACAAACATGGGAAGAAGGAGCCTGAAGCCGCTGTCAAGATGGAAGAAGGGGAATGAGAGGATGCAGAAGAAACATAAAAAGTCAGCCAATTACAGGGTCAAATGCCAATGGACTGCTAAAGATAAAAAGAATCGAGTGGGGAGTACTATAAAGTAGGCCCAAGAGGGAGTTCAGAAAACCCGCTCTGTGGGCGTGTCCTACAGTTCTGTGTACTTGGTTTCTAGCTCAGGGTGTCAGAGAAGCAGGGGTGCTGGGGAACAAGTCAGCTAAGACATCTCCGATCAGGATAGGGGCCTGGGCTCAGTTGATCTCCTTGCTGGGCACACATTTCTGTGATGCTGGCCACTGAAAGGAAGTCAGGGGATTTTGGTGAAACTGCTGTGCTTCTGAGACAGACAGACCTAGCTCACAGCACCCAAATGCAGGCCCAGAACCTGGGTAAGAGGGAGGTGTTGGGGGCTGGAGAGATAGCCTAGCGGTTAAGAGCGCCAACTGTTCTTACAGAGGACCCGGGTTCAATCCCCAGCACCCACATGGCGTCTGAGAACCATCTGAAACTCCAATTCCAGGAGAACTCCAGTTCCAGGGGAATCCAACACCCTCTTCTGACCTCTGCGGCATTGCCCGACACGGGTGCACGAACTTGCATGAAGACAGTACATTCATACACATACAGAAATAAACAGAATTAATAAAAAAATTAAAAAAAAAAGAGGGAAGTGTTAAAAACCAGGACATCCCCCACCCCCTCTTTCCAAAATGAATCCTAAATTCTACTTGGAGAAAGACAAAACAAAGCAAAAACATTAGTGTAGACCAAAGCTTTCTCTCTTTCTTTTTGATGTGTGTGTGTGTGTGTGTGTGTGTGTGTGTGTGTGTGTGTATGCACGTACTTTTGCACAGGTCTTGAGGAGGCCAGACAACAGTCTTGGCTGTCATTTCTCAGTTGACACAGACCTTTACGTGGGAAATATGACTTTTAGCAATTCTTAAACTTGTTTATCTTTTTAATGTATGTGTGTATGCATTGGTGCACAGGCCACAGAACACACATGCTGTCAGAGAATAATTGTGGGGATTGGTTCTTTCTTTCTACCCAGTGCATCTCAAGGATTCAGCTCAGGCCGTCAGGTTTGGTGGCAATGCCTTCATGTGCCCAACCACCCCTCCAGCCCACCTTTCTCTTGGGAGAGCATTTCTCAGTGACCTGAATCTTGTCAAGTAGGCTCGGCTAGCTGGCCAGTGAGCTCCCAGTATGCACCTCCCTGGTGCTTAGATTCCAAGTCCACCCCACCACCTTCCACTCTCTGTCATGTGGCTTCTAGGGATAGAGTGCACGTCCTCGTGCTTGTGTGTCCTCACTGAGCTGTCTCAGCAGTCCTGGCTCGAGCTTTCTTGTGACTCCTTCTTTGTTATTTGCACTATCAGCTGTTGGTTCAGGGGGCTGTTCCCTGGTGGCCATGGTGATATTCACCTGGAATTCGCTTATGTCTCCATGAACACAGTGGTGTCCCTAGACAGAACCTATGCACAGCCCAGCTATCCCAGTGACAAGAGAGAGACAAATAGGCTTAGGTCTGAGGCCAGAGCAGTTTTCTTACTGAAGGTGATTTTGGGGAAAAAGAAGTGGCTTAAAACCCTCCTGTTGTTCCTTATTGTCTTCAAACAGCCTCAGCAGGACATGGAGGAAGTACAAGTCCTCCTCTTTTCAAACACTGACCTTCTTTCAAATTAGTTCCCCCAGAAGTTTGAACAAGGAATCAATGGGAAAAGAAAATGGTTCCGGAGCGCAGCTGAAAGGCTGGCTATTCTCCAGTGTTTTATTGTTTTGTGAGAACGGCCATGCTTGGCCGGAGTCTTGCAGCTCTCTGCAGCCTGGGTCTTAAGCTCAGGAAGTCAGCACTTCTGCCTTGCTAGGGCTTGATCTACTCTACCACTCTGATCGCTGCCAAGGTCACAGTCATGATTTGGAGAGTGATGAGGTAGCACAGAGCTTGGAGCACCCAACTCACAGAGGGATTGGTTTTAGTATCCAGCGTTGTCCTAGTTTGTCTTCCATTGCTGTGACAAAACACTCTGACCGACATCAACTTGGGGAGGAAAGGGTTTATTCAGCTTACATCTCCTGGGTCACAGTTCATCACTCAGGGAGCCCAAGGCAGGAACTCAGGGCAGGAACCTGGAGGCAGGAGCTGAAGCACAGGCCATGGAGGAATGCTGTTCACTGGCTTGCTCCCCTGGCTCATGCCCAGCCTGCCTTCTTATACGGTACACAACAACCTGCCCAGGGTGGCACCACTCATTGTGGGCTGGGCCCTCCCACACTGCTCGACCATCAAGACAATACTCCACAGATGTGGCCACAGGCCAATCCAATGGAGCCAATTCCCCAACAACGGAGGCTCTCGTAACCCAGGTGTGTCAAGTTGACTACAAAGCTATCCAGCACAATATGATCCCTTGTCAACTTGACACACCAAAACACATCACTATTAAACCACCAATTTTCCCAGTTCTTATCCCCAAAGTACGATGTTAACATTAATCACAACCTAAGGACAGTACAACCTTAAAACCCCCACAGTCCTTAAAATGTCCCACACTAAAAGTTCAGTCTATTAAAAGTCTCTTCTTAACTGTGGGCTGCTGTAAAATCAAAACAAGTACTGTCTTATTTTCAAAGGGAAGTATCAGGCACTCTCAGACAAAACCTAAGTCCAGCAAAGTAGCTCAAGGCTGGACACCTGGGATTCACTCACAATCTTCTGGGTTCCAAAGGGTTTCAAGCAGCTCCCCTTCTCTGACCTCTGCCATCCAAGCACACACACAGCTCATCTCGCAGGCCCAGGCCAATCCATTCCACACCTGCCGCTCTTGTGGTCGTCCCACGGTCCTGAGCATCTCCAAAAAAAGCTGGGGTACGCCACTGAAACTGAGGCAGCACTTCACCAATGGTTCTCTTCTGAACCTCTCCTGGTGCAAACCCTCCAGCTTTCTCCTCCATACCCCCGCAGTCCTGGGTCTTCACTGCAACCGAGGTGCACTTCCACCAATGGTCTTTCCTGACCTCTCACAGTGCAAGCGCCTCGGCTGCTCTCTGTGACACCCTCATTTCAAAACCAGAACCATATAGGAGACTCTTACACGTTACCAAGTCCTGCTTCTGGACTCGAGATGGAGGCTCAGGCCCTTCTGGATCACAGCTTCTGTGTGCTGACCCTGAAGAAATCTTCCAGAAGATTTTCACCACAGTGTGCTGGTCTCTTGTTACTTACAGCTTATTTTCAGCCCCAGCTAACCAGCATCAATTGTCCCAGTAAACAAAGATTTCACTTTAGGTTCTGATCTCTTGTTACTTATAGCTGATTCTTCAGCCACAGCCGACCAGAACCACAGATTAACCAGTCCTGGATGATCTCTGCTCCCCTTTTGAAACTAGAAATTTCACAAGCAAGGCCTCCATCTTGCTACAACACTTCTTCAGCGCAAAACTGCTCCAAGCTCCACAGCAACGATCTTTAAGGCATCAATGATCTTCCCAGCCCCAAAGTTCTAAAGCCTCCACAATCCTCCCAAAACCACAAGGTCAGGTCTGTCACAGAAACCCCACATCCTATGGTCCAATTTCTGATTGTTCTGTCCTATGCCTTGCCTGTGACACAACACTCTGACCGACACCAAAACTTGGGGAGGAAAGGTTTGTTTATTCAGCGTTACATCTCCTGGATTACAGTTTATTCACTCAGGGAGACCAAGGACAGAACTCAGGGCAGGAACTGGAGGCAGGAGACTGAAGACAAGCCATGAGGAATGCTGGTTACATGGGCTTGTTCCCTGGCTCATGCCCAGCTGCCTTCTTATACATACAACAACAACCTGCCAGGGTGCACTACTCATTGTGGGCTGGGCCCATCCACACTGGCCAAACAATCAAGACAATAATCCACAGATGTGGTCCAGCCATTCCAATGAAGCCAATTCCCTCAACTGAGGCTCCCTCAACCCAGGTATGTGTCAGTTGCACTAAAGTTTATCCAGCACAGCATCAACCTATTTTTCAGATAGCCAGTACCAGTGTATAATGGAATGAATCTTTGAGCATTCTGTTTTTTTTTGTTGTTTTTGTTTGTATTTTTGAGATGGGGTCTTCCTTTTAGTCCCAGCTGGCCTAGAGCTCGCTTGTAGACAGGCCTGGCCCTTGCAACTCACAGAAAATCCGCCTGCTGTGCCTCCAGAGTGCTGGGATTAAAGGCAATATGCGCACCACATGCCCGCAGTGCATCTGTTTTTTGTTGTTGTTGGTGGTTGTTTTGTTTTTTACATGAATCACAGGACAAGGAACTTCAGTATCACATACATTGATTTTTTTTATTTTATTATTTTTTTGGTCTTTTTGAGACAGGGTTTCCCTATAGCCCCAGCTGTCCTGGAACTAGCTCTGTAGACCAGGCTGGCTTGGAACTCACAAAGTCTCTACCTGCCCTCTGCCTCCCAAGTTGTAGTTAAAGGCGATGTGCCGGGCCCATGCCCGGCAGTATCACATACTTTTAATTCTGAGTCCTTGTCATTAGAAGCTCAGGAATTCTTAAGGTTATGTTAATATACAGTAAGACCTCACTCTCTATGCAGCCTATGGAAGTCAACGGTCGGTTTTGAAATTATTATATATATATATATGATATATATAATATTACTATGATGCATGTCACATCATGTCATCCACTAGGTCAGCGGACGACAATTTGTGGGGGTTAGTCTTTCTCGCTACCATATGGGTCCTGATGATCTCAAACTTGCAATCCTATCGGGCTTGGCAAGCAAGTACCTTAACCTGTTGAAAACCATCTTGCAAGTCCCGATATCAGGTTTTATCCAGTGCTCAACTGACAAGGAGGCAGGAACCATAGGCTCATATATGTTACCATATACCAGGAGATAGGAGAAGCCATTTCCTGAATGGGTAGGAAGAAGGCATGACATTAGGATTCTTCAGTGCAGTGTACATAGTCCCTCTTCCTCCTTGTAGGCTTCATGGGAATTGTCATGTTCTGTGTAGATCGTTTGGGGCTTAGGCTATGAACAGGTCATGTATGAGCTGATCTGGCTTCTCCCATGCACATCAGTTCTTAAAAAGATGGCTNATATATATATATATATATGCATGTCACATCATGTATACATAGGTCAGAGGAAGACAATTTGTGGGGAGTTAGTTCTTTCTCGCTACCATATGGGTCCTGATGATCAAACTTGCATCATCAGGCTTGGCAGCAAGTACCTTTAACCTGTTGAACCATCTTGCAAGTCCCGATATCAGGTTTTATCCAGTGCTCAACTGACAAGGAGGCAGGAACCATAGGCTCATATATGTTACCATATACCAGGAGATAGGAGAAGCCATTTCCTGAATGGGTAGGAAGAAGGCATGACATTAGGATTCTTCAGTGCAGTGTACATAGTCCCTCTTCCTCCTTGTAGGCTTCATGGGAATTGTCATGTTCTGTGTAGATCGTTTGGGGCTTAGGCTATGAACAGGTCATGTATGAGCTGATCTGGCTTCTCCCATGCACATCAGTTCTTAAAAAGATGGCTTCAATCCATGCTTGAAGACAGTCTGGAGGCTTTTCCTGGGAAATCTTTTAGGCACTTGTCTAGCTAAGGGGTTTATGTCTGGGTGTATGCAGGCCTTAAGGATTTGAGCCATAGATGGTAGACGTTTCCCAGTGACCAAGCAAAGCTTGATCAGAACAAGGAACTGTTAGTGTAGTCACCGTTACCGTGGCGATTACTACTGAGCCTTTTCTTCTTGTGGAATTGGGGACGAATATAATAAAATAACACTAGCATTGTAGGCCTGGGATCATAGCTCAGTGAGAGCACTTGCTTGCAATGGAGAGGACCTGTTAGCACACTAACTTTGCAAGTGAAAAACAGTGATGGTTAAACATGGCAAGAAGCAGCACAACTCTCCCTCCTTCAAGGTTACAGTGTCACATGAAAGGTCAGCTGCAGGTTAGAAAGGAGGGAGGAGGGGGCTGAGATCAGGCTTCTGCAGAGGCCCATTAAGAGAATGCGGCTTCTCCTGGGAAAGTGTGGCCATCGTTGTAAGATCATGTGTTCCTCTCTTACTTTAATTCTTTTTAATCTGCTTTTTTATGTGATGACTGGTCTGAAGAATAGGATCTGAGCTGAAGCTCTGGGTCTGGGTGGAGACACAACATTCTGAACTGTCCAAAAGATCACAAGATTGCCATCTAACAGGAGGCTTTGTAGTTAAGAACAAAGACATTCCTTTGCTCCCTTTGGAAACAGTCAATCTAATGAGACTGTCAATCATCTGGACAGGAAAAAAAAAAAAAAAAAAACCAGGAAGGCTGTGTGCTCCAGAGACTTTGAAGAAATGTAAAGCTCACCTGAAAATACAGGCTGGCACAGCGGCCACCCTGGGCACTCTCACCCAGGAGAATGTTTTCCGTCACGATGATCCACTTGACCACTGCCCGCTCCCACCCTCGAGAGCGTCTCCTGTTACCTTGTAATAAACTCTTCTGCTTCATGTCCTGCGCTCTCTGTCTCCTCTGAATTCTTTGCTGAGGATCATAAGCACCAGATTGCTGACGGGAGACCAGAGCGAGGTGCTGGTAACGGCTTTTCCTGATGTTTCTGTAATATTGGTGGTTGCCCTTGCCCATGGCTGCTTCCTACTGTGGGCACATGATGCCCCTCAATGCAATGTCATCCACTGTGGGAGATTGTGATGCAATTCCTCAGGTGAAGACACTGAGGTTGAAAGAGATCAAGGGAGCTTTCCACACTCACCAGCGTGAGTGGCCGAGATGGAGCTTATAGGCAGGGATCTGTGACAGGTGTCCTTCACCGGGGCTGTGAAGAATGCACACATATGCACACACACCACAAGCACATGCTGCACATACATAACAGTCACGTGTATCACATATACACACATATAAATACACATACATGTAGACGTACACTCCACATGTATAAACACATACATGCGAACATACATACACCAGACACATACCCACAAATATACATACATATACACATAGTCACACACCACACCCATACACATAGACCACACACACAAGCACACACACCACACACACACATACACAGACACACCACAAACACACAATGCATATACATATACCACACTCACATACACGCATCACACAAATACCACACACACATAAAAACCACACAGACCATATACCACATACATCACATACACCACATATACCCTCACACTACACACATTACACATCATATGCACATAGATACAAATACCACACACATACATACTCATAACAGACACCATATACCACTTGTACAAATATACATTATACCAAACACACTCATATACACACCATGCATACACACATACCAAATGCACCACACACACACACACACACACACACACACACACACACGCACAGGCACACACACACTTTCCCCATAACAGAAGATTCATCTTCCTGAGGACTGTAATTTCTGTATTAGAAGCCGTGGAGTGTGAACAGCTCATTCTCCTGCTGTCTCTCTCCCACTCCTCTCTCTCTGCCTCCTTCTCTTTTCCTCCCTCTCCACTGCCCCTCTCTCTGTCCCTCCTCTTCCTCTTGCTCCTCTCTTCTCTCTGTCTCTGTCTCTGTCTCTCTGTCTATCTCCCCGACACAGGGAGTCTTTGATTGAGCACTCATTTTCACTTAGCTGACCTATTTTATTGTAAAAGGATGCAAGCTCATGCCCTAGATTTGGGGAAGACTGACAAGCCCCCGTTTATCCTTCTGATCAGTGTTCTTACTCTAAACCCAAACTCAAGTTGACAATTTTTCTTCTTAATGGACTTGGACAAAGGGAACATGCAGGCTCTCCCTTCCTGTCCCCTTTTCTGCATATATACATAGTACACTTACTCCTAAATAGAGTCTGCTAACGATTCTGTTTGATAAACACGCTGAATGAGTACCTAATAATACTGGCTAAGACCTGTGTTGTACCCCTGACTGGGATCTTTGTAGATCTAAGGCCATTCCATGCCTATAGCAACAACATATGGGGTGGTTTCATTATTAAGACACTACAGAAGCCAGATCAGGATACCTCAGATTGAGTCACAAGCCTGAAGTCATTTACCTTTAAGCAGCAGAGCTAAGACATTGCTGTAGTGTGCAAAATGATACTGATAATTTGGAAGATGTGGATTTGTTGTACATGGGAGAAGACAGGTGAGTAAGACTCAAGATCTTGTTTCAAAGGCCAGCTAATGATGAGAACCAAACATGGAGCAGAAGATGAAGAGGGGTCAAGGGGTGCGGGCAGGGGAAGGAATAGGTCCTGAGTCTGGCAGAACAGGAGACTAACAAGCTTTGAGGCCTCAGCTTGTGTAGTGAGTACAGCACGGGGATTACTGGTCTACCTCTGGTTTGGGGACAGACACAAGCAGGTTGGTTAGGACGTCTTCCAGACTCAAGTCTGGTCCTGGAAGTGGATTATCTCCACTTGAAGGAAGTGTTCCCCGTGGTGGGTAAAGGCATTTCAGGAAAATATACCCTAGCTCTTGTCAAAATTGGAGCCCTGGGAATAGGCAAGTCTGGGGATTAGATGGTGTTAACCATTGTTCTGTCACTATAGTGAGGTAGGTGAGATGGAGAATATGAAAGAAGAAAAGGTTTGTTTGGGTTTTTGGCTCTAGAAGTTCTGGACAAGACTCATGACTTTCAGCTCTGGTGAGGGTGGTCTACCATGCAAAGCTGGGCCAGGGAACAGAAAGGATGAGGAAGAGACCCACAATCTGCTTCAGGGTCATTTTCCCGAAAATCTAACTTCCTCCCTCTTGCCCCTCCCCCTAAGTGGTCTCCTGCTTCTCAAAAGCACCACCCTGGGAATAAAGCCCTCAAAGTATGGACCTTTCAGGTACATCACCATCTGAATCATACAGAGGAGTACCTAGAGGTCCACTGAGCCACTTGGACTGTGTGCTTTTATAACTGCCACGTAAGCCAAGCAGGAAAGTTGCATCTGATAGAAGCATGAAGAATAACTGTCTCAGGTGACTTCCCCTGTGCAGGGATGTGAGGAACAGCAGCTCCCTGTTCCTCTCTCCCCACACCTGCCTTTCCTGTGACTTCCTCACTGTCTGCTGCCCCTTTTCCAGTTCTTTGAGAAAACAGATGCTAATTGATGCTAATTTGTGCATCGGAGCAGGGACCTTGCCAATAAAGCTCAGATCAAATTCCAGAAGTTTATCACTTCTTGTCTGTCTAGTTTCTCTGCCATACCATGGGGCCAGGCCCCCAGGCAGATCAGAACAGAGGTTTCTCTTGCAGCCTTATAGAAAGCTGGTCCATCCCTCTACTGGACACCGGACCCGTGCACTGAGCCACAGTCTTACCACAGCCTGCACTTGACAGCGGCAGCCTGGTGTTGAGGTTCTGCTGCATCCCCTTCACGACAGACCCTCGAGGGACATCCAGAGGTCAGCCAAGGCCACTTACTGCCACTCATTAAAATCTCACTCTCATTTTGAACCTCCAGCAAGCTTGCATATCTTTATGCTTTTTTCCCCTGTTCTGGTTGTCAATCTCTGGTCCCTAGGTATCCAAGCCCCAGCTAGTCTCCAAGATTCAGATCAACTGCTATTTTTCCTTTTTCTGATCATTCTGGGGGGAAAGACACTATAAAATGCCCTCCTTCTGCCTGTGAGTCGAAAAGACATTGTTTGTAGCTGCCTTTATTAATGTTATATTCTTTCTTGAACCTATGAGCTTTATTTTGATTGATTGATTGATTGATTGATTGATTTGTCTTTTGAGATAGGGTCTTCTTGTAGACCCATCTGGCCTGGGACTCACTATGTATACCAGGCTGGCCTTGAACTTACAGAGACCCACCTGCCTCTGCTTCCCAAGTGCTGGGATTAAAGGTATGTGCCACCACCAGTGAGCTGTTATTATATTTTTAGATAGTGTCTCCCTGCCAGCCCAGATTCACATTGAACTTGCAATCTTCCTGCTTTGGCTTTCTGAATACAGGGGTCACTGCTATGCACCATTACATTAGATTCATGTTTCTGAACAGTGGATTTTATGCTTGATTTATTTGTATGCTTCTAAGGTATAATGAACTGCCTATTTATTGATTAATTAATTAGTTACATAAAACATAGGGTGTCTCTATATGTCAGAAGCCGTATTGGATTTTAGGGAGATATTGACATGCCCCTGTCCTCTGAGACTTTAGGCCGATGGTGGGGACATTGTGACCATGGCACATACCTCAGAATGGAAGACAGCAGAGGTGGGGGGATCTTGTGTTCAAGGTCAGCTGGGCTGCAGTGTAAGACGTTGCCTTAAAAAATAAAAATCAAGAACAAGGCATTATATGTGGAGAGAGAAAGACACAGACAGACAGACAGACACACACACACAGAGCTTACAGTCTAGTGGCAGAGATGCACCTAAGCAATAGTTACATAAATCTAACCTGACACTTGAGATCTGCCTCCTTTGAGAGCGCACAATGGAAGTTTTGAGCTTGTTGGGAAAGTCAGTGAAGCCTCAGAAGGAAGTGATAGAAAGTTGAGGTTTCCAGGGCAAGAGACACTAACAGGGAACAGAAGACAGATGGTTCAGAGGCTGAGGTGGAGGAGTTATTAGTACAGCCGTGTGGAGAAGTGAGAAAAGGGACAGGTCTGTGGAAACAGAATGGAGGGCTGAAGAAGTAGCTGAAGAAGTAGGGACCTTGAACTCAGCCACAGTGAAGAGACTGGTCTCTGTCCCCTGACCATGTGTGTGGCACAGTGCTAGTACTGGCAGATTCCTGAGTGGTCTGGGCTGTGGTCCTTCCTCTTTGCTTCTGTAGTGTGGGCAGGGATTATGGAAGTGTGGGTCAGTGTTCACTCAGGTCAGGACTCTCAGAGACTGATTGTGATATCTTTTTCTGTTGCCTGCTCTGGGAGAGGAGAAGGTAGTATAGGGTAGAACTGTATTGTCTTTAATGTTCATATGCATCAGCAAATGCATAGAGCCCAGCTGACCAGGGCACCCTCGTGCTGAGCCTGCTTACACTGAGTGCTGGGTCTTCTGTGGGACTGGGTCCCTTGCACATGACACAGGTTGTTCTGTCTAGTGGAGAAGAGAACCCGTGTGTCATACTCTCCAGCCCACCCTCTTGTATTTTTTAATTATTTATTTTTATTTTATGTGTATGAGTGTTATGCCTGCATGTTTATAAGTGTACCTGTGTTGTTGTTGTACAATGCCTGCAGAGGACAGATTAGGGTATCAGATCTCTTGGAATTGGAGTTACAGACAGTTGTTAGCTGCCATGTGGGTGCTGAGATTCGAACCCAGGCCTTCTGCAAGAGCAAATAGTGCTCTTAACCACTGAGCCATCTCTCCAGCCTTTGTTTTTTTAATTAAAAATTTTTAATCTTTTCGGCACAGGGTCTCCCTGTAACCTCAGCTGGCCTGGAACTTACTATGTGGACCAGGCTGGCCTCATTCTCACAGAGATCTGCCTGCCTCTGCCTTCTGAGTGCTTGGATTAAAGGCTAATTGTTTTGAGACTTTCATACATGAACACTATATTTTTTTTAATATTTTATTCCCACCGCAACAAAAAGTAGCCAGGCATGGTGGTACATGCCTTTAATCCCAGCACTTGGGAGGCAGAGACAGGTAGATCTCTGTGAGTTCAAGGCTTCAAGGCCAGCCTGGTCTACAGAGTGAGCTCCAGGCCAGCCAGGACTAAGGGAGGGAGACCCTGTCTCAAAAAGACCAAAAAACTTTATTTTTATTTTATGTGTATGAGCATATTGCCTGGATGTAACTGCACATGTGTCATGCAATGCCCGTGAAGTCAGAAGAGGGCGTTGGATTGCCTGGAACTAGAATTACCGACAGTTGTTAGCTGCCATGTGGGTGCTGGGAATTGAACCTCAGTCCTCTGTAGGAGCAGCTGGTGTTCTTAACTGCTGAGCCATCTCTCCAGCCCATGCGTACTATATTCTTACCATTTCCACAGCTGCTTCTCCCATATGCTTGTTGGTGTGTGTGTGTGTGTGTGTGTGTGTGTGTGTGTATGTGTACATATATGTGAATACATGTATGTGAAGGTCAGAGGTCAACCTGGGAGGTCATTCCTTAATTGTTATCTACCTTGTACAGACTCTCTCCCTGAGACCTTACTTAGGCTCGCTGACTAGTCTAGGCTGGTCGTCCAGTTAGCCCCAGGAAGCCTCCTGTCTCCACCTGCCCAGCACTCAGATAATAAGCATGTGCCACCATGCCAAACTTTTTTATGTGGGTTCTGAGGATCAGATTCAGGGTCTCAAGCTTGCCAACTGAGCCATCTCCTCAGCCCCCAGAGCTTCTTTAGAGTTGCTAATTTGTAATAGTTAATAACAGTTTTCTTTTGTGTACTCATTCATTTGTTCAGTCAGAACTCTTTTGGTAGTCCCCGACAAACAGATTGTATAAAATTTCAGTGTTGTTAGAGCTTAAAGTGAGAGAGGAGGGCAGACATTAGCAATTGCCAATAACTCTTTTAAATGAGATCTTTCATGGATGCTGTACATACAGGGCACTGAGCAACGTCTCCTAATCCAGCTTCAGTGCCTGGGTAGGTTTGAGGGGCATTTATGGAATGGAAAATGAGGGAGGAGGCTCAGGTTTGCATGTAGAGGGGCTTCAAGAAGCAAATGAGAAGCAGACACAGACACCAGGCAGCCATACACTCAACCTCCCAGCAGCCTTATGAAGGAAGGGCTTTCTCCATTTTATCGATGAATGCACTGAGACACAAGGGGCTCAGATGCCTCCCGAAGGCCCGGAAGCTAGCAAGTGACAGAGGCAGGACCTCAAGCCCAGGTAGATGGGCACTGTCCACCCTCTTCACTTCTTCCACAGAATTTCCTGAGGCCGTATTTACAAATGAACATTTGGAAGCCTCTGAGGGACAACATCATAAACACTTTGATTATCTTAACCAGTTTGAGCTGGGATTTAAAATCTTTAATTATATTTATTAATTATTATTGTGCATACATGCATGTGTGTGTGTGTGTGTGTGTGTGTGTGTGTGTGTATAAACCATGGCAAGTGTGTGGAAGTCAGAGGTCAACTTGTTGAAAGACCCTTTTCTCCTTCTACCATGAGTATTCCTGGGCTTGAACTCAGGTCATCAGAGTTAGCAGCAAGTACTCTTACCCACTGAGCCATCTTGCTGGGCCTGAGTTGAGACTTTTAAGTGACGATTTTTATTTTTGATACAAAGTTTCATCATGCACCCCAGGCTGGCCTCAAGCTTGCAATTCTCCTGTTTCAGTCTCTTTTGTGTTGAAATTAGAGACATAGCCACCACAGTCAACTCTAATCTGGATTCCTGGCCTTTGCCCCCAGCAGATACAAATGTTAATGGATGCTCAGAACTGTGAATCCAGGAGAGAGGTGAGCACTCTGGGTAATCTTTTACTGTCTACTTCTAACAATGCATTCTGGGATATTTTCTACCCTAGGAATCTTTATGCTTTTTAGGACTTTCGTGGGCCATTGCCTCTTCTTGAGAGACTAAAGAGAAATATTTTCTTCAAAAATTAAATCTAGCTGGAGTATTTTCTGGAGAGTTGGTAGAATGTAAGGGCTGCAGACAGATAGGGGTGAATCATGAGACTACAGCAATATAGTCTGGACTCCCAATTGATCAACATGCCTGTGCATACAAGCATCACCAACTGGACTATGGGAACCTTGGGTTGCTCAAAATTTGGACATAGATACTTGCAAAATGCACCAATTACCTAATTGTATGGCAAACTGAGTAACATCAATGTTATCTGAAAACAACTGTATTATTATATTGTAGGATCCCTTAAAAATAAACAAATAAAAAATAATTAAAAAACCACAAAAACAAAAAACATCAAAAAAACAAAAATTAAATCTAAAGGTAGTGTCTGCCTGGCCTGGGGGTGACACCATCCATTTGCAGGATTGCTTTTGGGCTCCATTCATAAACATATAGGGACAGTGTGAGACTCCTGAAGTGACTTTGTAATGTGCAAGCCAAGTGTGGCATAGTGATGGATGTGTAAACTGACAAGTCTGAGCTCTAGAAAAAGCCAGTGGAGTGGAAAAAAAAACAAACCACAGTGTGCCCTGGTTGTCTGTCTTGAGTACCTCATGCCCTGCTTGTCTTGTTGTAAATGTATTGTTAACGTTACCTTGTTCAAGATTGACTAAGGCTGATTAAAACCCTTGAAAGGGCTCTTGTTCCCAAGATGTGCTATAGAACATTTTAATGACTAAATAAAATTATGGTGCAATTTCACTTGATTAAAGACAAAACTAAAAACCTGTGCAATTTCCAGTGTGCGTGCTAAGATAATGATTTAAAAACAACTTAAAGAATTTAGAGACTGGATCTTGCTGGAGCCAGAAGCCGGACAATGGGAAGAGGGCATTTTTGTGGTATTAGTTGGTTTTCTGTTGCTATGACAAAACACTTGAGATAAACAACAGAAAAGGAAGAAAGGTGAGCTGGGTATGGCTGTGTACACATGAAATCCCTGCTTTCAGGAAGATCCTGAGTTGGAGGCCAACCTGGGCTACCTAGTGAGTAGTGAGACACTACACCACAGGGGGAGGAGGAATGGTTTGTTCGGGCTCATAGGGTCAGACATTTCAATCTATGGTTGCTTCGCCTTATAGTTTGGGGCCTAAGGTGAAGCAGAACATCATGACAAACACGTGACAGATACAAGTTTACATTATGGTAGCCAAGAAGTAAAGAGTGAGGAAAAGGCCAGCCACAGCCGTTCAGGGGTGTGCCCTCCACAAATGCCATCAACTAGTCCAACCCCTAAAACTCTTACCACCTCTCAACAGCACCATCAGCTGGGGGCCAGGCTTCAGTATAGGAGTCAACTCTTCACATTCCTGGGCTAGCTTCCTCTCACCTTGGCTCCCTGTGGGGTTGGTTTCTTTCATCCCCCACTGGGTTCTTTAATGCTTCCAATGGTCTCAAGAGCTTTAAAGAAAGTACCACAAATCATAGCTGCTGTTATTAAGTTGTCTGGGATTTCTAGCTCCTCTCTGGAAATTGCTGTTACAGATTTGTTTCTATGTTCACCATTTCAAATTCTTCCCAGAGCCCCAGAACAGAGGTCCTCCCAGCATCCCAACACAACCTATGGGTAAGAGAAAAATGGGACCATTTCTCAAGGTGTGCCTTAGCTTGTTGATAAGACAACTGACAAAAGCAATCTAGGGGTGCCAGGCGTGGTGCTGCACACCTTTAATCCTAGCACTGGGGAGACAGAGGCAGGCAAATCTTTGGGAGTTCAAGACCAGCCTGGTCTACAGAGTGAGTTCCAGGACAGCTGGGGCTATAGGGAGACCCTGTCCATCAGGATGGTGACACATGAGTGGATGAGTTTTGATGAAAGGCACTAAAAATGAGCAATGTAAACTGTTCATATTTTCTACTGACAAGTGAATGAGACCTTTGTAAGTTCTGGTAAGGAGTATCACATACCTGGGCAGCTAAGTCTTTTTTTTTTTTTTACTATTTTATTTTATTTTTGTATGTGTATGAATGTACGTACTGTCTGCATGTAGGTCTGTGCACCCGTGTCATGCAATACCGTGGAGTTCAGAAGAGAGTCTTGGATTCCCCTGGAACTGGAGTTCTCCTGGAATTGGAGTTACAGACGGTTCTTAGCCGCTGCCTGGGTGCTGGGGATCGAACTCGGGTCCTGTGCAAGAGCAGTCGGTGCTCTTAACCGCTAGGCCATCTCTCCAGCCCCGCAGATAAGTCTTGAACAAAGAAAGTCATGCTCAGGGAGAAACAGGAATTAGGACAAGGTCATGGTCCCATGTACGAGGAGAGATGAAGCTTTGGTTGCCAGTGTCCAGGCTGAGGGTGGAAGCAGATGGGATGGCGTCCCTTCTCTACATGGATGAACTTCGGAGTGCTTCAAGACGACCTCTTCTCTGCCTCCCTCTCTATCTCCATCACGCCTCAATCCCAGCTTGGATTCTGCAGCCTAGGTCCCTCAGTCCACACTTTGTTCCTTCTCCTCACCTCAAGGACTTTGCAATGCAGCAGTTTCTGTCTGGATCTCCTCTCTTCTATTACTTGTTTAGCTGATTCTTAGTTTTAAGATTCAAATATCAGAGCTGGAGAGATGGCTCAGCAGTTAAGAGCACCGACTGCTCTTGCAGCGGACCGGGGTTCGATGCCCAGCACCCACATGGCGGCCAAGAATCGTCTTTAAGCATGGCATGGTGGTGCACACCTTTAATTCTAGCACTCAGGAGGCAGAGGCAGGCAGATCTCTGTGAGGTCAAGGCCAGCCTGGTCTATAGAGTGAGTTCCAGCCTAACTGGGGTTATAGGGAGACTCTCAAGATAGATAGCAAAAAAATTTGGATTAGCTGGTCAAACAGCCAGTGAGCTCCACTCCAGCCCACACTCAATCATTTTATTTTTAGTTATTTATTTTTATTTTGCACATATGAGTGTGTCACCTCATGATGTAAGTGCATCCATGCCATGCAATGTCTTTGGAGGCCGGAAGAAGCCATTGGATCCACTAGAAATGGAGCGACAGATGGTTGTGAGCTGCCATGTGGTTGGACTACTTGATGGAGTTGGCGGCGGGCACACCCTGAACGGCCGTGGCTGGCCTTTTCCTCACTCTTTACTTCCTGGCTACCATAATGTAAACTTGTATCTGTCACATGTGTCCGTCATGATGTTCTCAAAAAAAAAAAAAAAAAAAAAAAAAAGACTCAAGTATCACCTGTTCAGGGAAGCCTCACTGATTCTGGTCTGTGGTCTCTTCACCATCCCCTGAGTTACCATTTTCTCTTTGTATTCATTGTCTCTTTCAGAGCACCTTTCTCAACAGTAACAAATAATTTTGGAATTAGACATTTTTTTCCTGCTTGCCTCTGCCTTCGAGTCTACAAGAGTGGCTTGTAGCTAATGAACGGCTAATACATATTAAAGAACAAATTTAGTGAACATGCATATGTCTTCATAAATGTAATGGGAAGTTTGGGATATTTATTTATTTATTTATTTATTTATTTATTTATTTATTTATTTTTGCGACATCATCTCCCTGTAGCCCCAGGTGGCCTAGAAGTCACTCTGTAGACCAGGCTGGCCTTGAACTCAGAGATCTGCCTGCCTGTGCCTCCCAAGTGCTGGGATTAAAGGGGTGTGCCACCACACCCGGCTTAAAGACGTTTCTTAGCCACCATGTGAGTGCTGGGAATCGAACCTGGGTCCTTTGTGGGAGCAGTTGGCGCTCTTAACCGCTGAGCCATCTCTCCAGCCCCCTGTTTTTGCTTTTGTTAGGATAGTGTACAGTGGTTGGTTCCTAGCACCCACGTAGCAGCTCACAACCATCTGTCGCTCCATTTCTAGTGGATCCAATGGCTTCTTCCGGCCTCCAAAGACATTGCATGGCATGGATGCACTTACATCATGAGGTGACACACTCATATCTGCAAAATAAAAATAAATAACTGAAAATAAAATGATTGAATGTGGGCTGGAGTGGAGCTCACTGTCTAAGTGTTTGACCAACTAATCCAAATTTCTTTGCTATCTATCAGCTGTTAGAGGC
The DNA here is from genome assembly GCA_009823505.1 of Rhizomys pruinosus. NCBI lineage: Eukaryota > Metazoa > Chordata > Mammalia > Rodentia > Spalacidae > Rhizomys > Rhizomys pruinosus. The sequence goes on from VZQC01006754.1 coordinate 2,891,896, forward strand.
TGAAGGATGTTCTTCCAAAATGTGTATGTGAAAGTCCTAACCCTCAGTATCTCAGAATATGACTGTATTTAGAAACAGTCTTTAAAGAGGTGCTTCTGTTAAAATGAAGTCGCTGTGGCTGATATTAGTCTTACGTTACTGATCCTTATGAGAATAAGATGCATCAGATGTGCTTCAGTGCAGAGGAAAGGGCAGGCCTGGAATGACCCCATGGAAGACAGGAGACAGCCTCAGAAGGGACTGACATTGCCCACGCCTTAATCTTGGGCTTCGTGTGTCCAGAATTGGTATATTTCTACAGCTTAAGTCTATGCTGTTTTGTCATGGGGCCTCTAGCTGATGAATGCAACTGTCTTGGGTTAGGTAAGGGGTCTCTTTTGGGGGAGAGACTTCTGCTGCTCCTCAAGCATGTATTTTTATTATTATTATTATGGCCTCATCCAACTTTAAGCTTCAGGAAAGATGGAATAAAATCCCCTCTTCCTCCGTAGGAAGTGTCCTGTGTGTGCATGTGAAATAACTACATGAAGGAATTCAGGAATCGGACTGGGAGGCTGAGACTCAGTGCTCGTCAATGCTGCTGTACAGAATGGGCGATAGTTCATACCCTACAGGCGCTAATCTGAACACTGTACACAAAATAGATTTAAAATCCTTGTTCCTTGTGGTGCTCATATCCTGCTGCTATCAGAGTAATGTAATGTAACTGTAAAGAAGGTAAAGAAGTTTACATAACAGGGCCTGGTCTAACCTAAGACACAACGCAGTGGCTTTGGGTGCAGAATTTAAGATTGTGTCAAAAATATGCAAAAATGTGTAAATAGTTCGTTATAAGTGGCGGGGACTGGAGCCAGGGCTTACCCACGCTAGCTGAGAGCTCTACTCCCAAGCAAGCTATACCCCGCCCAAAGTAAAGTATTCCTTAATGTGATACTTTTAAAATACACAATTAGTACAAAAATACCCACCATAACAAATGAAATATCAAAATCCTAAGGGAAAATAGAATGTTTATGCAGGCTGCTAAATATGAGCTAAAGAGAAATACATAAAATTAGTGTGTGGACAGGACGTTCGGAGGGGAGGTCGGTAGCTGCTTTAGCTAGATGGCTAGAGGAGACCCCAGGGTGAAGGAAGGGATGAAGGATAGCCAGGGAGCATTGGTGAAAACTTTCTCTAAGCAGCAAAATAACAGTGGTATGCTCACCGTTGGGGCCTGGGAGTTCCCCAACCATGGGTTCTTGGCGTGTGCTTCCTCCTGTGGAGTGGGCCCCAAATCCAAACGAAATGCTGTGTCTTGTCCCTGGATCATTCACGCTGTGATTGTAGCCATGGGCACATCTTTCCAGCCTAGTCATTGCTGTAGCTCATAGGGCTCACGTCTAGGGAAGACTGTTCCTGATTAACCCATCCCCTCCCTCGCCCCCCGCAGCCTGCTTAGTACCTTCCCATTGCTGTGGAAGCTAGCAGCATCGAGGAAGCTTCCTGGTCAGTACCAACTTGATTTACCCACGTCTTGTGACTAAAGTGTGTGGAGTCTTCAGCAGTAGGGCCTGAGTCTTGAGCTCTGGTGGGAACTGGGAGCAACGGCTACAGCCTGTGTTTTTTGGTCTGTGGGACACCCTGAAAAACAGCTCAAGGGGATACCCTGGCACTACTCTTTTTTTTCCTCATTTTTTTTTTTTTGATTTTCTGCACACATACCCTCCACCCATATACCAAAAATGCCTAAGTCTGAAGATAAATGGTAGCTTAATTCTAGAACCTGTTAAGGGATTCACAACATAAGAACACAGTTGTTTTCAGATCACAAGGAATGTAACATTAACGTTGCTCAGTTTGCCTTACAACTAGGTACTTGGTGCTAGCATCTGCAGATGAGGGATACCATTCGCTGTTTGTTTTTCTGGGACTGTATTACTTAACATAATATCTTCTAGTTCCATCCATTTACCTGCAAAGTTCATGATGTCATCTTTCTTTACTGTTGCATAGAAAGCACTGCACTTTTTATTTGACAGCCTGTGATTTCTGGAGGAGCAGAAACTCCTTTGTAGGGTAACTCCAATTAATCTCTTTTTGTCTCTCTGTCTATCTCTGTCTCTGTCTCCCCTCTGTCTCTGTCTCTGTCTCTGTCACACACACACACACACACACACACACACGCACACACACACACACACGCACACACACACACACAAGCTTATGAAACTGTAGCTTTCCACAGTGCTCCCTTTCTAGTTCCCTGGATTCTCCAAGTCAAACATATAAATTTAAAGATTCTATACTAAGATCCATATAGGAGAAGAGTGTGTGATGTTGGTTTTTCTGGGTCTGGGTTGTGTCACGAAGTATAATATTTTCTAGTGGAACCAAATCTTAAGTTACATGGTCTACTAATTTGAAAAAATAAATTAAGTATCAAATAGGCCAAAGCCAAGGAGTTCCCTACCATGAGTGGTCCTGTTCTCCAGGGAATACTGGAGGGGTGCTCTTGGCATCTAGTAGAAGGAAGCAAGGGTGCCTTGAAAAATCCTACCACACACAGGACAGTCTTACTCCTCAGCCCACAACGCAACGAGCTCTGGTCAAAATGTCTGTCGTGTGTGTTTGGGAAACCTGGTATACATGGAATGAGTCTGTGAATAGAATCTGTCGACGAGGTCAGCGATTACAGAAAAGGAGCAGATGGGCGGAAACTCCAGGACGCCCTCGCCTCTCTATGCCTCTCCAAATGCTACCCATTTCTTTTATGCGTGGGCAGAAGCCATTTTCCACCACATGCCCTCCTCATTAACTAGTCACCACCCACAGCCCCTCATTTCCATGTAACCACTCCAGGCACCGAAGATGCCCTGTGTTTGCAGAGGCAGGTGGAGACCAGCCAATTACAAGGCTATTCGCTGCAAGCAGAGTGCCTTCCTCCTCTCTCTGTGAGCTGCACTTTCAGGCTGGTGAGTCCTTTAGCTCGGTGGCTGTCCAGCCTGGCTGTCTAATTCTTGCCAATGGAGTGCCATATTCTGTTCTAAATGGAATAGTGCCTTTATAGGTTCTAAGCGGAAGAAATATCCACCCCTTCGCATGCTGTATTCATAGCTGATTAAAGGAATCACATTTCAGCAGTCTATTCCTCACTAAAATGATTTGAAAGATTTGGTACATTTGAATTGAATTTTGTTGCCGTACAACTATGTGTCTAGAACAACTGTTCTTGGTCTAATGAACCAGAACAATGCCATAAACAACAACAACAACAACAACAACAACAACAACAAATGCCTACAAAGCCCAGCATATAACATGCAGGCCAGCAAAAGTGTGTTAGTTACTAAGGTGGACTAGAGGGACACTAGGTTATGAGGGTGCCTGCCACTCGTGTCCAGCATTCTTGGGCAGAGTAAGTCAGAGTGTTAAGACATTTGAACTAGAAATCTGAATGTTTAAGTGAACATATCATTTGGGAACGGGTTCCTTGCTTGGGTGTATGAGTGCCCATGGACTCGTCTGCACATGCATGTGTAGGGCAGAGGTCACCCTTGGATGTCACTCTCAGACACCATCCATCTTAATTTTTGTGATGGATGTCTCACTGAACCCTGAGTTTGGTGGTCAGCTATGGCGGAGTTTTCGCTTGCCCCTATTGTTACGATGAAACTTGGACTGTATTAGTCACTTTTCTGTTGTTGTGATAAAACCACCATGACCAAGGGAACTTATAAAAGGAAAAGTTTATTTGAACTTAAAATTGGCAGTTCCAGGGAATTAAAGAGTCCATTGTGGGGGCTGGTGAGATGGCCTAGTGGTTAAGAGCGCCGACTGCTCTTGCAGAGGACCTGGGTTCGATCCCCAGCACCCACATGGCGGCTGAGAACCATCTTTAACTCTAATTCCAGGAGAACTCCAGTTTCAGGGGAATCCAGCACCCTCTTCTGACCTCTGTGGCATTGCACGAAACGGGTGCACAAACTTGCATGCAGACAGTACATTCATACACATAAATAAATAAAATTAAAAAAGAGTCCATTGTGGGACTGGAGAGATGACCTAGCAGTTAAGAGTGCTGACTGCTCTTGCAGAGGACCCGGGTTCGATCCCCAGCACCCACATGGCAACTGAGAACCGTCTTTAACTCCAGTTCCAGAGGAATCTGGCACCCTCTACTGACCTCCATGGCACTGCACGACATGGTGCACAAACCTACACGCAGACAGTACATTCATACACATAAAAAAAAAAAAAAAAAAAAAGAGTCCATTATGGCAGGGAGGCATGGTGGTAGGAGCTGGAGCAGAAAGCCGAGGTTCACATCTTCCAATGAGCACAGGAAGTCAAGAGAGCCTCTGGAGACTAGCAAGGCTTGTTAAATTCTCTAAGCCACCTCCAGTGATGTACTTCCTCCAGCATGGCCACACCTTCTAAGATCTCTCAAAACAGTGCCACCAACTGGGGACAAAATGTCTGAATACTTAAAGCCTATGGGGGACACTCTCATTTAAACCACCACATTCCACTCCCTGACCCCCATAGGCTCATGAACATATAAAATGCAAAATGCATTTAGTACAACTTTAAAAGTCCCCATAGTCTTTACCAGTCTCAATTCTATTCAAGAGTCTACAGTCCAAAGTCTCTTCTGAGACCCAGGCCAATCTCATAACTGTAAGCTCCTGTAAAATTAAAAGACAAATTACATACTGCCAACATACAGTGGAACCAAATACCCATTCCCATTCCAAAAGGGAGGAATAGAGGCATAGTGAAGAAATACTGGACCAAAACAAGACTGAAAACCAGCAGGGCAAACACCAAGTCCAGTAGCTCCATGTGCGACTTCTGGGACTTGACTTCCAAAGGGCTGAGATGGCTCAGCTCTTCCAGCTTTGCTTGCAACATACATCTCTTCCTTAGGCTGGTACCACTCCCTGTATGCAGTTCTCCTTGGCAAATATCTCACAGCTCTGGCATCTCGAATGTCTTCTGGAGGTCTCCACTGCCAACCAGGCTTCACAGCTTCACACAATGGCCTATCAGGGCCTTCTTTATGCAGGGATGCCCCTGCTGCACTCTGCCTGTCCTCGGTGCCTCTCTGAAACTATGGAGGAAGAACTGATGACCCCTTCACTCTTGCATCTTTCATGCCTCTAAAGCCAGCACCATGTGAACGAAACTGCAAGTTTGGGATGGACTCTGTCCTACTTCAACCACATTCACAACTTTTCTCTGCCCTTTCATTATTTTCCTTTCAAAAGCTGGAGGCTTAGCTGGGTGTTGTCTTGCCCTGAATGTACTGTTTCTGTTCTTTACTTGTAAATCTTGGGGAATCTCCTTTTTTTGTAAATTTTATTTATTTTTGTATGTGTATGGATGTACTGGCTGCATGTAGGTTTCTACACACGTTTCGTGCAATGCCGCGGAGGTCAGAAGAGGGTCTCGGATTCCCCTGGAACTGGAGTTCTCCTGGAATTGGAGTTACAGACGTTCTCAGCCACCATGTGGGTGCTGGGGATTGAACCTGAGTCCTCTGCAAGAGCAGTTGGTGCTCTTAACCGCTAGGCTATCTCTCCAGCCCTCGAGGCCTCTCCTTAATCATTTTAATCTCACTTTTCCATTGTTTACTTATAAATAGCTAGGCTTCTCCTTAATCACTTTAATCTCCTTATCAAAGGGAGCTTCTCCTTCATATGCCTTGACTCCAACATTAATCTCCCTCCTGCACTTTTCTAATTCAAACTGTACATTCTGCATTTCTCTCTGCCCCATTTGCTCTTTTTCACTGTAGATCTGTATAATATTCACCATTAATAGCCACACCACCATTTCTACATTAGGCTGTCTTGAAATATCCTCCACAAAAGAAATTAGTCCATTGCTTTTCAACTTAGCCTCAGGCAAGCATTTAGGCTGTGGGCAAACTCTAGCCAGACTCTAACAAAATATTCCAGTTGCTGCTTAAGTCTTTATTTTCCTCTGGAAATACATTTATTTATATATATATTTTTTATCAAATCTATACCTGTGTCCTCCCACCCCCCCACCCCACCAGAGCACATGCTTTTCATCTCTTTCTCAGTCTTTCTCAATATTCTCCATGTGGAATTTGACTGTTTTGAGCAGTTCACTGTTTCAGTCAGTTCTTTGATGCAGTCCTTTCTGTTGTTGTTGTTGCCTATATGCATCACTCCCAACTGCTTTGGACAAAAGCTCAAGAGGCCATGCACAGGAAATACTTACAACTAGGTAATTGGCACTAGCATACCATTCATCATTTGTTTTTCTGGGACTGTGTTACTTCACTCAGCATGATGTCTTCTAGCTCCAGCCATTTTCCTGCAAAGCTCATGATGTCGTCTTTCTTTACTGCAGCATAGAACTCCATTGTGTAGATGTACCACATTTTCTCTATCCACTCATCAGTTGAGGGGCATTTGTGTTGGTTCCAGCTCCTTGCTATTGTGAAGAGAGCCAAAATAAACATGGCCATGCATATATCTCTGCTGTGGGGTGAGTCTTGAGGGTACATGCCTAGGAGTGGTATGGCTGGGTCGGGTGGCAAGTTCATTCCAAGTCTTCCAAGGGTTCTCCACACTGCTTTCCATAGTGGCCGCATGAGTTTACAATCCCACCAGCAGTGGATGAGTGTTCTCCTTTCCCCACAACCTCTCCAGCACTTGGTATAATTTATTTTCTTGATCTTAGCCAGGCTTATTGGAGTAAGATGATATCTTAAAGTGGTTTTGATTCGCAAGAAATACATTTTTTTCCAGCATTGCTTTCTTTCAGGCTTCTACTAGAATGGCCCATTAAGCTCTGCTTGCAGCAGTCAACAGCTTTTCTAGCCCAAAGTTCCAAAGTCTTCCACATTTCTCCAAACACCCACATGGTCAGGTTCTTCACAGCCAACAGCCCACTCTCTGGTACCAAATACTGTATTAGTCAGTGTGATAAAACCACCATGACCAAGGGAACTTAAACAAGGAAGAGTTTATTTGAGCTTATGATTGACGGTTCCAGGGAATTAGAGTCCATTGTGGAGGGAGGCCTGGTGGCAGGAACTGGTGCAGAAAGCTGAGGTTCACATCTTCCAATGAGCACAGGAAGCCAAGAGTGAGACACTAGAGACTCCAAGGCTTGTTAAACTCACTAAGCCTGCCCCCAATGATGTACATCCTCCAGCATGGCCATACCTTCTAAGATCTCCCAAAACAGCACCACCAACTGGAGACAAAATGTCTGCATACTTGAAGCCTATGGGGGTCATTCTCATTCAAACCACCACATGGACCAAAACCAATTTGGGGAGAAAAGGGTTTGTTTGGCTTACAGGTTACAGTTCATAGAGGAAGCAGAGCAGGAACGTGGACATGGGGACTGAAGCCGAGATCATGGAAGAATGCTGCTTGCTGGCACCCTTCGTCTGGCTTGCCCAGCTACGCTCAGCCACAGTGGGCTGGGCACTTCCACATCAACCAGAAATGTAAAGACCGCCTTATAGACATGTTCACAGGGCATTCTGGTTGAGAGAATTCCTCAGTTGAGGTCCTCTCCTCCAAAAGTGACTGTAGTTTGTGTCAGATTGACAAAAACTAACAAGCACAATTGACCGCATTGTCAACATGACACACAAACACATCACTTTTATATCATATTTTTCCTCTCTTGCTTATCCACAAGATCTCCTGTTAATATCATAATATAAACTACAGCTTTACAAGTCCTGTAGTGTTTAAGAGTCAAACACTTTGAAAGTCTAATGTCTTGTTAAAAATCCAAACACTCTTAACTGTAGGATCTTTTAATAAAGAATAAGAGAAATACTTTCTTACTTCAAAACAGAAGAACCCAGTAAGTATACTTACAAAAACCAAAGTTCAGCAGTGTAGCTCAGTGTCTGATACCAGGGACTAACTCTTAATCTTCTGAGCTCTAAGGGGCTTAGATAGTCCCATCTCTTTATCTCTGCCATCTGCAACAGGTACAATTTGTCCAGTAGGCTCAGGCCAGCTCTCCTCTCTACCTGCCACTGTCCTTGGGGAATGCCCCACAGTCGCTTTGGAAGAGAGAACCTCAGTTGAGGTTAATATATGCCTCATAGACATGGTCACAGGCCATTCTGGGGGAGGAAATTTCTCTAATGAGGTTCCCTCTTCCCAGGTGACTGAGTTAATGTATGTCATCTTGACAAAAATCCAGCCCAGCTGGCTAGCCAGTGAGCCTCAGATATCCATCTTTCTCTACTTCCCCAGCCAGCAGGGAACTGTGTCAGTTCCTAGTGACAAGAGAAACAATTTGCAAGGAGAAAGCCTTGTTTGGGCTCATGGATTCAGAGGTCACAGCCCATGTTTGGGTCTGTGGTGAGGCAGAGCTCTGAGACTGAGAACTTGGGATAGAACATGGGTGCTTCCTTTGTGGTCAGTAATGAGAGAGAGAGAGAGAGAGAGAGAGAGAGAGAGAGAGAGAGAGAAGAGCATGGGTTCCAGTATCTCCTTCAAGGACACACCTCCAATGACCTAGCTTCCTCCAGCTAGGTCCTCACCTCCTAAAGTTTCCACCACCTCCCAGTACCAGCAGCATCCACCAGACACCATGCCCTCCTCACTCGAGCTACAGGAAGACACTTGCTATCTTGCACTGGCCTCTTTCCCTCCACGAGCCTCCCTCATCTTACTAGTCTCCTCTTGGACCAGCTGTGCAGCTTTGAATCTTTGTCTCAGGTTGTGCCTTAGAGAGAACCCAAACTAAGATTCAAGGGAATCCTAAGTTCTTTGGGGTATGTTCAACTTAGATTCTATTTGCTTCCATTTGCAATAGACTGGGCATATCACTAAGGTGTAGATGCCTGCCGTTGCTTAAGACTTTTATGTGTATATTTTTGTAGTACTGGGAGTTGAACCTGTAGTCTTGTCCACACTAGGAAGGAGCTTTGCTACTGAGCTACATCCCAAGATTCTCAACACCCTCTTTTTGAGAAAAGTTCTCAATGTTTTGCCCAGGCTGGCCCTGAATTTGTGGTCCTCTTGCTTCTGTCTCCCCAATTACTTGGATTATAGTTGTATACCACCATGCACAGCAACCCATCTGTACTTACACTAGTAAAGACTGAGAGAGACTTTAGTAGTAGTCTTAACTCATAACACACACACACATACACACACACACACACCATCCACATGACAGGAAGGAGGATAGAAATCAAAAGGATTTGGTCAAAGAGCAGGGAATCCAGTGATTCCTACATTTTCTCACTGGCTAACGTCCCAGTGATTTCAGCTCCACACAGCCCATGATAAGGGCATTTTTCTTTTATCTTCTTGTTTAATTTTCCTTCTAATGACTTTAAAGGGCACTGGAAATTACTTTGGATTGTGACAAAAAAAGATCCAGGACCTTTTTTCTTCTATTTCTTTTAATAGTCATTCAAGGGGACATAGTATAATTGAATTAAGATACTTCCAGGGGTGAATTATAGGATAATAATTCAGACCTTTCCATTTAATAGGAGCTGGCCTGTGGCCTTGGGTCCACTAGATCTGAAGGGTGAATTACTGCTCCATAACTCACTAGCTTCCATTTTAAAGAGACCCTGGTTAAAGAGAATTACCATCAACGTCCGAGTCAGGGAGAGGCAACCTGACAGACACTGAGAGGAAGGGGCAATGTGGAGAGGAAGTGTAGGAAGGAATCTGGAAGCTCAGCTTCTCAGTTCAAAGAAGTCAGACATCAGAGAAAAATGTCTGACCCTCAGTAAAAATGCATGGCCTTTCAGCCCATCAGCACCCTGGGTGTTTTTCATCAAAGCCTCAACACACACATGCAGAAATCTTACCCATTCCATTCTTTCAGATCTGATGAAACGACTAATTGAACTTTAAGCATAGCCAGGATGTAAGGCCAGTTGAAGCAGGTGTCTTTACATCTTGGACGGGAAAGAGCAAGCAGTGGATCTGAGGCCCCCAGAGGTCTCCTTTCTCCCTGATGTCTAAACTGCCACTATTTCACTTGAAGTCTTTCCATTTCCTCTTTATTATTTGTTATTTTTATTTTTTTTTTTACATGTATGAGTATATTGCCTGCATGTATGTAAGCGGACTTGTGTCCTGTGGTGCCTGCAGAGGTCAGAAGATAGCATTACATCCCCTGGAACTGGAGATAAGGATGGTTAACCACCATGCGGGTACCTGGAATCGAACCCAGGTCCTCTGCAAGAGCAGTTAGTGCTCTTAACTACTGAGCCATCTCTCCAGGCCTCATTTCCTCTTAAAAAAAAAAAAAAAAGAAGTGACATTGGACATAGTTTAAATGTTGTGACCCTAACTCATGGGCAGATATAAATTCAGACCTAAACTCCTCACCTGAGAAATCTCAGGGCATTGTTTGCCCTCTTTGGATTTTTAGGTTTCTTGTCTATAAAATGAGGATTATACCAATAATAGTTTCACTGAACTGCTGTGTAGATTAAAGAATGGTATTGGTTTAAAGATGAAACTTACAAGGGAATGCGTGGTGCTAGCTGGTGGGACCATACATAGAGGTTCTGGAAACTTTGAGAGGTGTGACTTCACTGGATTAAACAGGTCTCTGAGGGTGTGGCTTGAAGGCTGTGCAGGGGCTCCAGTGGATTATCCCATCTCTCTCTCTCTGCTTTCTGCCTGATGTGAGGTGAACAGCTCTCCTCTGCCACAGGCTCCAGCCAGCATAATGTTCTGACACATGTAGGAACCAAGTGACCATGGACCGAACCTGTTTGAAACTGTGAGGCAAAAGAAGTCTTCCTCCCTTAAGTTGGGCTGTTAGATAGTTCATCACAGCAATGGGAAAAGTAACTAAGACAAATGACTGTGAAATGTGGCAAAGTGCCTACATCAAATAAGATGTCAACAAAGAATAAACATTATTACCGTTAAGAAATATCCTTCAGAGAGTGAGATGTGTACCAGGAATTGCAGATTGGCCGTGTTCTTGTTCTTCTGGAATCTAGAATGTTGCTGCTGCTCCAAGAAAGATATAAAAAGATGATTCATTCAGGGCTGGAGAGATGGCTTAATGGCCAAGAGCACTGACTGTTCTTACAGAGGACCCAGGATCAGTTCCCAGCACCCAAATGGCTGCTAGAAACTGTCTGTAACTCCATATTTATTTTATTTATTTATTATTTTTTTATGTGTATGAATGTACTGTCTGCATGTAGTTTGGTGCACCCATGTCATGCAATGCGGCGGAGGTCAGAAGAGGGTGTTGGATTTTCCTGGAACTGGAGTTAAAGACAGTTCTTAGCTGCCGTGTGGGTGCTGGGAATCAAACCTGGGTCCTCTGCAAGAGCAGTTGGTGCTCTTAACAGCTGAGCCATCTCTCCAGCCCCATTTTTTTAAAGATATGTATGAATCATCTTTTTTATTTATCTTTTTATGTGTATGAGTGTATTGCCTGTATGCGTGTAAGCGCACCCCTGTCATACAATGCTGCAGAGTTAGAAGGGGCATTGGATCCCCTGTAACTGGAATTACAGACAGTTGCTAGCCACCATGTGGATGCTGGTAATTGAACCCAGGTCCTCTGCAAGAGCAGCCAGTGCTCTTGACCAGGGAGCCATCTCTCCAGCCCACATATCTTTTTCTAATATGCCACTAATGGGCAGTTGTGGCCTCTGGGGTAAACCTAACTCTTGTGAGCTTCTCTAATTCCAGAAGCATTGACCTCAATTCTCAAGCTTAAGCCATTGCTGCTGATAGGACAGCTCTTGGTTTCTCCTCCTCTCTGACCTCTCACCCATCAGCTGCCAACCCTTTCCTATCGACCCCAAACTTTCACCTAGAGATAAAAAGAAATTACATTTAATTTATCACAGTTCATTAAAATGAAAAATAAAATTTATTTTGCATCAAAATGGGAAAAACACAACTCGTTTATTATTAGCATATAAATGGCACTTTTTAATGTCACTCGGCCTCAAAAATCACTTACATTTTCAGTGATCACAGCACACAAAATTAATTTTTGATAGCCTTTTGTGATTTGGCTGAAAATTCTTATTTCTTTTTTGTGCTTTAAACAGCAAACTGTATCCACTGCTATTCATAGCAAATTTTAGATAATGAAGCAATTAAAAATACATGGATTTAAGATCTTATCTCATTTTTCCTTTGGCCTATTTCTGCTTCATTATTCATGAAGGGATATGTTTAATTCAGAGTTAGTAATTGCAGATAGATCTAGTATAAATTGTGCCTCACACTCTTTACCCATTTCAATTTATTTTAGCAAATAGATCTCTATTTGGGAAAAAAAATAAAGTCCCAGAGAGAAGGGAAAGTATGACAGAAATGCAGAAATCCCTATGTATATGTGTGCACCGATTAGTGTATCCAAATAAGATCTCACACATGCTAATAACTACATTTCCCAGGGATTTATTAAGAGCCAGGCAGGGTGATAACTTTAATATATGGTATTTTATTCAAGCTTCGAAGTAATTTTAGAAGGAAGGTGGCTAGTCATCCCATCTCCCAGATAAAGAGGAAGGCTCAGAGAGGTTGCCAAACTGACCTGACACCACACTGTTAGAAATGACAAGAATCCATAATTGGAACTTGGCTGTCTGCCTCTGGAGAGGCAGACGGCCATCAAACTAGTCTTCCTCTGTGTCCCAGAACTAAGTGTCTTAGTGCCCTGAGGACACCTGTCAAAGGCTATTGGAATCACACCACTGTTTTATCCCATGTAACAGTATCTCTAGTTTATATAGTGGCTGGTCCAAAGAACCTGTGACTTACACAGTTTCCGTGAACCCCACATAGATTTTAGGAATGTGTATCTTAGAGAAATAACAGAACAAAGATACATGGTTTCTTGTAGTACAGGTTTTATGTTCTTATAAAATAGAGCAAAGGAAGTAACAAAAAAAAGGAAGAAAAGAGAAGGAAAGAAATAAAACAAACCTTATGGGCTGAAAAAGTTCAACCGTAGAATAAGTTCTGATGTATTTATTTAATATTATACTATGAAGTTGTCAAAATGATGGATAAGAATGTTAGTTTCCTGCCATGCAAAAAATATTTGCAGTGAAATATTATTTTACAAAATAGCAGGCTTATGAAAAAACATGTCTAACCTTGTCCTATTTTCCTAATGCTAATAATAATATTAATACCAATAATGTACATGTACATATGTTTGGGAGATAATGTGGTAGAGAAACTCAGCCCAGTAGAGATCTAACACAAAGCACATGCCTCTTAAAATTTTCTAAGTTATGTTCAAAAGTGAAATTAATTTTAGTGACATATTTTACTTATGACTAAATATCCAAAGATTATCATCTCACAACATAACCAGTCTAAGACTTAGTAACAGGTGTTTCACTATTTAGTGAATCTGGCGTATCTTAGACACTTGAAACAAATCTCAGGACTTGCCACATTTCCAATGCTCAGTGCCCAGTGCCCAGCATGTAGCTGAGATGGGCCTGGAGACTACCCACCAATGGTCTTTGGTTAGTGCGATTAAGATATAGTTGTCCTGCTGGGCATGGTGGCGCATGCCTTTAACTCTAGCACTTGGGAAGCAGAAGCAGGAGGATCTTTGTGAGTTCAAGGCCAGCCTGGTCTACAGAGTGAGTTCCAGGACAGCTGGAACTACAGGGAAACCCTGTCTCAAAAAAACCAAAAAAAAAAAAAAAAGATATAGTTGTCCTTTCCTTAGAATACTCTTTCAAATTTTCTGATTTTTAAAAAATTAATTGCAATTGCAGTGAGAGAGTTATTTTCAAAAACGGGGAGAGAGATCTGTGAGTCAGACAAGTCAATTGTCAGAGAGCACACAGCTAAGAATTTGTGAGATGAGAATCTGATCTGAAAGTTCATTACTTTTGCTCACCCACGAGCTGAGAGGCTTACCTTGTCCATCACACCTTCTGTACCCCCTTTTCTTTCTTTATCCATCTGCTGGGTGTTGTACTTGTGTGTGCGTACAGAGGTCAGAGGCTGGCATTGGGTGTCTTCCTCTGTCATTCTTCTGTTCTAGTTTGTCTTCCATTGCTGTGACAAAACACTCTGACCAACACCGACTTGAGGAGGAAAGGGTTTATTCAGCTCACATCTCCCGGGTCATAGTTCATCACTCTGGGAACCCAAGGTAGGAACTCAGGGCAGGAACCTGGAGGCAGGAGCTGAGGCCCAGACCATGGAAGAATGTTTCTTACTGGCTTGCTCCCCTGGCCTATGCCCAGCCTGTTTTCTTATTCCATACACAACAACCTGCCCAGCGCTGGTACCACCCATAGTGGGCTGGGCCCTCCCACAATCAAGATAATACTCCACAGACATGGCCACAGGCTAGTCCAATGGAGGCAATTCCCCAATTGAGGTTCCCTCAACCTAGGTGTGCCAAGTTGACACGAAAGCTATCTAGCACACCTTCCTATTTTACTTTTATTTTTATTTTATGTGTATGAGTGCACTGCTTGCATGTAGCCAGGTGCACCATGTTATGGGATGCCTGCAGAGGTCAGAAGAGGGGGTTGGATCTCCTGGAACTTAGGTTACAGACGGTTGTTAGCCGCCATGTGGGTCCTGGGATTCGAATCTAGGTCCTCGGCAAGAGCAGCATTGTCTGCTAACTGCTGAGCCATCTCTCCAGTCCCTTACTTTCTATTTTTGCATCTTATTTTTTGAGACAGGATCCCTCACTGAACCTGAGATCCACCTGTTCACCTCCTCCTATCATCAAGATTTCAGACATTATTTTTTTTATGTGGGTGATGGGGATTGAACTCAGATCCTCATTCTTTCACAGCAAGCCCTTTACTGACCGAGTCATCTCTCCATTCCCTGGAGAATTGTATCTTAATTTTGTTTGTTTTCACTGAAATGTTCCCAGTTGCCTAAATCTTATCTTCAGACTGTTTTTACATCTACACTTAGTCAGAGATAAATGCTGAAGTGCTAAGCAGAGGTTCTTCCTGAATGGCTGTCTCAAATGGTGAGTTTTTTTCTAGGCAGACATAACCTGGCTTGTGGGAAAGATGCGACTGTGGCTCATAAAGTCTTCCATATGCTATTCAGATACAGAATCGTGGGCTGGGAGCCCTGCAGCCTCACCATGCAAAGGACCATTTCCAGCAGTTCAGTAGGGCATGCATTTCTCCCCTAGCAGAAAGGATGATGTCCATTAGATAGGAAGGGTTTTTTTCTTTGCATGCCAGTCGTCCACACTGCCAAAAACCAGTGCCATCTGGATCACACCCATTACTTCCCACCTTCTCTGTGATTAAATGTCTGTCACCCTGTATAATCATTTGAGCTTAATCACAGATTTCCAGTCCTGGAAGGTCACTGATTCACTTGAGAAATTTGTCACAACCCCCCCCCCCAGTCCCAATTTTCCTTTTGCAAAAGGATAAACAGAATTGAACTGATAATCAGTAAGTGAATCTTGACAAAAAATCTGTCTGATGGTAAACACTTAATAAAAGTTAACATTAAGTCAATGAAAACATCCCTAGCAGACATATCTGTATTCTTTTCTTTTCTTCTTTTCTTTTCTTTTTTACGAGATAAAAATGACAGAGATTCACTCTCTAAGAAATTGTGCTGTGTCCAGTGATTTCCTACGGAGGGTGACAGAGTTCCATTTCCTAAGAATCAAATGGGTCCGTGTCAGACAAGTCATGGCTTTTAATCTCCCTTTATTTACCATGTCACCTGTCAGTGACCTTGACTATTGCCGGCTGCCTCGTGCTCTGCAGTTTCCTGATAAGTGTGTTTACAGCTTTTGAAGTCATGTCTGCAGAAACCCACATCTGGTTCACTCGGGCCGTAGCAGACACAATGAAGTACAAAGCCTACCTCAGCTGAGCACACAATCCAGGTCCAGTTCCCCAGAGGACCCAGGGGGCAGGAAGTCCATGGTGCTTTGATGGCTGATGCTGCCGGGGAGCAGAAAAGTTATCGCTGGAAGTCCTCCTGGAACTGGCAGGATGCTGGGACCACAGACTCAGGAATGGAAGCATGAACTCTGCCCAAGGAGGGCTGCAATACAGGACCCATATCAAGGCATTTTCGTCGTGTGACACGATTCCTGGGGAGACACATGTCTACTCAGTCAGAAAGGGAACCAAGAGCAGAGCAAAGTACAGATACTTCTAAAGTTCGGCTCAATCAGTGAGTTGTATTGGGGTTATTTACAGGAACAGTGTGAGGAGCTGCTTATGGGAACAGAAATGACCCAAAGACGGCTGCATCACCAAAAGCCCAGCCAGTATGGATGACAGCTCTCGAAAGCAGGAAACCTGGCACTCTACAACTTGCAGGCTGTTGGACAGGTTGAAGAGTGTCTCTTCCAGGCAGCTCAGCTTGTCTGACACTATCTCTCAGCATTCCTTAGTGTTACATTTGGGATGGAGGGGTCCTGGTGTATCTGGTCAGTTTCAGGGACTTCCTGAAGCTATGGAGTTTACTTCCCGAATTTAAGGCGCTTCCCTGTGGGATGGAATGTTTTACCTCCCCCTAGAACATTCTGTGCCTCAACTAGCTTTTCTCTAAGATGGAGGGAGGGTTTTATGATGGAGGGAGGATTTTTTTATGGAAAGAAATTGCTACACAATTTATGTATCCACCTTGCAATTTCTCAAATGAAATAAAAGGGCTGGAGATGTGGCTCAGTTGGTATGGTGTTTGCCTACAGGGAGGAAGCCCTTGATTTGATTCCCAGCACTACAAAACAAACAACAAACAAACAAACAAACAAAAAAACCAACAACTCAGCATGGTGGCACATACCTGTAATCTCCCCACTCAGGAGGCAGAGGCAGGAAGATCAGAAGTTCAAGGTCATCCTTGCTACAGAGGAGTTTGAGGCCACTCTGAACTATAGGAGATCCTGTTACAAAAACAAAGAAACTCTAGACTGGAGAGCTGGCTAAAGGGTTAAGAGCATTGGCTGCTCTTGCAGAGAACCCAGGTTCTGTTCCCAGCACCTACAGGACATCCACAACTCTAGTTCGAGGGGATTTGATGCCCTCTTCTGACCTCTGTGGGCATTGCATGACACAGGTGTACTTACATACATGTAGGCAATACACTCATACACATCAAATAGAAACAATAAAATAATTTTTAAAAAACAAAGACACTCACAGACAACAACAGCACCCTCAAAAAAAAAATCAAGGGTTGGAGGGATAGCACAGCTGTTAAAGGCTAAGGCTAACAACCAACATTAAATATATATATATATAATCTATTATATATATATATATATATATTAAAGTAACACTCCTCCCCTTAGGTGGCCCTGCTAATAAAGCACAAAAGAAGTACCGACATCAGAAGGAATAGTATTCAGGGGAGAAGAGGCATTTAGCATTTTATTACAGTACAAGTAACATTGTTATTTAAAACCAAGTGAAACGTTAGCTTCCATTAATGGAAGTGGGTTAGGCATTTGTCTTCTGACATTGGTGATTTTTTTTCACAGTAGTTCCAGGTATCATCATTTTCATTTTACAAATGTGGATATTAAAGCAGCTGGCCTCCAAATGGGCAGTTTTTGAACTTGGGTTGCTCAAAAATTTTATCTTTTGGGGGGGGTATTTTTTGAGACAGGGTCTCCCTCCCTTTACCCCCAGCTGGCCTGGAGCCACTCTGTAGACCAGGCTGGCCTTGAATTTACAGAGATCCACCTGCCTCTGCCTCTGGAGTGCTAGAATTAAAGGCATGCGCCACTCAAAAATTTTAATTCTACATGTATGTTATCAATGTTGGACACACACCTTGCTTTTCAGTTTGCTGTGCCTATTGTGAACTCACTTCCAAAGTTATTTGATTGATGAATATCTATTTCAGGTCCAAGAAACACTGACAAATCTGAAGCTAGATTTGGTTGATTGCAGCTTAAATACCAAAGTACTAGATGTAAATAATAGACTTCCTAGGGAAACTTTACTCTTGGCAAATAAAAGTTGCTTTACTTTATAAGGATTTTTGTCCTTTTTTTTTTGATACAGGGTCTCCCTGTAGCCCCAGCTGGCCTGGAACTCACTGTGTAGGTCAGGCTGGCCTCTGCCTCCCAAGTGCTGGGATTAAAGGCATGCGCCACCACACCTGGAGCTTTATAAGTTTTTTAAAGATTTATTTTTGTGTATGTGTGTGAGTATGTGCGCATGCATGAAGATACCTGAAGCAGGCATTGGATCCCCCGGAACTGGATTGATTATAGGTGCTTGATGTGAGCTCTGATACTGTGATACTGGATTGATTGTAGGTGCTTGATGTGAGCTCTGATACTGTGCAAGAGTGGTAAGCACTCAGTCAGTGAAAAAAAAAAAGCAGTGTTTTATCCATATATAACGTATATCCACACAGTTTCATAAATCTCAGGGGGAACAACAGCACAAGGATCTGGCAGGCGTCCTCTCGTGCGGTCTCCCGATCTTCACAGAGAACTCCAGCAGCACCCCGCAGACCATTTCAGCTTTATTCCCATTCATGACTCTCTGTTCTCTATCAACCCTTTGTATTTTTGCATTGATGTTAGACTATGCAATCGTGTTCCATTAGGGGGTGAAAAAAGCCTTTCCAGGATTTTGATGGACTTGCATCAAATTTGTTGACTTATTTGAAGATTTTATTAGCTTCGTTTCTTCCTTGCCAGACTGAACATTCCTTCAGGAAAAGACATGTCATGCTTCATCCATGTAATCTCAATTTCCAGCTCAAAAGATGTTTGTTGCATGGTACATTAAGAATTATTCTATAATTTGGTCTTTTAAGTAACTATTTGCCAATTTCTCACTGTCGAATTAATACCTTGGGCTGGAGAGATAGCCTAGTGGTTAAGAGCACCGACTGCTCTTGCAGAGGGCCCGGGTTCGATCCCCAGCACCCACATGGTGGCTGAGAACCATCTGTAACTCCAATTCCAGGAGAACTCCAGTTCCAGGGGAATCCGACACCCTCTTCTGACCTCCGCGGCATTGCACGACACAGGTGCACAAACCTACATGCAGACAGTACATTCATACACATACAAAAATAAATAAAATAAAAAAAAAGAGCTGTCAGCTCTGTTGAAAACTTTTAAAAAAATAGAAAAAAAAACAACCCTGCAAATTACTAGAGCTGGGGCGAATCATTTCTCCTCACACAGATATTGTAGGTAGAGAAACTGAGGCTGCGGATGGATGAACCGAAGACCAGTGTTGCAGACAGAGCCAGCTAGGGACGAGCTGGGAGTCCACAGAGCTCACCACTTTCCTTCCAGGTCTTTTTTATCACACTGCATTGCTTCCTGGGCCTCCTGATTGCCTTTTGTTATCTGAAGGTAATCTGACAGATGGAGTTCCGAAAAGAGATTGATGTTTCTGTTTAGGACTGGAATGAGGTCAAAGTTCAAAGGTAGACTTTCTGATGCTGTGTGTGTGTGTGTGTGTGTGTGTGTGTGTGTGTGTGTGTGTATAGGGAAAAAAACACAGCAGGGCAAATTCTTCCTCTGAGACATCCACCGTTGGAAACTGTTCCGGGCCTGCTGCTTTCTTCCCCCTAATGTGCCTTGCTGTTCCCCTCCTCACCTTCTGAGCTTACTGGGTCACTGCACCTCTATTTCCACCTCGCTTCATCTAAATAGCCACCGTGCCAGCAAGTGAAGTCAGACTCCCAGCTGGGGGTGGCGGGGTGTTTATTTCTGAAAATGGACTTGTCTTTACACTTAATCCCATCTCTGTGTACACAACCTCTGAGCAAACAGCTGGAAAATGAGTTGAGTCAGCCCTGCAGCTGATCTGTGTAGGGCTTTCTAACACCACACAGATTTTCTTACTAAGTTCCAGCAACCAGTCTACCAGAAAGGGAGTTGCGTCTAAGTCCCATTTCACAGGTGGAAATGCTGACCCTCAGAGAGGAAAGGTGATTTGTCAAGGGTTATACAACAGCTGCAGCTGAGGCTGTTGGGAGTGTTGTGGTTGCTGTCGTGTTAAACTTCTCTCCTTTCTGGCAGGCATTGAACACAGTGAACTCCAGGGGAGCTGAAAAAGTGAGTTTGATGTGTCCATAACGCTTAGGGGACAAGGAACTAAAACTGAGCCTGGTGTCTTGGGAGGTGTGAGGTGTTTAGCCCAGGCACTGAGTTTTGTGAGGATGCCACTATTGATCGTGTTTCCACAGCTATGTCACAGCACTGTGGGGTGCCTCATTCTGGTTGGCTCAGAGATGCTTCTCAGAACCTTGTCCTATGGAAGCATGGACTCAGTCACCGTATGTCACAGCACTGTGGGGTGCCTCATTCTGGTTGGCTCAGAGATGCTTCTCAGAACCTTGTCCTATGGAAGCATGGACTCAGTCACCGTCAACCACACTGAGGCCCTTGAGACACAGCCTGTACCTTCATATTGATGAGTTGTTGTTACAAAGGTCTCCATCCATTGCACGATCCTTGCTCCAGCACACAGCCTGCATCCTCACACTGATGCTAGTTGACAGCAGGGTCTCCATCCACTGCACAATCCTAGCTCCTAGTCTTGTACATGATCCTTTCCACTGGTGTATTATTTGGATTTTGAGTCTCACCTCCCCCCCCCCCCAGGGTCCTGTGCTGAAAGATGTGGACCCAAAGCTGGTGGTTTGGGGAAATGTGGACACTTTAGGAGGTGGGAATTAGTCAGAAGAAATAGGTAATTCGGGGTGTGGCTTTGGAGGAAATAAAGGGACTCAGATCCCTTCCTGGCTGCCACAAGGGAGCTGCTTTGCTCTCGGACAGCCTCTTCAGACCAGAACCAGAAGACCCAACAATCATAGACAGAAACCTCTGAATTCAGGAGCCAAATGAATGTTTCCTTTAAGTTGACTTTCTCAGGTATTTATTTTGTCACAGCAATAGAAAGTGATTAACATATAGTGAGCCATTCCTCCCTTAAACTCCCAAACTGCACCCCTACTGCTAAGCAAAGGTATCCACACCTCCAGGATCATTTTTCTCATACGCCTTAAAATTTTATGCACAGTAAACTACACAAGTCTTTGAATTAACTTATTTCTTTTTATTTTATGCATATGTGTATTTTACCTGCATGTATGTGTTGTGCAGTGCCCACGGGGGCAGAAGAGGGCGCCAGATCCCCTGGAATCTGAGTTATGCATGGTTGTTACCTGCCATGTGGGTGCTGGGAACCAAATCCAGGTGTTCTGTAAGAGCAGCCAGTGCTTTTAATACTAAGCCATCTCTCCCAGCTTCACATGCAGAAATCTTAAGTAGAAACTCAATGGTCTGGTGCATAGGTGAATATATGCCTTACACAGCAACTACCCACTAGTTAGACAACATTTTGATCACTTTGGAAAAATCCTCCAGGATTTATTCAATCAGTACTTCTAGCTTTTGATGTTACCACTGTCTGATCTCAGTTACCTGAGACAAGCTGTGACTCCTTTTGCTATTCACATAAAAACTGTTCATCACATATCCCCATTTCTAGCTTCCTTAGTTCAAAATGTATTTGAAAATCATCCATATTTTATATTTAAATTTCATTATTTTTATTGATGATTCATATTATGTTTTATAAGCATCCATCAATTGATTTATTGATTATAAAATGCAGATAATGAACATTAAATGACATAAAATATGTAAAAACATGCAACAGATGAGGTATTTCCTTTTATAATTTTGAAACAGTGTATCAGTTAGGTTATGTTGGGTTGTGCTGTGGTAACAAGCATCCCCCAAATCTCAATGGCTTAAGCACCATGAAGATTTATATATTTCTTATGCTGTATTTTGAATGTTGAGGAATGACTCATAGTAGATTAATCACATTCCATTTCTGTGATAAAATAACCAAGAAAATCAACTTAAAGGGGGAAAGATTTTATTCTGTTGGAGGTCTCTCATGAGTCACTCAGCAATCTTGGCTAAAAGAGACAGCCCTTGACACCAGGCTACACAAGTGATAGAACTGACTGCTTCCTGAGGTAAATGCAAGTTTTGAGTCACTTGTTTAACAAATCATGTTGGTTTTCTAAAAAAAAAAACATGGGAGATAAAGAAACAAAACATACTGTGTCTGCTTTCAGTAGCTCACAGTATAATAATGCTAACAACAATAGCGACAGCCCTACAGCTGCAGCGGCAGCCTCCAAGGGCTATTGAGCAGCAAGCCAGTCACAGCATTAAGAGCTTATTTTATGCTGCAGATATTTTCCCAATCATGGAACTCAGATGGGTGAAAACAGAACTTTATTTTCCTGTAACTGAACTTAATTTCACTCTCAAGCACCCACTTCTTCTACGCACTGGAAAATTGAATTAGAGGAAGTGTAGTCACTCTCTCTTCAAGCCACGGCATTTGGGGACACTGCTCGGCTGACCCACGCTTCTCTCTTTCTTGTCTGTCGCTGTTTTCTTCACCAGGCTGGTGGGAAACTGGGAGAAGAATCATGTCCCGCTGTCACCTGTCTCCGTCACATGGAGCCACGTGTCCCTCGTTCCCACTCTGCCGACCCTGGTTCTCCAGCAGCTCTTAGGTTTCAGGTGGACTCAGGCCACATCTCTACTCTCCACCATGAGTTGCCTTTGTTGTTCATTTCTCCTTTCAGTTCTGTGCTTTCCCCAGAAGTTCAAGAGCTCCGAACTGCTTTCCCCTCACCCTGGCTCTTTGAAATAGATCTACCAGCCTGTCTTCCTCTTAGTCGCTCTTCCTCTGTGGATGGGTGCCAGGTTGGATCAATAGTATTTCTCTAAGTCACACAGGCCCCTGGGACATGAAGAAGTGTCTCTTCTGCTCTGGAATCAGACCCAGACTTATCAATGATTCCATCACTATCCTAAACCACATACGCTCAACATGGACAGTCCTAATGGCTTCAAATGCTCTTCCGCAAACCAACCAACCAACCAACCAACCAACCATAAAAAGGCTGGTCCAGTCCTCCATCCATCAGTGGTCTAGCTGAGGATGGAAATGAATCAGTACTGTTTTGCAGTATGGATAATAACTGCAAGTTCAGGACCGACACATCAGCAACAGCCTGAAGCTAGCGTCAGTATGAATTAGGATTCTGTGTTCATGCTCGTCATGACGGGTAATCAGTTGTTGGCATTGAGTTGAAGACTCATGCCTTGATTAGAACTGCCTGTGCCAAGGAGGAAATTAAACGTGTTTGTGCTTCACTAGTGAGTTTGAATTTCAAGTTCTCTGAAATCCTGGTGTGGTTGTCTCAGGTGAAAGGGAAGGACTTGGAACAGGTAGTTGATCTATAAGTTCTCTTCCAGGCGTGAAGAATTTTCGATTACAAGAAGGTAAACATAACCTTAATTCATTCCTTTATGACTTAATTGTTCTGCATTAGGGAGGAACAGCAGCCCATGCATGGTATTTTGGGAACATATGCATTGGTAATTCATCTATAGGCAGTCACATATATTCTAAATGTGAGTCCAAAAGATAACTCCCTTAACAAGCAAGCAAGGATTTACTAGCTTGTTCTCACCCACCTACCTATCATTATTTTTCTCATATTAATGGCCTTTCTACCCCAGTAGACAGCTCTAGGCCTATTAGCTTCTGTTTAAATGGCATCTTTAGGATTTGGGGTGAGCCGCTGGGCTCCAAGCTCATTTGCAATTTCTCCATTACTTATGATAACCTGATTTATGTCATGCAGATATGAAGGTTCATTCTGAGTCTTATTTTAGTTCCCAGGTGGATCTAAACATCTGAAAATGTCTTGTGAATCCAACAAGGACCTATTTGAATGAGTTGATTTTTACGGTGGAGATCAGGGCTGTACAGTACAATGAGAGTGGTGGTTTGTAAAAGACCTCCGGCAACAGGAACAGACGTTTCAAGGCCTGCTTTCTATCTGTGTGGTGTTGGCCTACTTACTTAAGCATTCGGGGACCTGGCTTTCACACCTGCTGAATGAGGACAAACTTTATGAACCTTTTGATGGTTTCAAGGGTTTGATGCTGCTATTCATATGAATGGATTAGCTTTCTGCCCTGCAAGAGGATGTAATCAATAAATCTTACTTTCTCTTTCAATGACTTTATCATATCTGAACCTTCCCTCAAAGGAGTTCTGTAGGGAGACTAAAAATAAATTGTTTTCAAGAGGGACCACATACAGTGTTAAGGTAGGTCCTGAGGTCCTGAGTTTATTTTATATTTGAAGCCAGGGAAATATGAATGATGACTCATGACCTCATTTGTCCTTGGGCAGACAAAGCTAAGGGGACACATGGAATGTTTATACTGGCTTTGTCTTGTGTCTTGGTGTTTTTCATTTCAACAGAGCCACAAATGGCTGGAAGCTGTCCCTACATACTCCTCTGTGTGACTAACAGCTAACACTTGTGTCAAATGCAATCCTGTGAGCTTTACACAACCATTTCATTCAATCCTCACGATCATCCTTTGGTTGTCATTTTGTAGACTGAAGAATTAGAAGCCCAGAAAGGTCACTCATAGCATTAACTCAAGGCGAAGCAAACAATAAACGTTGGGCCTGAGAGTGAAATCCGACCTCCTCAGAGCACAGAGCACACAAATGTAATCAGCCCATTTGCAACAGGATTTCACAATCCTTGAAGACCTTGACCTCCTGCCAGCCAGTCCTGTTCAATGACTTGAACTCTCACGCATGGCGGATATTGCAATTTCAATATTGCAAATGTTGTGTTTACACAGTTGGGGGCTGCCAAGGCCATTTCCACTCTGGCATAAGCCACACCTTTCAGTCCTCAAGGACCTGTTGTCTCATCAGCTCTCAGACATGCCAGGAGTGAACACTTGTGAACGGTGTTCGCATCTGTCAACTCACACTTGTTTTTTTTCTCACTTGTTCTTTTTTTTCTTCACTCGAGACGACAGCTCCTCTGCTCCCCAGCCTTGGCGCTCTGCTTTTGCAATCCTCTCAGTTTTCCAGACTAGTGCTACTTTCTCTGGTGGCCTCCACTGAAGGTGCTGGACTCTTTATCCTTGTAGAAAAAAAGTTGCTGGGAAAAGAATGCACTTTCTCAGGGCCCAGATGGTGATGGATTACAAGGATGGTGATTTCGTTCACCTATACTGGACCGATGTTCCGCTCCTGCTGGAGGAAAGGATCAGAATCTACAAATCCACTAATGATGTCTAATTATCGTCGCTGCAAGCCTTCTGCACATCTGGGATAATGGCTCCAGATTCTATGATGATTCTCATATTTTACCCAATTCTATACTTGAACAGTTCCATTCTGCCCCTGGTAGCAGTTAACAGTTGGATTCTGGGTAAATTTTAATATCCTGTCTTGATGCACCTGGTTTATAGCACGTGCAGATACTAGCAGTACCGTGCCCGTTTCAATCTTATCTTTTCTCACAGGAGGGAGATGTTCTCTATTGGATATTTAATTCAGTTTTGTTAAAACTTGAGCCATCTTCAAACAGCCCCACATGACAGAAATATTAATGTCCGGAATTTATGAGCAATGGGACCCCGAGGTCAAGAAAAGGGAATATGTAGCCAAATCCTGCCTGACTTGTCACAGCAGAGCGGGACTTCGGGAGTTGTTAAGCAGAGCAAGGGGAAGCACAGAGAAAATGCTCCTGCTACTAAAGTTATTCTCCCAAAGCAAATGCATTTTGGAATCTGTGTGGGGTGATTTCTCCCCATTTTGCATGCAAGAGATACAGACTTAGGTATGGGAGAAATAGTATTCTTGTGCTGGGAATATAGCTCAATGTAGCGACATTTGCCTATCCTGCACCAGATCCTATGTGCCTCCCTGCACTCCCTACAAAAGACAGCTAACAATATCATTCTTTATATTCCTTATTTCGACTCAGCTTCACCCCAGATCCCCAAACAGCTAGGTTGCTTTAAATAAATCTCCACGGGCCAGCAAGACAGCTCAGTGGATAGAAGCACTTGCCGCTAAGCCCAATGACCTGAGTTTGATCCCTGGAGGCCACCTGGTCATAGAAGGGAACCAAATCCCACAAACTGTCCTCTGACCTCCACATGTGTGCTGTGTCACACACATGTGTGCGTACAAACACCCACAATAAATAAATGAAAAATTAAATTTCTCAGTAATGAGACTTTCTTTAAAATATTTTGTTTATTATTTATTATTTGATGTGTATGAGTGTATTGCCTGCATGCATGTAAGTATGCCCGTGTCATGCAATGGCCACAGAGGTCAGAAGAGGGCACTGGATTCCCTGTAACTGGAGTTACAGATGGTCATTAAGTCACCATGTGGGTGCTGGAAACCAAACTGGGGTCCCCTGAGCCATCTCTCCAGCCTCAGTATGAGACTTTCTTTTTTTTTATATAATGTATACTTTTTATTTATTTTTTGTGCATGCTCTTCCCCATCCACACCCTCTGATATCCCCTCCCCTCCCCACTTAATTTCACGCATTCTGTTATTTACGTTAAGGCCTATCGAGTCAAGTTAGTGTACCCTGACGTCTCTCAGTGCAAGTTCATCCACTGGGGGCTAGCCAGCCTATCTAGAATCTCTCTCTTAAAGAAGATCAACTCTCCCTCACCCAGCAGTGATCAGCCGCCAATAGTTCTTCAGCTGTCCATGCCCCCAATTCTATGCTGGGTATTTGTTTGATTGAGCTCACACGGGTCTGGTGCTGACATAGCTGCTGTCAGTTCATATGTGCAAGACCCCACATGTCTGTAAAGTTCTATTTCCATGTGGCCATGCATCTCCTCCCCGGCTCTTCCTTACAGTCGTTCTGTCCCTGCTTCTGCAATGGTCTTTGAGGTTTCTTGTTCCAGTCGTAATTTATTGTTCATTAGTTGAATGTTTGAATGGGACTTTTTGTGTGTGTGAAGCACATGATCTTAGACTATGTTGACCCTCTTTCATCCAAAGCCTGGGTTCGAGGTGCTTCCATTGGGACTGTTAGTTTCTGAGCCTGAGCTCCATCTTTCTTACGAGCACTTTACAGCCTCTTTGTCTAAGATCTAAGTTTTCAGAGTAACCAGGGAAAGCAGAGTCTGTATTTTTTTAGGACCCTCACTTCCAGTCCTCAGAGCCCTGGGAACTACCTGTTTCTTTCTGCTTTTTCCTGCCCCAAGTCTGGTAAACATAATCCATTTCTTTCACCTGGTAGCCCAGTCCAAAAAAAAAAATCTTCAAAATCTCTTTGGGATGAAAAACTAAACATATGGCTAAGAAAACAGATTAAAAATTCAAAAAGTTATCTGCTACAGGTAGAAAAAAATAAAACCAAACCATTAATTTCCCTCTATGATTTCTCCTGCAGTTGTGAGTCTACAAGGGTACAGGTTCTGTAGTAATTGGAGCCAGGCTCACAGAGCTGCCTTCCATTTTTTAATTGGGTCATTAGCGCTTCTTCGACCATCATATCTCCTGGGTTTCCACCCTACTTTTTATAGTTGGGGTGTTCTTTTCTCCCCCCTCTTAGATCTTAATTTTGCAAATAAGGATCGAGAAGTGGCATTAACATCAGTCTCATTATCACGTTGTAGGTTGGCACAGGATTCCTCTTTCCATCTTTATTAGCAGAGCTTCTGATTTTTAAGCTCATTTGCATAATTCCTAGCATCCTGGGCTTATTCAGGATGCCTTTTGATGAAGGCAGGAAGATAGTCTCCTTTTATACCAAAGGGCTCTTCATTAAGAGTACTGTAAGTCACAGCAGCAGAGGATGCAGGCTCTGCGGTTGAATGCTATCAAGCTGGCCGGCTTCTTCCAGCCTTTGTTTCCCTATCCATAGTAAAAATGAGGGAGGGGACTTCTACTGGGTACTAAGCTGTCAGTGGTCCAGGCAAGCCACAATAGTGTCCTGTACATAGAGTTGGATATTGTCCTCCATATTAAGAAAGGATGATTGACATGCGTAGAATACAGAAGAGTGCTTGAGTCATAGAGGAGCTCAAGGAGTTTGCACAAAGAGACGCCCCTGAGGACCAGTCCCCAGTCAACACGCCAGGTGTCAACAGTGCTCCAGGGTCATGTTCACACCCCTCTCCTGCCACTTACCTCGTACCTTGGAGGCTAGCCCACTCTACCAACTTTGAACAACTGTAGGTTAGTTTTACCTATTTCTGAACTTTCTGTAAGTGGAATCAGACAGGATGCTCTCTATTTGTCTAATTCCTTTTGCTTCATATTTTTGTTTTAGTAGCAAGAATTCATTTTCCCTTGCTATATTTTGCATAGTCTAATTGGGGGATATGGTGTGAGCTGCTTATCCTTTCTGTTTCTGGTGATCGATCATTCAGGTCATTTCCATTTCTACCTCCAAAGAAGAGCAGTGGTATGACATATCCCAAGGCATGTTCATTTGGAGGTTTTACATATGTGCACATTTTTTTAATCTTTTATTTTTATGAGACAGGGTCTCCCTGTAGCTCCAGCTGTCCTGGAACTCGCTATGTAGACCAGGCTGGCCTTGAACTCACAGAGATCCGCCTGTGCCTCTGCCTCCCAAGTGCTAGGATTAAAGGCGTGCACCACCACCACCACCACGCCCGGCTAATATGTGCACATTTTTATGGGTGTGTGTTTCAGTATGACCTTACTCCACTGAAAGAGATGAATCTATTCAGCTTGAGTAGACCCCACCACAGCTTCAGCTCTTACCCTCACACAGGCTTGCAGTATCAGGTTGTGTTTTAGCCACCAAACACTTGATTTTTCATTGTTTCAACTCTTCATTTTGAAATCATTTCAGACTTGTGGACAAGTGTCAAGACGAGCACGAGACTAAAAATTCTTTACTCATATTCACCAATATTCATCATTTTCTACATTTGCTTTCTATACATATGCATATTTTTCTTAAAATATGAGATATTTCAGCTATCATGGCCCATTTACCACTAACTATTTCTCAGTGTTCGCAGAGAACCACTTCTTAAACAAACCCAGTATAGTCATCAAAACCATAAAATTCTGCATTTATGAAATATAGTTATATAATCTATAGCCATTCTTCAAACCTTCCAAATATTTCTGTAATGTCTTTGACAGTTTTTATTTTTCCAAATTCATGATAAAATCCAGACTCATGCCCTGAACATAGTTCTCATGTCTACATAGTGCCCTTTAATCTGGAATGTTATTATTCTTTTCTTCCTTTCAGAATATTGCCATGCTTTGATGAGTGTGAGAATCTCTGGATGAATGTGGTGGCACATGCCTATAATCCCAGCATCTGGGAGGCCAAGGCAGGAGAATTGTGAATTGGAGGTCAGCCTGGGTTACATACAGAGTTTCAAACTAGCCTGGGCTACAGAGAAAAATTCTCTCACAACAAACAAACAAAATAAGCAAATGAAACCAAACAGCAACGACTAAAAAGAATGCCTGTAATTTTAGCTTATCAATGATTCCAGGTGAGGCGTGGGTTTTTACGAGCTTTTGCTGGATTACTTCATGAATGATTTTACAGCTTCTCCAAGGTACCATTCAATCATTCATTTGGGACAAGGTGTTGATGTGCTTTGTTGCTACAGATGTTGACTTTGATGATGGGAGTCAAGAGTGATGTGCACCAAAATTCTTCATTGCAAAATGACTTTTATCCTTTTTTTTTTTTTTTTTTTTTTTTTTGAGTCTTTTCGGGACAGGGTCTCCCTGTAGTCCCAGCTGGCCTGGAACTCACTCTGTAGACCAGGCTTGCCTTGAACTCACAGAGATCCACCTGCCTCTGCCTCCTGAGTGCTAGGACTGAAGGCATGAGCCACCACGCCTGGCTTTTATCTTTTTTTAATGATTAATTTTAGGAGACACATTTCAGGGTTCTGTGAATATCCTTATCTCATTAAACTTCTATTCATTTATTTTAGTGTCTAGTGATGATTCTTGCCTGGGTCTCTGCTATAAATGGTAATTTCCTAATTCCATGATTCTATCGTCAATTACCTGGCATTCTGTAGTAAGAAAGTGCTTTCCTTTCTCTCCATTAGTTAGTTAATCAATCACAATGGAGAAATAAAGAGAAGTTAATGCCTAGGTGTGCACTGGGATAGTGGGCGTGGCAGAAGGCATCCCAAAGAGGTGGCACTGGACCCTGAAAGGCGGTGAAAACTGAGGCAGCAGAAGAGGACTAGAAAGAAGGCAGCGGGGAAAAGCTGGGGTCGAAAGGGAGAAGTCAGACAGAGCTGGGGAAGCAGGGGCAGGAAGGTGGGCTGCATCACTGGATGAGACTCCTAGGCAGCCATTAGGATGAAGTCTTCCTTCACATTGTTAGGTTTCCCTACCTGGAAGGATTTTCTGACAATGTCTCTCCTGTCAGGCATACCTAAATTAAATCCCTACTTGTTTCTTTTAGTTATTGTTTTTTAAAAATATTATTTTTATTTTATGTGTGTGTTTTACCTGCATGTGTATAAGTGCACACGTGTCCTGCAGTGCCTGTGGAGGTAAGAAAAGGGTATCAGATCCCCTGGAACTGGAGTTATGGACTGTTGTTAGCTGCCATGTGGGTGCTGGGGACTGAAGCTGGGTCCTTTCCAAGAGCAGCCAGTGCTCTTGACTGCTGAGCCATCTTTCTGGGCCCTAGTTTTTTTTTTTCCCCCCAATAAATAACCCCAAACATAGTGGCTCAAAACAGCAGCAAGCTAGCATTTTTCAAGTCTGTGTGGACCAGGCAGGGTTCAGCAGAGTGCTTCTCCTGTTCCTTGCAGCGCTGACTGATATCTGTCACTTGCCCACCTTCTCAGTGGCTGGGACTAGGATTGGAAGTCTAGAAAAATCCATATTTTCTTGGGTTTGGATCCCCCCCCCCCATGTCTCATTAGTGTTCAAGCCAAGCATCTTTCTAGCACAGCAGCCGAAGCTTCTGGGAGTCCCCAGGGTTAGTTCTAGGACTGGCCCGTGTCACCTCCATTGCATTCAACTGACAAGTAGTGAGGTCGTCTGGATTTCACTGGAAGGAGAAATGGATTTCATCTATAGACAAGAAGAGTCACATTGCTGGAAACCGTCTTTGGAGACAGACTATCGAGCCACTTCCTCCAGGAAACCTTCTCTAACTTCTCCAGCCCTGTTCCTATCAACCTACAGCAATGTCTTTGGGGCCTTATGTTCCTGCTTAAAATTTTTAGTTAGTATACAAACTAATGGTTTTCATTACAATAGTTTTCCTCATGTATGTAACCGTATTTTGTTAATATCAATTCATTTTATACAGTACTTTAATGCTATGGTTATTTCTGAGCATCAATATTTTAGCTTCCCTAGTCGACAAAGTGGACCCTAATTTATTTAAGTGGAGTAATTAACCAATAAACTTAGACAGTTCTAATAATAGACTGCTATTCATTGAAATGATAGTCATGTGGCAGGCCTATGCAAGATAATTTACATAAATTATCTAGTTATAACTTTAGTTAAAAATCTAACTATCTTACTTTTTAAAGGAAGAAAACCAAGACACAAAAAAGAAATGTAAGCTGCTTAAAATTGTTCAGTTCAGAAGTCAGCTAGGTTTGGGCAACTCCCAAACAGTTTCAAACCCCTTGCATCTAGAATAGTCATTTATGTTGGTTCTGTTTCCTGGCAATCGTGACTAGTACAGCAGTAACCACGGGTGTGTAAATACTGCTGTGCTGTGCTGGTGCAGAGTCCTTGGGATATATGCTCAAGAGTGGTACAGCTGGGCCATATGCTAGTTCTTTTTGGTTATTTTAGAACTCTCCATAGTGTGTGGGGGGGGTGGAGAGATTGCTCAGCAGTTAGAGTGCTGACTGCTCTTGCAGAGGACCCGGGTTCAATTCCCAGCACCCACATGGTGGCTAAGAACTGTCTTTAAGACGGGCGTGGTGGCGCACACTTTTAAACCCAGCACTCAGGAGGCAGAGGCAGGCAGATCTCTGGGAGTTCAAGGCCAGCCTGGTCTATAGAGTGAGTTCCAGGCCAGCTGGAGCTATAGGGAAACCTTGTCTCAAAAAAACAAAAAGAAAAAAGAAAAAAAAAAGAAAGAAAGAAATCTCCATAGTGATTTCAATAGTGGTTTACAAGTTGACATTCCCACCAGCAGTGAATGAAAGTTCCTCTTTCCTCACATCTTCAGTAGCTTAGATGATCACCAGTAAATGGATGGATAAAGAAAATGCAGTATATATAAACAAGGAAAAGAAAGGTGAAATAAGACAGTTGCAAGAAAATGAACAGAATTAGAAATTATGTTGTGTGAAGTAAGCCAGACCCAGAGAGACAAACATTTCATGTCTTCTCTGCTGTGTAGAACCCAGATTTAAAATCATACATGCTTGTATATATAGGTATATACTTACATGTATGTAGGTCACAAAACTAGAAAAGAAATCTTGAGAAGGGAAGAAGAGATTTTAAGGGAGGAGAAAAAAGAGGTGGTAATGGATCTAGTGACGTGAAAGCAGGAGGACTATCTGGGGAGGAGGGAGACCATGGGGGCACAGGAAAGGGCAGTGGGGGAGAGAACCCACAGCAAAGTATTGTGACATCATTTCAACTTATATGAAGAAGGCCGTAATACTACTCATTGCCTTGCATGCTAACTTATTTTTTTTTTTTTTGGTCTTTTGGAGACAGGGTCTGGGTCTCCTTGTAGCCCCAGCTGTCCTGGAATCACTATGTACACCAGGCTGGCCTTGAACTCACAGAGATCCACCTGCCTCTCCCTCCTAAGTGCTGGGATTAAAGGCGTATATAACTTAAAATTTATTTAAAGCTATAACTTAAATTTTATTTAAAGAGAAAATGATGTCATCATTTATTAAGCACATGCTGGGTGCTAGGTCTTTTTTTTACTGCCAAGGATCCAGAAACTCACAGATCCATATTCTGTGCTTATTCTGTTGTAGAAAAAATATGTCTCAACAAACAATGACAATGAGGCGCTGAAAGGCACAACAGGTTAGATCCTAGAGTGGCAGACAGAAACCTCAAGCCAGGGCCTCAAACCCTCCTAGAAAAGTAGAGGGAGACTTGACCATGGCAGAGAGAGTTGGCTTGCCACTAGAGGAATAAATAATAATTCACTGAGAAGAGGCGTTGGAGGGCGACAAAGCTGGAGAACTGATTGGATCGTAATGGAGGACGAAAGGATTCAACTGAGCTCCCCTTGTGGGTTTTCACACGCCCGGCCCAAGGAGCCTTACAGGGTGGTCTCCTTCTCCTAGTCTCCTTCTTCTAGAGAGACTGAGAGTCAGAGAGGTTATCACCCACCTTGGGGCCACGTAGCTTAGGTAACTGGACTCCAGTGGAGGTTTTTTTTAAAAACAGATCTAGTGAAAAAGTGAATGCTGGCGCCACCTATAGGTGGCAAAAGTGACTACAGGCTGGAGACTACAGAGTTAGAAGGCAGGGCCTGGGACCAGTGGTGAATTGTCGGGGACTTTGATGATCGTAGTGTCAAGAGAGTGGAAAAGAGTGGGGGTGACATTGGGGTGGCTTTTTGAGAACAGAGATATGGGACAGGAAAGAAGGGAGAGAAGTAAAGTACCACCCAATCTTCCATTCTGGAAGACCTCCAGGTAGGGTTGCTATAAGGAGTAGGGGCCGGGGCGGGGGCAGCTCAGCTGCTTAGTAGATAGAGGGCTGGCCTCCTATATCTGTTTTTTTTTTTTTTTTTTTTTTTATGTCTTTCCTGCCTTAATGGCTATCTCACTTGTTCACAGCTGAATATGAGGGTAATAGGCTCGTCTACCTTGCAGGCTGCATTTAACAAGCTAATCCACGAATGACACCGAGCACAGAGCCTGGACCAGAGTAACGAGAGTTGACTCTCATTCATTAATTATCTCTTGGGCACCTTCTACAGGCTGTGGACTCTTGCATTCTGGAGATGCCTATGATAAATTAGATAGTCAGAATTCATGTGCTTGTGGAAGTTAAATTATGACTCTTACCAGAGAACACGTGATCCAAAAGTTAATTGTAGAGAATGTTTAGTGTATGGAGGAAGTCAAGTTAATTGTAGAGAATGTTTAGTGTATGGAGGAAGTCAAGTTAATTGTAGAGAATGTTTAGTGTATGGAGGAAGTTAAGAGGGAAAAGGCAGCTATTTTTTTAATTTTATTTATTTTTGTATGTGTATGAATGTACTGTCTGCATGTAGGTTTGTGCACCCGTGTCGTGCAATGCCGCGGAGGTCAGAAGAGGGTCTCAGATTCCCCTGGAACTGGATTTCTCCTGGAATTGGAGTTACAGACGGTTCTTAGTCGCCATGTGGGTGCTGGGGATCGAACTCGGGTCCTCTGCAAGAGCAGTCGGCGCTCTTAACCGCTAGGCCATCTCTCCAGCCCCAGGCAGGTATTTTTTATTAAGCTTTTGAGACAGGGTCTCCTTAGCCTGAAGCTTGCAATCCTCCTGCCTCAGCCTTCTGAGCATTGTGACTACACACATGTGCCACCATGCCTAGCTTGGGGAACAGGTTTTTTTCCCAATATATTTTATTAACAATTTGTGCATTTCATACATTATGTTAACCATACTTAAATCCCTTCCCCGGTCTGCACTTCCCATAGCCCACCCACCAGATTTTATGTACCCTGTCATATATGTTAAGGTCTATGGAGTCAAGAGTGTGTACCCAGATGTCCCTCTATGTGAGTTCCCTCACTGGAGCCTGTTCAGCTTATGTAGTATTACTCCTTTAAAGACGATCAACTCTCTCTTACCCAGCGGTGATCAGCTGCCAATAGTTCCTAGGCTAAGGCTGGGGCCTCCTGCTAATTTCCTCAGTTCTATGCCGGATTTTTGTCTGACTGAGTTTGCATGGGTCTTGTGCATGCTGACACCGTTGCTGTAACACTCATATGAGAACATTCCCAGGAGCCAGGAAGACTCTGTTTCCTTGTGGTCTTGCACCACCCCTGGCTCTTAAAATCTTTCTTCCCCCTTTTCTTAAATGGTCCCTGAGCCCTGGGTGGGTGAGGTTTAATATAGTAGTCTCCATCCAGGGACATGCTCCTCCGCAGACTTGTGTTCTCTACACTTTGGCAAGTTGTGGCTTTCTGTGTTCATCTCTCTCTGTTGCATGTGAAGAACAGTTTTTAAGATGAAGAATGTTTCTCTTCTGTAAGAATGTCAAGAGATTCTCGCTGGACTCACGTTGGAAAGAAGTACTGTGGGCATCTAGAGGCAGAAGTCATGGATGCTGTGGAACATCCCACAGTGAAGAAGAACAACCTCCCACAGCAAAGGACAGCCCACCCGATGTCATCAGCACTGAGACTTGACACCAGAGATCAGAGCCCGAGAGAATGCCTTTCCAAAGAGGGTACATTCAACAGTTGTCTCAAGGAGCAACAAGTTCTAAGAGATGCTGACCCCAAAGGATTTCAGTCAGAGGGAAGAGCAGCCACAAAGCCCAGAGGAGGGGAACAGTTTCCTGTGTCCAAGGATAGGAAGGAGACCGCGGGACTGGGATGTGTCCAACATAAACAGGGATTAGAGAAATCAACAGCCGGGTGGGTCCTGTGTCATGAGCCACATGAAGAAGCTTTCATTCATTCTAAAAATCCCAGGAAGCCACTGAAGACACTGAAACAAAGGGGACCTCTGTTAAGGTGTCATCTGCACGGTTTAACAATCTCACAGCGCCTGCCTGCCATGTGAGTGGAGAGGGAGCAGCAATCTCAGTGGCCCTGAGAGTAACTCATCAAGAGGAAGGGATGAGGCCGTGGGGATTCTCAGGAGACCTGCTGAGAGATAAGTAGAGTACAGGGGTGCTTTGGATTGAGGACGGACAGCCCTGAAAGATGCTGGAGCCTAGGAGTGGGATGGATGGGAAATTAGAGGTGACTCAGGCTGTTAGCTGGAGGCTCTGCATGGGTGGCAGTGGTGGTCACCGAGCCAGGATTTATGAGCTAGAAAGACTTCAGAACAGTTTGAGAAGCTGTTTTGCATCTGAAGCTGCTGGGGAGGTGGGGGCTGGGAAAGGTTTATTACCATCCTATGTTACAGCCTATCAGCCAACATGCAGATGATTGACATCTCAGGCAGGCATTACCTCAGTCAGTAGCAGGCCAAACTCTGTGATATTTTTTTTAAGTTTCTCGTCCTCCTGCCCCTCTTTGAACTGAGTTACACATTTAATTAAGTTTCCTCTTGTAGCCTCAGAAAAAGGGGGGAATATCCTGAGGAACTGATACCCGCCTGCAGAGCTTGGGATTTCAGTGGCCACTGTGGCTGTTTCTTCCTTTGTCCTTCCTGCCCTTTCAGTTCTCCTCCTCCTCCTCTCCTCCTCCTCTTCCTCTCCTCCTCTCCTCCTCCTCCTCTTCCTCCTCTTCCTCCTCCTCTTCTTCCTCCTCCTCCTCCTCCTCCTCTTCCTCCTCCTCCTCTTCCTCCTCTTCCTCCTCCTCCTCTTCCTCCTCTTCCTCCTCCTTCTATTATCTCTTCCCAGAGACACCTTCATTTACCAGTTCTGGTCAGTTTCGGGGACCATATGGAAGAGCACACAGAGCAAATATTACTTTCAAGACCCCAAGGCTTCAGCAATCACAGGCAGATACCAGCCAGCTGAAATGCATGATTAGGGTGCAGAAGACCTAGGTCCTCAGCTTGGTCTGATCACAGGCTGGCTGTGTGGCTTTAGGCAGACACTCAGCTCTCTCTTCTTCCTTTAACAATGGGGGATGCTGGGCATGGTGGTTCACGCCTTTAATCCTAGCACTTGGGAGGCAGAGGCAGGTGGATCTTTGTGAGTTCAAGGCCAGCCTGGTCTACAGAGTGAGTTCCAGGACAGCTGGGGCTACAGGGAGACCCTGTCTAGAAAACACACACACACACACACACACACACACACACACACACACACAAAACACAAAACACAAAACACAACAAAACAAAACAAAAAATAAGCACTTGGGAGGCAGAGGCAGGTGGATCACTGTGAGTTCAAGGCCAGCCTGGTCTACACACTGAGTTCCAGGCCAGCTGGGGCTACAGGGAGACCCTGTCTCAAAAAGACAAAAATAAATAAATAAATAAATAAATAAATCCAGCAACAATAAAAATTGGTCAAAAGCTTATAATTTTATCATAAAATTTCTGNATATATAAGCTTATATCACTTCTCTGACTCCAATCCTCCTACAGCCTCACATCCCAACTGCCCCCCATACAGGTTCTAAATTTGTTGATAGAAGAATGGGCAAAGAAGGAAGTAGAAACATAGAAAATTAAAATCATTTGCTCCAAGCTGCAGACCTGGCAGGTGTGGGGGCCAGGGGGGCAGGATCGAGGGGCAAGTCAAGTCAGCATGAGAGGAGAGTATGGACATGCTCAGACTCCTCTACCCACTCACTCCACTGGGAGTTGCAGGGGATTATGACTTTGGGCTTCCTCAGGGGCAGTTGTAAGAAGCAGTGTGCACTGTATGATGTATCGATGGGAGTCCCCACAGCGAGGTGTACAATGATCCAGTGAGGCATGAGAAGGGGCCATTAGCAGGCACATTTTCCACCCAGAACCTCACCCTTGTGACTCGTCTGATTTTGATGGTGGGCACCTGGGAGGGCATTCCAGGGTCCTCTTTAACACACATTATAGATCTAAACCATTGTGCTCAGCTCTTCTGCCTTTGGGCTCATTTCCTACACAGAACAGTCTGGCTGTGTACAGGAGGCATGTTCCCAAAGCCCCTGGCCCTCTAACTATGGGAACCTCCAGACCAGTCTTCCAGGACCCATCCTTTGTTGGGGTGAGGCTGAGGCTCTGCGGCTCTGCAGAGGGTCTTGCAGGACTGTGACCTGTTGCTGACCGAGGTGATGCTCCTGCTGCTTTCTTTTCAGCCGTCTCCTGACCATCTCACCAGCACCCTTGCTCCTGTCTCTGACTCCGAGAAATCACACCTAAGGGACTGCCAGCAAAGGGGTGCTCAGGGGTGGAAGCTAGACACCACTGGCTTCTAAGTTTCCAATCCCTGGGTATATTAGTTACTTTTCTGTAGATGGTGATACAACCAGGTGACCAAAGTTAACTTAGAAGAGTTTATTCTGCCTTACAGTTTCAGAGGGATACAAGTCCATGGTGGAGAGGGAGGCGTGGCTGAATCCAGGCATGGTAGCTGAAAGCTTACATCTTCAAAGGCAAAGTGTAGGAATGAAACTTGGCCTGGCTTGAGGCAAGAACTTGTAAGACCTGTCCTATGAGACCTCCAAGGAGAGTTATCTGATATCTCTGTAGGCATTCAGTTGCCTTTGTGAGTTATCTGTAGCTCTGGAAGCTTCGGGATATTACAATGTTTTCTCGCTTCGCCTATCTCTGCAAAGTTCCAGGACTGGACGGCCCCTTCCCTTGAGACATTGTCGCACGTCTAATTTACCTGTTGCACAAACAGGAGCTCTGCAGCCCCCCGATTAGAGCCAAGGTGGCTCACCCTTCCCTTCTGCCTGCCCCCCACTTCCTTGTCCACAGCACAGTAACCTTTCGTATATAAACACACTGCTGAGCTGCTACAGAAGCCGGGCTGTTGGTTCAGCATCTGGCAGAATAGAACACTGTTCAGTGAAAGCCTTGGCTTCATTTTTGTCAGGCCAGCAAAAAATAGTGGCACAAAGGCTTTTCTGGTAGAAAGAATAAAGAAAACAAACCAAAAAAAACAAAACAAAACAAACAAACAAAAAACAAAACAAAACAAAAACACACTGCTGGCATGAATAAAAGAGAGACTCTATTCTCCCAGACCTTGCCCTCTGATTCCTTCTTTCTATTCCATCAGGGTAACTTTCTCATGGTCCCCTCCCTGTTCCTTGCCAGAGCTAAGCTGAGAGATTGTCTGCCTGCAGGCAGGAGACAGCCTCAAAGTTTCCAGGGAGGGAAGAACAGCATGTGGGTGTCGGCCACGTGTGTATAAAGGACTATCAGATGATTATTAAACTCCTACAGCAAAGTGGAAGCAGAGAGAATGGAACTGAGCTATGAACTCTCTCTCTCTCAGCAAGGCGTAGCCTCCCAAACCTCCACAAGCAGGGCCCCCAACTGGGAGTCAGGTATTCAGACGGGGTCATTGCTCACCACACCACAGCACCAGCTCTGCCATTTACTCTAGTGACGCTGCACATGTTCTTTACTGTCCTCCAAATTCCTTGGTGTGTGGCTGCACCAATGTGTGTGCAGAGGAAACTGCACACACTGGTTTGTCTACTGCCTGGAACATAAAAGGATATTAGAAACCAGAACCTCAGGGCCTCAGAGGACAAAGGGTTTACTATGCAAGCATGGGGACCTGAATTTGGATCCCAGCACTCACAGAAAAGCAGAGCATGATGGGACATACTTGTAACCCTAGCAACTGGGGTTGGGGTTGAGATAGAAGCATCCCAGGGGCTCAGTGGTTTCCCACCTAGATGAATCAGTGACCTCCAAGTTCAGCAAGAGACCCTTGCCTCAACAGGTATGGTGGTGGAGGAAGAAGACTCTCAGCCTTGATCTCTGGCCTGTACACATGCTCGTGGGTGAGCACACATGAACACACATATACATTACACACAGATAGACAGACTCATGCAAGCTCATCTTATGAGGGGTTACAGGGTCTATAGTTGCCATTAGCCCAAGAATAAACTTAGAGCAGGAAGGAGCTATGTCCTGCAGCCTGAGATCGAGGGACCCTGGACTCTTCTTGACCTAAGCTGCCATTGTAGAGTCCCCTACTTCTTGAGGCCCTCAGCAGCTCCTCAGTATCTACATGCTTTACCCAGCCCGTCTGCCTGATGTGTTAGTTTGGCCTATATTTGTAACACACACTTACATGGAACTTTCAACACGGCAGAAACGTAGAACTTCTTTATGTGAAGTTTTTCCTCAGTGATTCACAGATGTGTCACAGAGGTTGGCTAACTTGCCCAAGGCCACACAGCTTGGATAGATTAATGCTGAGTTGTATCTTAGAGCAGAGCCCATGCTCAGAACCTCTCAGTGCTTGGCCTGTTCCCTTGGGACCAGCGGGGATTAGCAGCAATTTGTGAGCTAACTAGAGGGACAGTGGCACAGGGTAGCCTAAGAAGGAGCACATTTAGCCAAAGTAGTGAGGTACTCAGAGGCCTCCCCCGAACTCCATGAAGTCCCTCACCCGCCTTCTTATGAGGTCATGGTGGCCAGAATTCGTCTTTGCTCAGACATCCTGCCTCCCCTTTCTTCCCACACCAGCGGATGCTCACTGGAAAGAACAAAACGATGATATTGTGTGTGGGAGAAGAAGAGAGTTTTGTAGAACTGATGGGAAGGAACTATGGAGCTTAAATTATCAGGCTTCTATGATCTCCACTGCTGGCCAGGTAGGGTAGGCACACCCGATGGAGCCAGTGCCCTATGGGGAGGGGGCACGAAGACCTCTTTTCTCTACCAAGGTGGACTGGTGTGGTGGATTAGAAGTGAAAAGGGGAATTTGAAAATTATAGGAAAAGAATGGCAATTAGTTTAACTACAGCATAAAGATGAGTTTTTTTTTTTTTTTCTTTAAACCAACGTTTTGCTAAGTGAGTCAGTGCTGGGAGCAATTTTACCAGGAAGTAAAAATAAACTCTAGTTTGCATTTGCGATGTGTGACGGCTTCTTTCCCACGAGTTTATGGCAAGAGCGGGAGATAAGCCAAGGAGCGAGTGGAGGGCTTCACAGGGAAGAGGGAGGCAGACGTTCGCTCCAGTGGCCCGAGTTCGAATTCTCACTCCTAGCTGTGCAGCTTCGAGCAGATTTTGAACTCTCTGAACCTTAGGCTCTGACCTTTCCTTACCATTGCACTGAGGACTGAAGGAGGAAGCCCTCACATAGTCACCGCGGTGCTGGGCAGGGCTGGCTGTCAGCCACTGTCAGCTGATGTGACTGAAAATCTAAAACAACACACAAAAACCTGACTCTACATTCAAAGATATATTCACAGAGAAAGGAGTTGGTTCAACTGGTAGGGTGCTTACCTTGCAAACGTGACAACCTGAGCTCAGCCCCCAGAACCCTGGTAATTTGCATGTAATCTCAAGGCTCAAACAGCTGAGACAGGCGCCATCCTGCCCCAGGGCTCAC
Organism: Rhizomys pruinosus; assembly: GCA_009823505.1. Lineage (NCBI taxonomy): Eukaryota > Metazoa > Chordata > Mammalia > Rodentia > Spalacidae > Rhizomys > Rhizomys pruinosus. The sequence continues at coordinate 2,932,868 of VZQC01006754.1, forward strand.
TGGACAGCTGAGTCAAGTGAGAGAGTCTATCAACAACAACAACAACAACAAAGAGGGGGCAGCTCTAGGGAAGGACACCTGTCCTCCACCCACGTGACACACACATGCACATGCACTCACACATGTGAGAGTATACGCAAATTATACATATGGAAAAGACACATAGAGCCTGCCTCTACATGTGACCAAAGGCAGAAGTGATTAACTGCTTTAGGATGGTGACAGCTTTGAAAGTAACTCAAATGGAGGTCGTGGAATTTGCTGATTGTTTTTCCCACTGAAGAGTTCTGTGCATTGTGGGATAATTAGTAAGACATTTTATTATTATTATTATTATTATTATTATTATTATTAATTATGGCAGTTCTAGGGATTTGGATTCAGGGCCTCATGCATGCTAGGAAAGTGGTTTACCACTGAATGGTACCCCCCCCCAACTCTTTTTACTTTCCATTTTCAGATAGGGTCTTGTTAAGTTTTCTAGGCTGGACTTGAACTCACTCTGTTGTCCAGGCAGGCTCGAACTCACCATTCTGCTTCAGCCACCTGTAGCTGAGATTTCAGATCTATGCCAATGGGCCTCACTAAGACATTGCTTTTGAGCTCAGATAAGCCAGGCATTAAAATACCACTGTATGTACTAGCCTTGGGCTGTCAGTCTCTGTGAGATTTAGTTTACCCACCTATAAAATGAACATGACAGTTCCAAACTCCTGGGGATGTGTGAAGATTAATTTAAATAATGAGAAAAATTATTTTGCACAATAAATGACATGCTAGCAGTAATTATAAACATGCATATATGGTATGCTCATAAGTTCTTTTCCAGCTCTCTGAGCTCTAAGTGACAAAAAAGTGTCTATGTTTATGATATATAACCTGTGTTAATGTGTGTGTACATACCCTCCACCACACAAAATTTTGTGATGAGATCGCTTAAGATTGACTCTCTTAGTAATTTTCAATTGTGCATTAATATTAGTTATAGTCTATATATTAGAGCAGAACTTATCCATTCTAATATAAAATATATTTATTCATACAAATATATGTTACATATATATATATATATATATATATATCATTAGTTTTGTCTTTTTGAGATTCCCTGTACCCCCAGTTGTCCGGAACTCACCATGTAGACACAGGCTGGCCTTGAACTCACAGAGATCTGCCTACCTCTGCCTCCCAAGGGCTGGGATTAAAGGCATGCACCACCACACCCAGCTATATATTGCTTTTTTCAAGGCAGGAATTATGATGTAGCCCAGGCTAACCTGGAGTTCATGGTAATCCTCCTGCCCCAGTCTCCCAGGTGCTGGGATTATAGCATGAGCTACCACCCTGGCGGTTTTAAAAATATTTTCACAATAAGTTCATTTCGATATAAGATAGATTATATATATATATAATATAAAAATTGTATATATTAACGGATAGTGTAATATACCCATACATTTAAGTATTGTGCCATGCTTATTCCAATTAAACACCGATTTCCTCAGCCACTTACCATTTCTTCATCGTGAAAAAACTCAAGATCCTTTTTTCTAGCTTTTTGAAATGGATCATACATTATTATGATCTGTAGTCATGCAGCAGAGAAACCCCACTCCCCAACCGCTCACTCCTCTGCATCTAGATACAGCTCACAGTGGGCACTGTGCCTCTGCATCTAGATACAGCTCATGGTGGGCACTGTGCCTCTGCATCTAGATACAGCTCATGGTGGGCACTGTGCCTCTGCATCTAGATACAGCTCATGGTGGGCACTGTGCCTCTGCAGTAGATACAGCTCGCAGTGGGCACTGTGCCTCTGCCTCTAGATATAGCTCACGGTGGGCATTGTGCTTCTGCCTCTAGATACAGCTCATGGTGCGCACTGTGCCTCTGCCTCTAGATACAGCTCACGATGGGCACTGTGCCTCTGCATCTAGATACAGCTCATGGTGGGCACTGTGCCTCTGCATCTAGATACAGCTCACGGTGGGCACACAGCTCACGGTGGGCACTGTGCCTCTGCATCTAGATACAGCGCATGGTGGGCACTGTGACTCTGCCTCTAGATATAGCTCAGAGTGGACACTGTGCCTCTGCCTCTAGATACAACTCACAGTGGACACTGTGCCTCTGCAGCTAGATACAGCTCACTGTGGGCACTGTGCCTCTGCAGCTAGATAGAGCTCGCGGTGGGCACTGTGCCTCTGCATCTAGATACAGCTCGCGGTGGGAACTGTGCCTCTGCATCTAGATACAGCTCGCGGTGGACACTGTCCCTCTGCGTCTAGATACAGCTCGCGGTGGGCACTGTGCCTCTGCACTAGATAGAGCTCACTGTGGGCACTGTGCCCTCTGCAGCTAGATAGAGCTCGCGGTGGGCACTGTGCCTCTGCATCTAGATACAGCTCATGGTGGGCACTGTGCCTCTGCCTCTAGGTACAGCTCACGGTGGGTTCTCTGCCTCTGTATCTAGATACAGCTCACGGTGGGCACTGTGCCCCTGCATCTAGATACAGCTCGCGGTGGGTTCTGTGCCTCTGCCTCTAGGTACAGCTTGCGGTGGGCACTGTGTCTCTGCATCTAGATACAGCTCACAGTGGGCACTGTGCCTCTGCGTCTAGATACAGCTCGCGGTGGGTTCTGTGCCTCTGCCTCTAGACACAGCTCACAGTGGGCACTGTGCCTCTGCCTCTAGGTACACCTTGCGGTGGGCACTGTGCCTCTGCATCTAGATACAGCTCACGGTGGGCACTGTGCCTCTGCCTCTCCCCTTTCCTCTCAGTGACACTCTCTCCAGCCTCTGTTGGTCTCCGTCCTGCTCTCAAGGTCTGCGTGACTAAATTCTTCAGGTTCCCCATAAATGAGATCGTAGAATGCTGCTCCTTCTTGTGTTTGCAGTTTCTCTTACAATTATATTCTCCAGGTTCATCCGAGTCTTGACTCTGTCCCTGCCCCGCCACCCGCCCACCCGCGTCCTTTCCCCTCTCCTTACTTCCCTCCTCCCCCATCTCCCTCCCTCCCTCCCTCCCTCCCTCCCTCCCTCCCTCCCTCCCTCCCTCACTCTGTCCTTCCTTCCCTTCCTGGGCAACTTTTTTGTCTTGGTGTTTTGTCATTCTCTATAACAAGTGGGATTCTCTGGCATTCCTAAGTGTGTTTCAAGCACCTTGTCAGGCTTCATTTAGAGGAAAATCTGATTTCTATAGCTGGCACCTCAGGTGATTCTGGCTTTGATGATGTCCTGGAAAGGTAGCGACATATCCTGTCCTCTGGGAGACTTGAGAGGTGCAGACCAGTGGGTTTTCAGCTGCCTGCCTCTGGGTCATGGAGCATTTTAGGGGCCCAAGGGTCTCCAGCTCTTTACCCTATAGTAAAATGCCAGCTTGAGTATCTTCCTGCAAACTTTGACTTGTATATAAAGTACTCTGCAATATGGTTAAATCACAGATTCTGGTCCAGCGGGTCTGAGGTTTGCATTTCCTTTTTTTTTTTTTTTTTAATAGTGTATTTTTTTTTTATTTTTAAGGGATTCTACAATATTAAGAGCACAGTTTGTTTTCAGAGAACATTGATGTTACTCAGTAATGTCATAACAATTAGGTAAATTGGTGCATTTGCAAGTATCTATCTCCAAATTTTGAAACAACCCAAGTTCCCAATAAACAGTTTGGAGAAGCGTTTGTATGCACAGACATGTTGTCATCAGGAGTCCAGACTTATATCCTGTGTCTCGATTCACCCCTGATCTCTCATGGCCCTTACAATCTCCCACGCCTCCCTTCCGCAGTTTTTGTCGCCCTGGGCTGTTGGGAAAGGGGCCACAAGTGGGTGAAAAGTGAAAGAACAGTCTAATTTCTTTGGAGTTGTCATTTTGGACTCCAGTCTGTTCAGTTGTGTTCCCTTCAGTCATGGCATTACAGCTTTCCTCAGTTAAACCTTTTTAGTTCATACTAACAAAGCACAAGCTCATTGGATTTTGTAGCTTACGGCATTTAAGCTCAGTTATCCACTGATTATGTCAAGCTAAGCTGTGAGCATGACACATGATGTTGGATGTCTGCCCTATCCCTAACTGTGGTTTCTCTAAAGGGTGACAAGTTTTATTGTGGCTTTAACTCTTAGCATACCTAACCTACAGAGGAATAAGCTTGTGGCATCCGCGTGTGAGTTCCTCCAAGGAGAGAGCTAATAGCCAAATAGATTGGGATATACTATAAACAAACCTTGGCTGCACTGCGCTCGCACAGTATCTCCAGGCTGTTGAGGTGTAGCTGATATGGATGGAGGAGTCCTTGCTTGTCTCAGGGAGAACAAAATTTTGCTGTATTGCTTTCAGTGGCCTTTGGTAATTCCGCTCTAGCATTTCAGAGGCCAGTTGTACATAGCAAGTGACGTCTCATAAACATTTTTCATGCTCACACCAGGTCTTCGACAACAGGACTTACTGCCTTTCTCCTTGCATATATCCCACTTATAGGCAAAGGCTTAAATTTTGGGGGGGGGCGGGTTTGAAATCCCTAGCCAACATCTCTAGGCAGAAAATTCATTGCTGATGTCCAGAGCTTTCCTGTAGTAATATATTGTGCTTAATTAGCACAACAGTAAACACTTTACTTTGAATTTGGCTTAGATAGAGAAATATCCTTTCAAGTTCCTATGCCTATCATCATTATTATGCCTGTTTTATAGGAAATTACCACTTGTAACAAGGCTCTAGTTTCAGTTAGGGAGTGGTTTCATTACCATCATGTTTTTCTTTTTCCTAAAAAAGGGGAGAGGTAGAAGGTTTCTCAGCATCTGGAAGGTAAACTAATAGGGCCCATTATAAACAGTCCAACCAATATATTCCAAGAGATCAGTTCAGTGTCCGTGACTCAGGCAGTCTGAAGTTTCCTCATTCCTTAATGTTCAGATGGGTCCAGCCTCTCTGCTGGCATTCCTCAGTTCATCCTGCAACAGCCATAAGTTGTATGTTTTCAGGCATTTAGATTGGTGATTTTTACCTGTGGGAACATAAATATTCTCCTTCCATTGTTAGTTTCAAGATCAGAAAAATTGAAAATTTATCAATAGGATTTGGAAACAGAGTTTCCATTTGTATCCCAGAAAGGATAGTACCCCACCTCCCACCTCCCTCTTTTTTTTTTTTTTAGGTTTTTTATGTTTGACCTATCAGATGCCTAAGTTGTATTACAACATACCATAAACAGGCCCAAGGCATAAGCTAGTTTCATTAAATTTACCAAAACTGTTTCTCTTGACTGTATGTACTTATTTGGGAAGGAAATTTAAGCTTAGTTTCCTTTAAATTGTCCACAATAAAAAAGTGTTATAATGTGATGTTGTGTTATTCAGAAAAAAAATATATATGCCATTTTTTACCTTAACCCAACACAAATTATAAATAAACAATTAACGTTTTATATTCCCAATTAGTTCAGTTGTATACCATTTCCACCAAAAACCTACACCTAAATTTAACTAATCTAAACATATCACTAAGCCTTAAAATATCCTATAACTTGGTGGATAAGCTTGGGCAGAGTTGAGTACCTGCTAAATAAATTTTACCCAAATAAAACTTTGCTCTTTAACGCTATATGACTGGACTAAACTTCTACTTATTGGGGAAGTAAAAATTTAAGCTAATTCTTTAAATTGTCCTACAAGTAAAAGAAAGGTTACAACACTGGATGTGTGTATTTCAGAAAAATATAGAGACAACCCAATACAAACTATAATAAAACAACTACATTTTATATTCCGTTAGTTCAAATTGCAGTATCTAGCTCTTCCTTCTTTTTTTTTTTTTTTAGCACAAGAACCTTCATATAAAAACCAATTTGCAAGCAGTTGTGCCCCAGCCCACAGAGCCCAAGGCCCCACCATCCAGCTGGAGGGGCTTGAATGTTCAAATAAGTTGATCAATAAGTGTCCAGACTAATCACTATAGTTTCACCATTCACCATCCTATGCAGCCCTTACAATATCACCACACTCCCCTCTCCACAGATTGTTCCTAGGCTTAGAGATGGGCACAGGTGGACAGAAGCCAACATTCTACTTTGTCTGGAGTGTCATTTTGGACTCAATAGTTTCTGGCTGTTTCCTTTCGTGGGCTGACGATTGCCCAGGGAAGGCTTTCAAGCCTACTAATGAAGACTTAAGCGATTAGATATATATGTATTTAAACATTGCTTGTTACTATGGTAGGTTACTTTGGTATAGACGCCAGATGTTTGGATGGTGTGTTAATCCCTGGATTACTTTTTTTTCCCTGAGAGAAGATGACAAGGCCTTACTGTGGCATATAAATCTTCTAATCCTAGAGTTATAAGCTTGTGGCGACATCCACGAGTTATTCCTCCAAGGAGAGACTAAATCAATAAAGTTGGGAATACAGACATATGGCTGCCACTGTTGCACAGTATCTCCAAGCAATTGGGGTGTAGCTGATGTTGGTGGAGGAGTTTTGCTTGACTCAAGGAGACAACTATTTGCTTTATGGGTTCAGTGGCCTTTGGTAACACTCTCTGGTATTCCAGAGACCAACTGTATACTTGTTAAGTGCAATCTCGATACAATCCTCCCATGGTTACATCAGGTCATTGACAGAGGGGAGGACCTTACCACTTACCTTTTTCTTGCAGAGATCCCATTTTACAGACAATAAGCCTTAACCTTTTTGTGGGGGGGCTTGGGTCCTGGCTAGAGCACTCCTTGGCAGAATAATCCTTGCTGCATATAGTGCTCTCTTGTATTAATTAATGAACTACTTAAAGAGACTTTAGTATATAGTTATGTTCTGAATAGACATAATCCTTTTTACAGTTCCTATGTATATTAGTCATTAAAGAAAGCAGTTTTTCCAGTTTTATAAGACATTACTTCATAAAACAGTCATCTAATTTACCGTTAAAGGATGACTTCATTCCAACCCTGTTTTTCTTTTTCTATAAAGAGAGTAAGGAGGTCTCTCTATTGCAAACTGTGCTGCACCTAGAAGGTAAAGTTCATTAGGACTCACTGTAAACAGATGTACACCCTATGGTCCTCAGAGATGTTTGATGCCTGTAGCAGTCTGAGGCTTTTCTTCCTTTTAGTGTTAGATGGCGAATTTCTTGCTGGTATTTCTTGGTACAACCTACACGACGGAAGCTGTATCTTCTTTCTCAGCCTTTGAGTTGTGTGACGTTTTGACCTGTGGGAACATACAAATCTTTTCCCATGGTTAGTCTTAAGATTAAATTGAAAGTTTTTTTGACAACAAGGTTTTAATTATAACTGTTGTTCCCTTTTTTAAATTTTATTTTATTTTTGACCCATGAGTCTCAAAAAGGCAGTTGTAGTAGAACATACCTACAGGCAGGATCAAGGTGTAAATTTCATCAATTTGTCCTTTTTTTTTTTTGGGTGAGGCATGTTGTTAATTGGGAAGCAAAACTTAATCTTAAGTTAAATTATCCTACAGGTAAAAAGAGGATGTTACAAGATGATACTGCATAACACAAAAATTATAGACAACATTTGTATATGTTAATCCCCAATTATTGTTATAGAATATTTTGAGTAAAATACCAGTAATTTAAATTAAATATACATTATAGAATATAGACCCATGTCCCTCTCCGTCCCTCTCGACCCCCCCTCCCCGGTTACACCATTTCAGTCAGTTGTTTCTGAATGCAGTCTTCTGTGGTTTTCTTTTAATATGCATCCATCATTCACAAGAAATATTAATAACTGGGTTATTGATGCTAGCAATCTACATATGAGGGATACCATTCGTGTTGTTTTCTGTGATGTGTACTTCGTTACTTATAATATAATATCCTCCAGCTCCATCCATTAACCTCAACACCGTGCAAAGGTTCATGATTATAATACTCATTTCATTTATGCTGCAATAGACTCCATTGTGTACATGTACCACATTTTTTCTCTATCCACTCATCAGTGAGGGGCATTGGTGGGTTGGTTCCAGCTTTTGCAATTGTGAACAGAGCTGCAATAAATATAGCTGTGCATGTAGTTTCCTGCAGTAAGATGATTCTGTGGATATACCTAGGAGTGGTATGACCGGGTCACAATGGCAAGCTCATTTTGAGTCTTCCAAGGGTTCTCCACACTGCTTTCCATAGTGGCTGTAACAAGTTTAACATTCCCACCAGCAATGGATGAATGTTTCCCTTTCCCCACAACCTCTCCACACTTGGGTATCATTTTTTTTTTGATCCTGGCCAGTCTTTTTGGGGTGAGGTGATATCTTAGAGTGGTTCTTAATTTGCATTTCCTAATTATAGTGATGTTGAACAGTTTTTAAGATGTTTCTCAGCCATCTCTAGTTCCTCCTCTGTGAAGTGTCTATCAGCCTCTTGCTCCATCTTTTGAGTGATTCATTGTTTTCTTTTTCTTTGTTTTTTGAAGTAGTTTTGTATACTCTGGAAATTAATGCTTTGTCAGATGTGCTCAGTAAAGGTTTCTTCCCACTCAGTGGGGTTTCTCTTTACTTCCTTAAACTTTTCTTTTGATGTACAGAAGCTTTTTGAGTTTAATGAGGTTCCCATTTGGTCAATTGTCGATCTTATTTCTTGCAGCTGCTGCCTGATTTAGGAAGTCTTTTCCCTACACCTATGTCTTGTGAAGTCTGCTCCAAGTTTTTCTTCTATACCTCAGAGTTATTTGGGGTTTCACACATTAAGGTCTTTTATGATTCCATCTGGAATTGACTTTTGTGCAAGGTGAGAGGTAGGGGTTTAATTTCATTCTTCTACAAGTGGTGATCCAGTTTTTGCCAGCACCACTTGTTGAAGATGCTGTCTTTCTCCTCATTGTGTCTTCTTGGGCCCTTTATCAAAATATAGGTGGCTGAAGTTTGTATGTGCTCAAGTTTTGGATCTTCAGTTTTATTCCATTGGTCAACTCATCTGCTTTTGTGCCAGTAACCAAGCTATTTTTATGACTATAGCCCTGTAGTATAGCTTTTAAATCTGGTATAGAGATCCCCTGTATTGCTTTTTTCGCTCAGGGTTGCTCTGGCTATTCGGGTCTTTTTGTTGTTCCAATGAAATGAGGATTTTTTTTTCCAAACTGGGGATTTTGATTGGGATTGCATTAAATGTAATATGAGTTTAGGTAGAATGACCATTTTTACTATAATTTATTTTCCCAATCAACTGAGCATGGGAGGTTTGTCCATCTTCTCTGATGTCTTCTTCAATTTTCTTCTTCAGAGTTTTTAAAATTTTTTGTAGTAGAGATCCTTGGTGTCGTTTTGGTTAGGTTTGTTCCCGGTAGTTAATATTTTTTGAGGCTATTTTAGTGGGAAGGTTTCTTGTAGTCCTTCTTCAGTTGCTTATTGTTGGTGTAAAGAAAGGCTACTGATTTTTTTCTAGATTTATTTTGTGTATCCTGCCACTTTACTGAAGTTTTAATCGTTTCTAGGAGTTTACTGGTGGAGGTTCTTAAGATCCCTTAAGTAAAAATCATATCAGCAGCAAAAAGGGATAGTTTTGACTTCCTCTTTTCTGATTAAGAACTCCTTTAATTTCCTTTTCTTGCCTTATTGCCCTGGCAAGGGTTTTTAAGCACTATATTGAAGAGGTGTGGTGACAGGGGGCAGCCTTGGTGGGTTCCACACCTTAAAGTGAATGCTGCTGTCATTTCCTCATTTAGGATGATATTGGCTGTGGGGTTTCCTGTATATGGCTTTGACTTACATTAAGGAAGGATCCCTCCATTCCAATCCCTCCACGTCCAGGACTTTAAAACAATGTAGGATGTTTGAATTTTGGTCAAAGGCTTTCTCCACATCAATTGAAGATGGGGGTTGCTGTTTTGTCCAGTCTTTTATATGCTTGAGATGATTTATTGATTTTCGTATGTTGAACCATCCCTGCATCTCTGGTATGAATCCAAGTTTGGTCATGATGGATGATCTCTTGATGTGTGTCTGTAGTGATTAAGCCAGTATCCTTTTAGAATTTGGCATCTGTGTCATCTAGGAAAGTTGGCCTATAGTTTTCCTTTTTGGTTGCATCTTTTGCCTGGTTTTTTGGTATTAGTGAGATGCTGGCTTCATAGAAAGAGATCTGGGAGAACTCCCCCTATTTATCCTTCTAAACGCTTTGAGTAGTAATGGTTTGTAGTCTTTTGTTGAAATATTTTATAGATTCTGCTGTGTCTGGGTTTTTTTTTTTTTTTTTTTTTTGTTGGGAGGCTGTTATTACATCATCAATTTCTTCATATATTTATTGGACGGTTTAAGCTGTCATCTCTTCTTGGTTCAGCTTGTTGATTCCCCAGGATTTCAGATAATCATCCATTTCATCTAGGTTTTCAAACTTAGTAGAGTATAGGTTTTTGAAATAATCACTTATGGTTGTCTGGATCTTTTATGTCTGGTTGTGATATTTCCCCTTCCATCACAGATTCTAATTGATTTGGAGTTGTTCCTTTTTTCTTTTAGTTAACTGGTAGAGGAGTCTATCTTATTTATTCTCTCAAAGAACCAACTTTTGAATCTGATTGATTATTTTGTATTGTTTTTTTCTTTTCTTTCTATTTTCATTGATACTGCTCTGATTTTTTGTTAATTTCTTCATGTCTGCTGCGTTTTGGGTTCATTTGTTGTTCTCTCTCAAGTACTTTAAGCTGCATGTGTAGATCATTTACGTGTGCTCTTGTTTTTTTTTTAATGTAGGCACTTTAGAGCTAAAACGTTCCCTCTTAGACATGCTTCTAAGTGCCCTAGTGTTTTTGCTGTGTTGAATTATCATTGTCATTTCAGTTCAGGATAGTTTTTATTTCTTTCTGTTATTTTGTCCCTGACCCATTCATTATTCAGTAGAGTGTTGTTTAGCTCTCCTGTGGTCTTGGTATGGATGTAGGCTTAATCCTAGGTATTGATATTAGAGCTTTATTGCACTGTGGTCTGATAGAATGCAATAATTATTTCAATAATATTTGTATTTGGTGAGGTTTTTCCCTGGTCCAGTATATGGTCCTATTTTGGAGAAATGTTCATGGGTGTGCTGAGTGAAAGTGTATTCTCGTGTATGAGGATGGAATATTCGGGAGAGGGTCTATGAGGTCCAGTTGGGTGTAATCTCTGATGTTTGGGTGGAAATATTCATAGATGTTCGTGAGGTCACTTGGTGTATGTAATCCTCAGTTCAGATGTCTCTCGTTTAGTCCTTGTCCTGTTGATCTGTCGCTAAGGACTTATGGGGTATTAAAGTCCCCTAATATTACTGTGCTGGGTTAATTTGAGCCCTGAATACCTGAAGAGTTGTCTTTTAACAAAGTTTTGTTGCACTGGCGTTTGGTGCGTATATAATCTATGATTGTGAGGTTTTCATCATTAATTGTTCCTTAATAAAGATGTAGTGGCCCTCTTTGTCTCTTTTGATTTCTTTTGCTTTGAGTCCTATTTAACGGATATTAGAATAGCACACCTGCTTTCTCTTTTGATACCATTTGCTTGGAATATCTTTCTTCCATCCTCTCACTTAAGTTGGTGGCCTGTCCTTGAAATTGAGATGCGGTTTCTTGTAGAGCAGCAGTATAATGGATTTTGTTTCCTAATCCATTTCCCAGTCTATGCCTTTTGATTGGAGAGATGCAGCCCATTAATATTTAAGGTTATAAATTGAAAGATGGTGTTGCTTCCTTTCACCTATTATACCATTTGATTTTTTTTTTTTTTTTGTTGCTTATGTTATGTTTAATTAGTTTCTTTTTCCTAGGGTTGAGAGTAGTTGCTTTCTCTTTCTGTGCTTTGAATTGCTTCAAGTATTTTCCCTGGAGAGTTGGTTTTCCGGAAATGTATTCTATCATCTTGTTATGCATGGAAGATTTTTTTCTCCTTCTAAATGTTAATCTAATCAGTTTGCTGGATAAAGTATTCTGGAATTGGCATCACAGAGTCCTTTAACATGGAAACTTTGCTCCATGTTCTTCTTGCTTTCATGGTTTTGGTGAGAAGTCAGTTTTGATTCTGAATGGGTTTCCCTTGGTATGCTGACTTGTTTTTTCTCTCGTGGCTTCAGAAATTTTACTCTTTGTTTGGGCCATCTAGCACTGTTGACTATGATATGGGCATGGGGAGTTTTCTTTTTCTGATCTTGTCTATTGTGATTCTATGTGCTTCTTGTATTTGAATGGGTTGGTCTATTTTAGGTGTGGGGAAGTTTTCATATCCTATTATTGTGGTTGAAGATATGCTCAATACGATTCGTCTTGAGATTCTTCCCTTCCTCTATTCCTATGATGGCGAGGTTTTGATTCTGTTCAAAATAGTGTCCCATATTTCTGGTTGCTTCCACTTTTGGTTATTTAAGATTTTTTCATAATCTTATTTGAGTTTTTTAGTCAGTCATGTGTTATCTTCCAATCTGGATATTCTTTGTCAGCTTCCTCCATTCTATTTCTAAGGCTTTTTCCGCTTTCCTTTCTCCTTGATTGGATGAGTGTTTTTTTTTTTTTTTTTATTTCCTTTTTATTTCTCCTGTATTTTTTTATATATCCGTTTTCTTTCTTTTGATGTTGTGTTCTAATCATGTTTCTGCTCTTACTCCTGTGTTTTTTGGCTCCTTTCAGTGTTTTCTACTTCCTTAAAGGTGGTTTGTGTTTTTTCTCTCTCTATTCGTATCTGGAGTTTGTCAGCCCTTCCTTAAGTTTCTCTGAATTCCCTTCCCTTTTCTTATGTTCGTTTTAAGTTTCTCTGCATAGGGTCTGCAATTATTTGCCTCTAAGTGTCTCTTTTTCTTGGGTCCCTCCTCAAGGATTCCTATTTACGCTAGTCTCATAAGGGTTGTAGAGCTTGGTTTGGAATTATCTGCACCTTTCCAGTTGTCCCTCTCGTCGTGTCCCTGGCATGTGGATTTCCGTTTTGTGATTCAAATCAACAAATGCCTTTTCAGTGTGTTGAAGGGTGAAGCTTTCTTTTGTTTTGCTTACCTCCTTCTTACGCTTTTTTTTTTCCTTCCTCTCCACCTCCTTCTTTATTTGTTGTTTTTTTTTTTTTGTTTCCGGCTTTCACTTTTGTCATTATATATTGGATATTGGAAGTCTAGCAGTTCTACTTTCCCTTCCTCTTCTGAGAGGAATCCACTGGATACTCTCGTCTTCCTCAATTCCAATTGTTTGCGGGGGGGGGGGGCGGGGGGAATATGCCGGCTTTTAGCCCCGCCCCCGGCAACTGAGTCAGGCCCCAGAGTCAGACCCAAGACTCAGGAACCCCTTCCCGGCTGCGAGGGGGGAAGGGCGACCCGCGTGCTTAGGGCACGAACCTAGCCCCCAGCCCAGCCACCTGGCCGTCTGCCACACAGCCAGAAATCAATTGTCCACACACAAAATCACTTATCGCCTAAGCCTTTTACCTGGCTGAAGCCATGTCGGGGCTCTCAAGTGTTCCTATCAGGTCCGGACCCGGGAGTCCAAACACACGACCCTACTATGGCCTGAGTCAGGCACCCGAGCCGAGGTTTGCATTTCTAACAAGCTCCCAGAACTTGGTCGTGGAGCACATCTACCAGGGCTTGGATATGGTGTGCGTGTGTCTCTCCAAAGGTTCCTGTGCTGGAAGCTTAGTCTACTGTCTGTCAGTGTTGGGAAGTGGTGGAACCTTTAAAAAGTGGGGGAGAGTGGCCTAGGGTTGGGAGCGCCAGACCGATCTTGGAGGACCCGGGTTCGATCCCCAGCACCCACATGCGGCTTGAGAACCGTCTGAAACGCCAATTCCAGGAGAAACCTCCAGTTTCCAGGGGAAATCCGAGGCCCGCTTCTGACCTCCGCGGCATTGCACGACACGGGTGCACAAACCTGCATGCAGACAGTACATTCATACACATACATAAATAAATAAAATTAATAAAAAAATTTAAAAAAAAAAAGTGGGGCTTGGAATGTAAACTCGTACAGCCACTATGGAAAGCAGTGTGGAGAACCCTTGGAAGACTTGGAATGAACTCGCCACCCGACCCAGCCATACCACTCCTGGGCATGTACCCACAAGACTCATCTTACCTCAGAGATACATGCACGGCCATGTTTATTGCAGCTCTCTTCACAATAGCAAGGAGCTGGAACCAACCCAAATGCCCCTCAACTGACGAGTGGATAGAGAAAATGTGCTACATCTACACAGTGGAGTTCTATGCAGCAGTAAAGAAAGACAACATCATGAGCTTTGCAGGTAAATGGCTGGAGCTAGAAAACATCATGCTGAGTGAAGTAACACAGTCCCAGAAAAACAAATGATGAATGGTATCCCTCATCTGTGGATGCTAGTGCCAATTATCTAATTGTATGGCAAACTGAGCAATGTCAGTGTGATCTGAAAACAACTGTGAAAACTTATATTGTGAATCCCTTAAAAAATAATAACAAATAAAAAAAGCAGGGCTTACCAGAAGGCATCCTTAAGTCGGTAGAGGGGAGCTGAGTTAGTTCCAGAGAGACTGGGTTGCTAAAGAGGGCTAAAGAGGGCAAAGTTCCTGTCTCTAAACATATGTGTTCTCACATGCTTCCATTACCTTCAGGCTGTCTTGTGCTAGATCTCACTGGCACTGAGTGGATGCTAGTGTCATTCTCCCTAGCTTCCAGAATGGTGAGTTTGTCTTTGCAAAGTAGCCAGCTTCAGATAGTGTGTTATAGCAACAAAAAATGAATCAATGCAGGCTCCATGGACCACACTTTGAATAGCCAGGATAGAGTTTATGTCACCATGTAGAACATTCCTCTGCCTTGAGCTCTTCTAATATCCACCTAGCAAATGGAATGCTCGTGCGCTATGCTGCTGTCAAACCTGCAAAGCTCCTGTACTAGTTCTTCCCTCTTTAGTGTCTTATAATCTTGACACTTGTCTCTTTTCCATTAGACTAATACCATTCTGATGTTTGCCATAGAATAAAAAAAATAGAAATAAAACAAAGTGTATTTCAGGCCAGTGAATATGTTAAGATCAGTAATTTTGCACGCATGTTAAAGGTGCTCTTCCTAATGGTAGTCCTGGGAATGGATTAATATAGTTCTTTTAGGACCTGGGTTAGCTTGTGAAAGATCTGGTTGCTATGAAGAATGTGGGCCTGATCCTGCATGTTGTTATCCAACATCCTAGAAAAATCAGTAGCTACTCACAATAGGTGAAACTTGGAAGCATGTGAGTTCCAATTAACAGACAAGTGGATACACAAAATGTGATATATACATCTAATGGAATACTACTCTGCCTTGAAGATGAGGTTCTGACATCTGTGAGGACGTGAATGAGCCTTGAGGACATTATGCTAAGGGAAATGAGCCACTCATAAAATGGCAGGTGTTAGATGATTCTACTTATATGACATATTAAGGAGAAGCAAATTCAGAGATAAAAAGAAAAAAATGGTGGTTGCCAGAGTAAAGGAAGAGAATATTGGGAATTGATGGCTAACGAGTAAAGCATTTCAGGTTTTCAAAGGTATTTTTATGTTTAATTAGTGTATATATGTGTGTCTGTGAGTGCAATGCTCACAGAGTCCAGAAGAGGGCAGAAGATCTCCTGGAGCTGAAGTTACAGGTGGTTTTGAGCTACCATGTGGGTACAGGGAGCAGAACTCTGGTCCTCTGTGGAGCAATACTGAAGAGCTTCATGTTTATTTTATTTGTTTGTTGGTTTTTAGATTCGTTTTTTTGAGACAGGTTCTCATTGTAGTCCTATCTGGCCTATGTAGACCAGGCTAGCCTTGATCTCAAAATGATCCACCTGCCTCTACCTCCCAAGTGCTGGGAGTAAAGGTGTGTGCCAGTACATCTGGCAAGAATTTCGTTTTTATATGAAAAGTCTTGTGGAGGGAAGCAGTGGTTTATAAATGTATTAAAAACATTATAATGAATGGGGGCTGGAGAGATGGCTCAGTGGTTAAGAGCACTGACTGTTCTTGCAGAGGACCTGGGTTTGATGACCAGCACCCACATGGCAGCTAAGAACCATCTTTAACTCCAGTTCCAAGGGAATCCGACACTCTCTTCTGACCTCCACAGCATTGCACGACACAGGTGCACCAACCTACATGCAGACAGTACACTCGTACACATAAAATAATAAATAAAAATTAAAAATATATATAATGAATTTTTATTTTTTAAATTAAATCTTTTTAAATATATATTTTGTACAAGATTATCAAATCTAGACCCGTGCTACCCACCCTATCCCCCCACCCCACCAGAGCTCATGTATTCTGCCAAACATGCTTTTCATCTCTTAGTCTTTCTCGATATTCTCCATGGGGAAGTTGACTGTTTTGAGCAGAAGTTCACTGTTTCAGTCAGTTCTTTGATGCAGTATTTTCTGTTGTTGTTGTTGTTTCCAAAATGCATTATGTCCAACTGCTTTGTACAGAAGCTCAGGGGGCCCTACACAAGAAATACTTACAACTGGGTAATTGGCACTAGCATCCACAGATGAGGGATACCATTCGTCGTTTGTTTTTCTGGGACTGTGTTACTTCACTCAGCATGATGTCCTCTAGCTCCAGCCATTTTCCTGCAAAGCTCGTGATGTCGTCTTTCTTTACTGCTGCATAGAACTCCATTGTGTAGATGTACCACATTTTCTCTATCCATTCGTCAGTTGAGGGGCATTTAGGTTGGTTCCAGCTCTTTGCTATTGTGAAGAGAGCTGAAATAAACATGGCCGTGCATGTATCTCTGTGGTGGCGTAAGTCTTGAGGGTACATGCCCAGGAGTGGTATGGCTGGGTCGGGTGGCAAGTTCATTCCAAGTCTTCCAAGGGTTCTCCACACTGCTTTCCATAGTGGCTGTACGAGTTTACATTCCCACCAGCAGTGGATGAGTGTTCCCCTTTCCCCACAACCTCTCCAGCACTTGGTATCATTTGTTTTCTTGATCCTAGCCAGTCTTACTGGAGTAAGATGATATCTTAAAGTGGTTTTGATTTGCATTTCCTTAATGATTAGTGATGTTGAGCAGTTCTTGAGGTGTTTCTCAGACATCTCTAATTCCTCGCTTGTGAAGTCTCTGTTCAGTTCTTTGCTCCATCTATTGAGCGGGTCGTTTGTTTTCTTTTTTCTTTGTTTTTTGAGTAGTTTATATATTCTGGAAATCAATGCTTTGTCAGATGTATCTGCAGTGAAGGTTTCCTCCCACTCTGTGGGATTTCTCTTCACTTCCTTGATTGTTTCTTTTGATGTACAGAAGCTTTTGAGTTTGATGAGGTCCCATTTGTCAATTGTCGACCTTAATTCTTGTGCAGCTGCTGTCTGATTTAGGAAGTCTTTTCCTACGCCTATGTCTTGTAGTCTGCTGCCAACTTTTTCTTCTATCACCTTCAGAGTTTGGGGTTTCACGTTGAGGTCTTTAATCCATCTGGAGTTGACTTTTGTACAGGGTGAGAGGTAGGGGTTTAATTTCATTCTTCTACAAGTGGTGATCCAGTTTTGCCAACACCACTTGCTGAAGATGCTGTCTTTTCTCCATTGTGGTTTCTTGGCCCCCTTGTCAAATATGAGATGGCTGAAATTGTATGTGCTCAGATTTGGATCTTCGGTTTTGTTCCATTGGTCAACAGGTCTGTTTTTGTGCCAGTACCAGGCTGTTTTTATGACTATAGCCCTGTAGTATAGTTTAAAATCTGGTATAGAGATCCCTCCTGTGTAGCTCTTTTCACTCAGGATTGATTTGGCTATTCGGGGTCTTTTGTTTCTCCAAATGAATTTAAGAACTTTTGTTTCCAAGCCTGTGAAGAAACTCTTGGGGATTTTGATTGGGATTGCATTAAATCTATACAAGAGTTTTGGTAAAATGGACATTTTTACAATGTTAATTTTCCCAATCCATGAGCATGGGAGGTTTTTCCATCTTCTGAGGTCTTCTTCAATTTCTTTCTTTAAGGGTTTAAAATTTTTGTTGTAGAGGTCTTTGGTGTCTTTGGTTAGGTTTGTTCCTAGGTATCTTATTGTTTTTGAGGCTATTGTGAGTGGGAAGGTCTCTTTGAATTCTTTCTCCAGTTGCTTGTTCTTGGTGTAAAGAAAGGCCATTGATTTTCTAAGGTTAATTTTGTATCCTGCCACTTTGCTGAAGCTGTTAATCGTTTCTAGGAGTTTTCTGGTGGAGTTTTTTGCATCCCTTAAGTAAACAATCATATCATCAGCAAATAGGGATAGTTTGACTTCCTCTTTTCCAATTAGTACTCCTTTAATATCCTTTTCTTGCCTTATTGCTCTAGCAAGTGTTTCAAGCACTATATTGAAGAGGAGTGGTGATAGGGGGCAGCCTTGCCGAGTTCCTACCTTTAAAGGGAATGTTTCTGTCATTTCCCCATTTAGGATGATATTGGCTGTGGGTTTCCTGTATATGGCTTTGATTACATTGAGGAATGATCCCTCCAATCCAATTCCTTCTAGGACTTTAAGCATGAAGGGATGCTGGATTTTGTCAAAGGCTTTTTCAGCATCAATTGAGATGATGGTGTGGTTTTTGTCTTTGATTCCGTTTATGTGTTTGATGATGTTTATTGATTTTCGTATGTTGAACCATCCCTGCATCTCTGGTATGAATCCAACTTGGTCATGATGGATGATCTTCTTGATGTGGGTCTGTATGCGATTTGCCAGTATTCTGTTTAGAATTTTGGCATCTGTGTTCATGAGGGAGATGGGTCTATAATTCTCCTTTTTGGTTGTATCTTTGCCTGGTTTTGGTAATAGAGTGATGTTGGCTTCATAGAAGGAATTTGGGAGAGTTCCCTCTGATTGTATACTTCTAAACAGTTTCAGAAATAATGGTTGTAGGTCTTTTTGAAATGTTTTATAGAATTCTGCTGTGAAACCGTCTGGGCCTGGGCTTTTTTTAGTTGGGAGGCTTCTTACTACATCCTCTATTTCTTCATATGTTATGGGTCTGTTTAAGCTGCTGGTCTCCTCTTGGCCAAGCTTTGGTGATTCCCAAGATTTCAGATATTCATCCATTTCTTCTAGATTTTCAAACTTGGTAGAATATAGGTTCTTGTAATATTCCCATATAATTTTCTTGATCTTTTCCTTGTCCGTTGTGATATTTCCCTTTTCATCACAGATTGTATTGATTTGGAGTTGTTCCTTCTTTCTTTTTGTTAACTGGGCTAGAGGTCTGTCTATCTTGTTTATTCTTTCAAAGAACCAACTTTTGGCTTCATTGATTTTTTGTATTGTTTTCTTTGTTTCTATTTCATTGATTTCTGCTCTGATTTTTGTTATTTCTTCCTGTCTGTTGCGTTTAGGGTTCATCTGTTGTTGCCTCTCAAGTGCTTTTAGCTGTAGTGTTAGATCATTCACTTGTGCTCTTTCTGTTTTTCTAATGTAGGCACCCAGGGCTATAAATTTCCCTCTTAGGACTGCTTTTAAGGTATCCCATAAGTTTTGTTGTGTTGTATTGTCATTGTCATTCAGTTCCAGGAATGTTTTTATTTCTTTCTTTATCTCTTCCTTGACCCATTCATTATTCAAGAGTGTGTTGTTTAGTCTCCATGTGTTCTTGTAGGCAGGAGGGCTTGTCCTGGTGTTGATGTTGAGCTTCATTGCACTGTGGTCTGACAGGATGCATGAAATTATTTCAATCTTTTTGTATTTGTAGAGGTTTCTTCTGTGTCCCAGGATGTGGTCGATTTTGGAGAATGTTCCGTGGGGTGCTGAGTAGAAAGTGTATTCTCTGGTATTAGGATGGAATGTTCGGTAGAGGTCTATGAGGTCCATTTGGTGTATCATATCGTTCAGTTCAGATGTCTCTCTGTTTATTTTTTGTCCTGTTGACCTATCCAAAGGACTCAGTGGGGTATTGAAATCTCCCACTATGAGTGTGCTGGGGTTAGTCTGTGACTTGTGGTCCTGGAGAATTGTCTTTATAAAGTTTGGTGCACCAGAATTTGGGGCATATATATTCATAATTGTGAAATCTTCTTGGTGGATTGTTCCTTTGATGAAAATGTAATGGCCTTCTTTGTCTCTTCTGATTTCTTTTACTTTGAAGTCTATTTTATCCGATATTAAAATAGCAACACCTGCTTTCTTTTTGGTACCATTTGCTTGGAATATTTTTTTCCATCCCTTCACTTTAAGGTGGTGCCTGTCCTTGAAGGTAAGATGTGTTTCTTGTAGACAGCATATCGATGGATTCTGTTTCCTAATCCAGTCTCCCAGTCTATGTCTTTTGATTGGGGAATTTAGTCCATTAATATTTAAGGTTATGACTGATAGGTTTGTGTTGCTTCCTTTTGCCTTATTATCCATTTGCGGTTTTGGTTTAGGTTTCTACTTCTGCAGTTATGCTTTTATTGATTTCTCCTTCTAGGTGCCTGGGGTTGGTTGCTCCTTTCTTCTGTTCTTTGAATTGCTTCAAGTATTCTCTGAAGGGTTGGTTTTCCGGACATGTATTCTTTCAACTTGTTTATGTCATGGAAGGTTTTTCTCTCTCCTTCAACTATAATTGACATTTTTGCTGGGTATAGTAACCTGGGTTGGCATCTATTGTCCTTTAACACTGGGAATGCTTTGCTCCAGGTTCTTCTTGCTTTCATAGTTTGCATTGAGAAGTCAGTTGTAATTCTGATAGGTTTCCCCTTATAGGTCACTTGTTGTTTTTCTCTTGTGGCTTTAAGGATTTTGTCTTTGTTTTGGGTGTCTAGCATTTTAACTATGATGTGGCGTGGAGAATTTCTTTTCTGATCTTGTCTGTTTGGAGTTCTATGTGCTTCTTGTATTGGTATTGGTTTGTCCTTTTTTAGTTTGGGGAAGTTTTCATCTATTATTCTGTTGAAGATCTGATCAATACCATTCTCTTGGGATTCTTCTCCTTCCTCTATTCCTATGATGCGGAGGTTTGATCTTTTCATAGTGTCCCACAGCTCCTAGTTGTTCCACTTTTGTGTATTTTTAAATTTTTCATAATCTTTCCTTGAGGTTTTTAGTTGTTCTGTGTTATCTTCCAGGTCTGATATTCTTTGTTCTGCTTCCTCCATTCTGCTTCTGAGGCTTTTTCCATTCCTTTCCTCTTGAATGGATGAGTGTTTCATTTCCTTTTTCATTTCCTCTTCTGATTTCTTTAGTATTTCCACTTCCTTTTGGAGCTTCTCAATCTCTACCTGTAGCTCTTTGCTTCGCTGGTTGGTTTCCTTATCTTTTTCAGCATGGGATTTTTTCAGTGTTTCTACTTCCGGAGTTTGTCATTCTCTCTCTCTAGGTCCTTCTTGAGTTCTTCATTCTCTTTTCTTAATTCTTTGATTTGCTCTTTATAATCTTGTAGTTCTTTATGTTCCCAATTGTGTTTCTGATATCTGTGTCCTGGGCCATCCCCAGGGGGATCCCACTGTAGGAATCTTCCATAGGGTTGGTAAGAGCTTGGTGCGGGATTATCCTGCCCCTTTCCGGTATTGTCTCTTCTTTGTGTTCCTGGCATATGGGCTTCTCCTTGTCTGTATTCCATTGTGAGTCCTAAATGCCTCTTCACTGTGTTGAAGGCTTGCTTTGCTTGTCTCCTTCAGATGCCTTCATAATCCCAGTTGGTGGGGTGGGGGTGGAGGGGGTGTGCTCTTTAGCCCGAGCCCCGTTATCTGCGCTTCAGCTGGTCTTGGGATGTCTCAGATCTCAAGACTCGCACAACCCTACGTTTTATACCAGCTGGGAGGATAACTCCACCCCCACAGCCACAAAAGCCAATTAAGCCAAAGACAACTAAATTAAATCAAACAACAATCAGCCTTGCTGAAGCACCCGGCTCCTACCTACCTTCCTGTACTTCAACTGGCCTTGGGAGATCTCAGATCAGCTAATGAATTTTTAAGTTCATTGTACTTATGTGTAATTTTGTCACCATACCATATGAAGAAAAGAAAGTGCTGTCTTTCTACCTATAGGCACAGTCTGGCCTCGCCAGGCAGGAGTGCACTGCAGTGAGATCCTGTGACTCTCTGGACAAGCCTGACCTACAGGAGACTGAGAATTCCTTCACTGGATATGTTAGCTTTTATCGCCATGACAAACCACCCAAACAACCCAAGGGAGATCAGCTCTGGGGAGGAAAGGGGGGCTCACAGCTTCAGGAGCCTCAGTTCACAGGTATTTGGCTCTGTCATGCTGCGTCTGTAGTGAGACTGAGCATCATGGAAGGGGGAGCACAGCACACCAGATCCCAGCTGCTCACCTTGTGATGACAACGAGAAAAGAGAGGGAGGAGGACTCTGTGTTAATGACTTTTCTGTTGCTGTGATAGAATGCAGCTTAATGACAAAAGGATATATTTTGGCTCACAGGTCCAGAGGGACTACAGCCCATCATGTTGGGGAAGGTAGGTATGGCAGCAGGGGCAGACAGAGTGCTTACAATTCATCCACACACAGGAAGTAGAGGAGAACAGGAAGTGGGACCCAGCTATACTCTCTCAAAGCCCACCCCCACTACATACTTCCTGTAGTAGGCTCCACCCCTTTAAGGGTCCATAACCTCGCCAAATAGCACCACCAACTGGGGACCAAGTATTCTAATCCATGAGTCTACTGGGGACATATCTCAGTCAAACCCAAACAGGCTGGGATACCAATGTACTAATGCACTACCTCTCCCAACAGGCCCTAGCTACTTAAGTTTCCATCGCTTTGCAGTAATTGCATTGCCAGTTGGGAGACCAAGGCTTCAGTCAGTATGCCATTGGAGGATGTTCCAGATCCAAAGTACAGCCTTCGACTTCAGCAGAGCAAGAGATCTTTGAGCCTCCCTCATTGCCCATAATCTCACCTTGCTCTAAGTTTTCAACTTTGCCTGGAACAGGTGTGTATGAAAAACTGGTTTTGCATAATTTTTTCCATATTAACTCAGTTTTGGCAAAGAAGCTATACACATTGGAATTCTCTCAGGGTTGTTTATCTCCTTTCTCTGAGACTGTTTCTCCTCCTCTTGTAAGTCATGTCTAGGTTCATAAAGAAGTCCAAGTGTTTCAAGGTGAAGAAGCAATCTCTGTCCTTGTCTGTCCACTCTTCAGTCTAAGCTGCAGAGCTCTGAGCCTTGGATGTCTGGGGACTCTGCAGGGTTCTGCATCTCAATGTGACCATGGGTGGCTGGAGACTCCCCTTCCCAGATATGTTCTCAGCATTACTGATGACTACCTCTGAAACACAGATCTCTGCTGTTCATTCTGGCCCTGAGGTCCCCTCAATCCAAAAGATCTTTATTGAAAGTCAGTCTTCTTCTGCCTTACCTTATTTCTCAGAGGCCATGGGCGGCAGAGGAAGAAGGGTATCTTATCTGTTTTCTGCAGGATTATGTCTCAAGAAACCCTGTCTCTACCAAAATCCACATTAGGGGTCAGGAGACTATAACCTACATTCCAAGCCTTTTCTGTGACTTAATTTTGCAAATAAGATTCTGTCAGATAGCGCCATCCCCATCGGTTACATATTTTTTGTTCTAGAACACCCAAATAGATAGATCTGATAGTGATGCCCAGATCTTAAGGGCAACATATTTACTATGTGCCTTTGGAGGGAGAGTTTTGTAACCAGTAGTTTTTGTGATAAGAGTCCAGCCAGTGCTGTGCAGGGCACAGCCTGGTGGCTGGCTATAGGGACCAGCTTATGCTGCAGTGGTCACCTTTCACCCAAAGCTACCTGAGTTTTACCATACCACACCAGCTTAGGGACACTTAGGGTTCAGCTTCCTCTCAAACTATTGGGGCTCTTTATTCAAGATGGAGGACTTGTTTTCTCCCTGACCCCCAAATTTCTCCTGTTGACTTCCCAGGGCTAGAATCTTTCTTTTCAGAGGTAGGAATTCTCTCTGTGTGTTCTCTTTTTCGTACCTTATGGCATAGTTAATGACCTACCTCCTGTTTGCCTTAGAGTTGTTTTAGGATTAAGAAGTATGCCTTTCTCTGTCAACAGTCCAAATTAGGGCCACTCTCACAGTGGTATTGAGAGCCTCTTTTGGAAATTAAAAGGGTGTGCACCAGTCCTTTCTCTTTGGGCTTCCACAATACGTGTCCCAGTACTTTCAAAGGCAATAGTGCTGTGGTTGGGGAGGGATGCTCTTGTATTTCAAAACACCACCCCTTTGGACGATTGGTAGTGGTTTCTGGCACAGTTGGAATAACTGATCTATAAATATGTTCTCTTTCCATTACTACAGGGGATTAGCAGACAGCGTCAGCATCTAGAAGTTTTGATCCTATGTGAAACCCATGTCGTGGGTCCATTATGGCAGGGAAGGGATGGTGGAGCAGTTCAGTTCACGGTGGTAGAAGCCTGTGGTAGAGGCTACTCACATCATGGTGGACCAGGAAGCAGAGAGCGTAGTGGAATCAGGGCATGCTACATGTTTCAAAGCCCTGCTTCTAATGAATGACCAAGTTCTGCAAGCTAGCTCCTGCTTCCTAAAGCTTCTGTGATCTCCCAAAATAGTGCCACCATCTGGAGAACTGTAGGAAGCTTTCTTTTTGTGCTGGACAGGAATGAAGCAGCCCTGCTAAGGGGGAGGGGGACACAGCACCTGCCAGAAGTTGCTGTGGGGAGCTGGCCTCTCAGTGCAGAGACCAGCTGGCTACTTCCCATAGCCCAGCCTGGGTGGTACTTCCAACTCAGGCCCTTAGCCTGGACCCATGAGACACGTGTTCCACTCTTGGCCGTGACTTCCCACCTGCGCAGAGACTGCTGAACCCTGGACAGGAATTTCAGGCTGATGGCTGTTGGCCTCCCTCCAGCCTATGCCCACTCGCAACACCAGCTACCCAGATTGGTGGTCTGCAAAGGGACCTCTTTCCAACCCACTGGCCACCCGAAAAAAATGCAGGCCTACCTTGGCTTGTATGCATGCAATAATTAATAAAATAACGGCCGGGAATTCTGTGATGATGTTACTATGAAATTCAAATTTATTCCTTGCTACAGCCTGCTTTTATAAAATAAATGACGCCAGTTCCCAGAACCAATCATAAGTCCCCCAACTCTGCACCACTGCACACCATTGCCCCACCCAGCATCACGCACCTAGGCCATGTTGCTTGCTCCTCCTTGGGGTGGGGCCAGACCCTCGGCCTTGTGGTGCCCTGAGGCGTGCTAGCTGCGAACTAGCCTGCAATTCAATCTGGATTTTCCCCCACAGAAAACAGCACTCAAAACATCAGCCTGTGGTTGACATGTCCCACACAGACCCTAACAATGTAACGGGAATATGTAGGCATGACATCGTCCAGTGCGGTCTACCTGCTATGGAATTCCAGGTGGCACAGATTATGGCGAAGTTCTTCCCTTTACTTCACTGACATTTAGCTGCTCATTTGGGAATCACCTCTTTCATTCACATCCACTGTAGCCAGCCTATAATAGCATATGCCTCTCTTTGAAATGAATCTCTCTTTAGAAATGAATCTCCTGATTTTCACTCCCACTTCCTGGGGGCAGGACTGGCAGGCATCGCCACACAGTTTCCTGATTCTCCAGCTGGAACTTATAAAGGACCCTGTGAGGCCACTTCTTCCTTGTTTCCATTGCTTCCTCATCCTCTGCTGAGTTGCAAGTGTCACCAGGAATGGGTAACAGGGCATATCCTTGATAGGGTGGACACCTCCCTTCACACTGTCACTGGGAACTTGCTGTCAACAGAGAGCAGGTGTTCCAAGAAGGCCGGATGAGCTGTGGGTGGCAAGACCTATCTTGAGCTTGGCTCTGGAAGGCCAAACGTAAACACTGAACAGAACCATTGGAGGCTTCTCCAGGAAACAGGTTGAACAAATCTCCCTTTTCCATCCTTTGGTTCATGCATATTCATAAGTAAAACAACTCCAGGCTGGAGATAATGATTCATGCAGGAAGCGCTATTCTGAACATTATTATCTGGGAGTGACAAATGAATTTCTAATTTAACATGTGTATTGTACAAATAGATCACAAGAGCTTGAAAGTCAGAGGCAGCCTTTGGGGTCCTGAGACTTCTTGAAATGTAAACTTAACTGATAAAGGATGGAGGAGATCTCCCACCAGTGGGCTGTGCGTTGCAGTTCTGATCTCCCACCAGTGGGCTGTGTGTTGCAGTTCTGATCTCCCACCAGTGGGCTGTGCGTTGCAGTTCTCTTCAAAGCAGAGGGGAACTGCAAGGGGGCAATGTTGCAAACACTGCTTGAGTCCACATAAGAAGCCAATAATAATAACCAGAATAAAAAGAACAATGGAGTCAGGTGTGGTGGCACATGCCTTTAATCCCAGCACTTGGGGAGGCAGAGGCAGGTGGATCTCTGTGAGTTCAAGGCCAGCCTGGTCTACAGATCGAGGTCCATGCCAGCTGGGACTAAAAGGGAGACTCTGTCTCAAAAATACCAAAAAAAAAAAAAATTTTTTTTTAAAGAACAATGGAAAAACAAAAAACAAAAAGCAAAGAGCCAGTCAGGAGCCCAAGCAATGACACTTGATTGAGTTATTACTCGAGGATGAATGGACTCTTCCTTTATCCCCCCTGCTGACAGCAAAAATGGAGTGAAGGCCAGTTGGGTTCGCTGGCTGTTCAATAAGAATCAGAGGGCAGTCACCACAAGGCATGAGTGAGGGGGCAATGGTGGAATTGATTGGAGCTGCGTTTTAAATTCAGTTTCATGTGGAAATGCTAATTTATAGCATGCTATGTGATAGCTACACTACCAGCCTGTGTGCAGAGATTGGTCACTTCACTAGTGGAAGCCAATAGTCAAATTTAAATGGTTACTCTCCAGGACTGGCAGCTCTTCCTGGACTAGGTCTGAGCCGGTTCCTGAAGTTAATATTCCTGTCATCACTGTTTCCTAGCCAGGCTCCTTTCCTTCCAAATGCTGGAATCAACGGACTTTTCATTCCCCTGCTTAATGAGCATCTATCCAAAGCTCACAGGGAACACACTGTTATAGAACCTGACCACCAACACCTGGTGCTACGCTGTGCTTCCCCCCTCCTTCCTTCTACTCCTCTTCCTTTCTTTCTCAATGTTATTTACTTTAGTTAACACAGGCAGCCATTTGTTCCTTGTGATGGTGAATCTTCACTGTCAACTGCATTTCGAATCACCCAGGAGCGTGGTGAGCACACCCCTGGGAGTGTCTGTGAGAGCATTTCCCAGAGGATTAACTGAGTGTGGAGGACTCTTGTTGAATGTGGAGAGCACCATCCCCAGGCCTGGGGTCTAGATGGAAGACGTGGGAAGAGAGAATGTGCCATCTTGGCCACTGTGCCCTTCTCTCTGCTTCTTTGTCATCCGTGAAATGGATAGCTTTCCTCTCCCAAACACTCACACTACCATGGTATTCTGGCCATGTGTGTGGGACCAAGAGACCACAAAACAGAACCATCAGAAATCATGAGCCACGGGAAATCATTCCTCTTCTAAGTTGTCTATCTCTGTCAGACATCCTGGTTACAGGGAAGGAAAATTAACTAACTCACCCCTTGACTTAAGATGGAGATTTACCCTTCTAAGCCCACTGTACACTGAAAATATCCCAAGTTGAAAATGCAGCACATTGCTGGGCATGGTGGTGCACAGGTTTAATACCAGCACTCAGGAGGCAGAGGCAGGTGGATCTCTGTGAGTTCAAGGCCAGCCTGGTCTACAGAGTGAGTTCCAGGCCATCTGGGACTAAAGGGAGACCCTCTCTCAAAAAGACCCCCCAAAAGCAGCACATGTAATTCCTTTGAACATTGTACATTGTAGCTAAACAGTGCAGAATAGAAGATCATTGTTGGCCCTAGTAATCACATGGTGGACTAGAAGCTGAGGCTCACTGCCACTGCCCAGCATCAAGGACTAAATATTACTAGCCTGGGAAAAAGATTCAAGCTCAAAATCCAAAGACAGACTTCTGTTGAATGGGTACCAGTTTCATACCACTGAAAGTTGGAAAATTGTGAATGGAACCATAATAAGTGGAGACCCTCTGCAATGTATTTGTGAATATTTATGAAGCACACAATGCCAGGCAATGCACATCCCTTGTCTTACTAAATTCTCACAACCAATGATGCATTATTTTTTTGTTAGTGTGGCCAAATACTTGGCAGAAGCATAGAAGGAAGGAAAAACTCCTTATGGCTCACAGTTTCAGAAGGCTTAAAGCGTGGTTAATTGGCCCAATGCCCTCAGGCAGAAAACCACAGCAAGAGTTTGTGGCAGAGAAAGCCTTTCACCTCTTTGTAGACAGTAAACAGAGAGAAGGGAATCTGGGGACCTTTAAGAGCTGACCACAGTGACCTGATTCCCTCAGGGGCTGGGTGGGGGGAGGGGAGCTCCACCTCTGAGAGTTCCCACTATATTCCAAAGTAGCACCACAGGCTAGGGATCAAGCGCTCGAAACAAGAACCTGTGCAAGAACATTTCATATTCAAACCATAACGAGTTAAAGAATTGCTGTGGAGTCAAGTCACACAGGTCATAGGTAGATGCTACAGACATGGGAATCAGGTCTGTTGGGAATGGATAGCTTCCTAACGTGCTTGAGAAACTCGTCACCAAGTAGAACTCTGGTGAAGGACCTTTCTTAGAGATGGACCACTGGTCCCATGACTTCCTCCCATGGGATAAGATGTTGACACATCCAGATAAGGTCCCCATGTGGGACCCACACACACACTCTCTACTCCATGTTCTGGAAAAAAACAGACTTGTAGTCTGACTGCCACAGCCAGGTAAAAGGCTTTGGGCTTTCTGTCAAGAGTTTGTGCTCTAGTTGACTCTCCTGTCTGTAACTTAACCGACACTGGGGCTGAAGACGGGGTCTGATTGGCTGGTCTGAGCCAGAGGCCCCTGCTGAAGCTGCAGGTGAGTGAATTCCATGTAGAAATGGGAGAAATATGATCATACCTCTCAGGGCAAGTAGGGGGTTGTGAGCAAAAGAAGGGGAAAGAGACGTTAACTAGGGAAAAACAGTGCATGTCCACTGCACTGGAAGGCTCCCTGCTGCCTGTCTCCTCTGGGTTCTGAGGGCAATAGACAGAGAAGCTTGAGGAGAGGCCTGTAGTAAAAGACTAGATGTCGGTTGGCTTTCTATTACTGAAGCACAATACCTGGGAGAGACATTCCAGACGCAGGAAGATTTATTTTCACTTATGATCATGGCTGGTTGGCTCTGTTTCTTTTGGGCCTGTGGAGAGCAGAGCATCATGGTAAATGGTGGAGGAAACTACTTACTTCATGGCCACCGGGAAGTGAGGAGAGGGAGGAGGAGAGGGAGAGGGAGAGGCTGGGGATGGGATATTGTAAAGGGATGTCCCAGTGACCTACTGACTTACTTCTTCAAAGTAGTCCCTCTTCCTAAAAGCCTATTCAGCCTCGAACTCTTCATTGATTAACCCACTGATAAGGTTTATGCCTTCATGATTCAACCACCTCTCAATACTGCCTGGGGACCAAGCCTTCAATGTGGGAGCCTTTTCAGAGGATCCTTTATATCTAAATCATAACAAAGGAACTCTTAGGAACACAAGTACAGAGTTAGGGCAAAAATTGGATATTATTTCTTTCAGCTTCTCAAGAGAGAAACAATTGCTTATAAAGAAGTGTTAAGCCGGGCGTGGTGGCGCATGCCTCTAATCCTAGCACTTGGGAGGCAGAGGCAGGCGGATCTTTGTTGAGTTCAAGGCCAGCCTGGTCTACAGAGTGAGTTCCAGGACAGCTGGGGTTACAGGGAGACCCTGTCTCAAAAAGACCAAAAAAAAAAAAGTGTTTAAAGCTCAGTTCCATGTGACTCCCAAATTCCCTAACACCACACACACACACAAACAGAGAGAGAGAGAGACAGAGAGACTTCATTTATATTCTTTAGGTTCTTAGGACTCCAGGTGGATTCTTCAGGAATCTTTTCAGGGTTCTGGAGTAAAGTTCAGTAACTCAGGCTCCTTCCTGGCTTCTATTGGACTATCTTCTCATTCCTCTTTTCTGTATTTCTGCTTAAGATTTTTTAGCTCTTTTGCTAAGTATGTACACCATGATAGTCTTGAACATAAAGCCCTCTTGTCCATCTCCAAGTGCCTAGTATACAGTAGGCACTTAATAATTACTGGATTGCCAGGTAGAGCTGAAAATGCTGAGTGACCACTGGAAGCAGACATAAATTGTGAACAAGAATACATACAGAAACAATGATGTCTTCAATGATTGAGTGATGGCAGGTTGTCTTTTTTAAAGATCATTTTTAAACTTTTATTTATGTGTCTATGTATGCATCTGTATGTGGGCATGTGAATGTGAGTGCGGGTACCCGTGGAGTCATAAGAGGGCATTAGATCCAGTAGAACTGGAGTTATAGATGGTCACGAACTGCCTGATATGGGTGCTGGGAATCGAACTCTGGTCCTCTCCAAGAGCAGCAAGCACTCTTAACCACTGAGCCATACCTCCAGCCCTAGACTAAGTCTTGCACATATACAAAGTTGGCTGACCATTCCTGCTGTCTTCTCACCTGTGACAAAAACACCAAATAAGAGTTTGAGATGGCCACTGCTTAATATCATGTATCAAGGGCCATATATGCATGATCTCATTTAATTCTCATAATAGCCCCATGAGGTGAAGGCTATGATTACTATGCTCGTTTCATAGGCTGGAAGAGAGTGAGGCAGTTGGCCAAGGACACAGGCCTCTAATAGGACAAGGCCAAGGTATAAACACCCCCTGTCTGATCCCAAGGTTCCAGTACATGAGCACTCTGCTGTTTGCTTACCACAGAGGAGTGCTATGATGTTGATCTTACAAAGTGATCTTACAGTTGCGAGTTCAGGCCGATGATGAAAGTGACGGAGGGATGAATGGAGAAGC
Source organism: Rhizomys pruinosus (assembly GCA_009823505.1). Lineage (NCBI taxonomy): Eukaryota > Metazoa > Chordata > Mammalia > Rodentia > Spalacidae > Rhizomys > Rhizomys pruinosus. The sequence continues at coordinate 2,963,662 of VZQC01006754.1, forward strand.
TTTGTAGAAGAGGAGTCTATTTATCAACGAGAATAAAAAGAGGATGCCCCAGGGAACCAGAAGCTTCTTTAGATCTCTGAGAGCCATTGGGGAAAACAGGGATTAGATTTATTTGGGGTTGTTTTGAGAGAAAACTAGAAATATCACATGTGCTCCAAAGTGACGGGTTTCCATGCAATATGAATGACGAGCTTCCCAGAGATGCTTTCTCCCACGCTAATGTGCATGCGTATCACCAGGAGAACTCATTAAAATACACATTCCTGTCCCTCCACCCCTGCGAAGACATCTAGATTCAGCACGTCTGGGTGAGGTCTGACATTTTCTTGAGTTAGGGAGATGGCTCAGTGGTTACAGCACTTGATATACAAACAAGATGGCTAGAGTTTGGATCTCCAGAATGCACATAAATACTGGGTGGGCATGTGCCCTGTAATCTCAGACCTGAGGGTAGAGACGGGGAATCCTAGACAAGCTGTCTAGGGAGACTAGCTTAATTGGTGAGCTCTGGGTTTGATTGATAGATCCTGCTTCAGTGAATAAGATGGAAGAACAATTGAGGGAGATTCATGATGTCAGTCTTGGGCACACACACACACACACACACACACACGCACATGCCCACATACATGTGAACAGGCACACACATAAAAAGAAGCATTTTCTGTAAAGAAACTGGAAGTGACCATTCTAAGATGCTAAAATTTCTGTTGTAGTGTCAAAGCCAAAGATAATAGATGCAATGTAAATGAGTGAGCAGACATTTCAATAAAACTTTGTTTTCAGATCAGGCAATCAGGGCCTTCTGTTACAGCTAGAGAAGCTGGCTGCCAGCAACAGAGATCACTGGCTAGTTTAACAGGGAAAAGAATACTTTAATGCTTCCCTCTGGGAGGACATCCTGAGTCTATTTCATATGGGCCATTGCTTCGTTCAATGTCATTAATTAATACTCAGGTAAGTGTGGCCCTCACTCCTCATCAGGTGAAGCTCCTTTTTTTTGCCATAGATGGAGGCTACTACACAGATGTACGTCTGCTCAACATGCAGTGAGCGAATGACCATGGGGAGCCCTGCCCCAGTGGGTACATCTACAATGCAGCCCTACACCTAAGGCTCAGGGAACTTGGAGAAAGAGGGGGAGGAAAGGGACACCTGCTGCTACTTCGAGAATGACCAGAAGCTGCACCTGTGAGAGCTCAACACTACGGCTACCTAAATAAGACCCACATAATGACAACGCCAGGCAGCATGCCAGGGGGAAATCTCACAGGGCCCCACCTATAGATGAAGCTTAGAGGCGATCAGAGATGGCTGAGGGAGGGAAAATTGGTCTTCTCCAGGGTTGAGCTCCCTGATAGGTTCCCAGTCTCGGTGTTCAGTCCCTAAACACATGTACATAAGAACAGCACTAAATGGACTCAGTAGTGTGTGTGTGTGTGTGTGTGTATGTATGTGTGTGTGTGTGTTTGTGTGAGACAATAATTATATCAAAAGAGGTTGTGAACTTGAGAGAGCAGGGGAACATGGGAGGACATAAATCAGTGAGATGGAGGGGTGGGAATAATGTGAATACAGTATTCATGTATGAGATTTTCAAACATTTAAATTAACAATGAATAAATCACTCATTTGGGGCCAATGAAATGGCTTAGAGGATAGAGTGCCTGCCACCAAGCCTGACAGCCTGAGTTCACTCCTGCAGCCCACGCACACACACACGTGCACACACACACACACACACACACACACACACCACACACACACAAATAAATTCACCTGAAAGCTACAGATGGTCAGAAGTTAACTGCCCTTCTAAAGGACTGGAGTTCAGTTCCCAGAACTTATTTTGGGCATCTCACAACCACCTGTAACTCCAACTCAGAGGATCTGATGCCTTCCTGCGCTGCACTCATGCACACACCCACACAGAGGCAAACACGCACATGCGAAATTGAAAACAAAATATTTATTTTAAAGAATGCACCCAAGTCCTGTTTTGTCCACTTGTCACTAATGTCCAACCTTCAACTTTGTTCTCAGAGGAAAGCATCAAGATGTGGGTTATGTCTCAGGGACCACATGTGACAAAGAGCAGTTCTCCTTTGAAGCTGGACCATGTCTGCACACAGATAACTCCAAAGATGTGAAGAATGCTGGCTGGGTATTTAGACCTGAACGAGCTTCATCTCTTGAGCAACACCCACACCAAACAGATCCGCCCAGTGCTAGGGCTGGTGGGCCCAGGACAGGGGTCCAAAGTACTGGGAAAGGCCCCAATCTGCCAGATCGGGTATGGAGCCTAGAGTGAGAATCATGTGACCCAGCCAAGTTGGGGCTAAACTCAAGTTATCAGGATCCAAGAAAACACTTATCTTCAAGGATCACAGCTTTAAAATGTTTTGCTTTTTTGTCATGAAGTTTTTTTTCACATAAATTTATTTTTATTTTTTTAACAAATCTAGACCCGTGTTCCCGCCCATTCCCCCACCCCACCAGAGCTCTTGCATTCTGCCAAACATGCTTTTCATCTCTTTCTCAATCTTTCTCAATATTCTCCATGAGTAAGTTGACTGTTTTGAGCAGAAGTTCACTGTTTCAGTCAGTTCTTTGATGCAGTCCTTTCTGTTGTTGTTGTTGTTGTTGTTGTTTCCAATATGCATTACACCCAATGGCTTTGGACAAAAGCTCAGGGGGCCCTACACAAGAAATACTTACAACCAGGTAATTGGCACTAGCATCCACAGATGAGGGATACCATTCGTCGTTTGTTTTTCTGGGACTGTGTTACTTCACTCAGCATGATGTCCTCTAGCTCCAGCCATTTTCCTGCAAAGCTTGTGATGTCATCTTTCTTTACTGCAGCATAGAACTCCATTGTGTAGATGTACCACATTTTCTCTATCCACTCGTCAGTTGAGGGGCATTTGGGTTGGTTCTAGCTCCTTGCTATTGTGAAGAGAGCTGCAATAAACATGGCCGTGCATGTATCTCTGTGGTGGAGTGAATCTTGAGGGTACATGCCCAGGAGTGGTATGGCTGGGTCAGGTGGCAAGTTCATTCCAAGTCTTCCAAGGGTTCTCCACACTGCTTTCCATAGTGGCTGTAAGAGTTTACATTCCCACCAACAGTGGATGAGTGTTCCCCTTTCCCCACAATCTTTCCAGCACTTGGTATCATTTATTTTCTTGATCCTAGCCAGTCTTATTGGAGTAAGATGATATCTTAAAGTGGTTTTGATTTCCATTTCCTTAATGATTAGTGATGTTGAACACTTCTTAAGGCGTTTCTCAGCCATCTCTAATTCTTCACTTGTGAAGTTTCTGTTCCGCTCTTTGCTCCATCTATTGAGTGGGTCATTTGTTTTCTTTCTCCTTTGTTTTTTGAGTAGTTTATATATTCTGAAAATCAATGCTTTGTCAGATGGTTTGCTGCAGTGAAGGTTTTCCCTCCCACTCTGTGGGATTATCTCTCACTTCCTTGATTTGTTCTTTTGATGTACAAGAAGAAGCTTTTGTTTTAATGAGGTCCCATTTATCAATTTGTCGACCTGAATTCTTGTGCAGCGCTGTCTGATGTGGAAGTCTTTTCCCCTACGCCCTAATGAGTCGGGTGTTGCTGCCAATTTTACTTATATCACCTTCAGAGTTTGAAAACGTGAAAACGTTGAGGTCTTTGATCCATCTGAGTTCACTTTTGTACAGGGGCGAGAGGTAGGGTTTCATTTCATTCTTCTACAAGTGGTGATCCAGTTTTTTGGGTGCCAACAACACTTGCGGAAGATGCTGTCTTTTCTCATTTGGGGCTATTGGCCCCTTTTGGTGCAAATATAAGATGGCGAAATTGTATTTTTTTTGCTCAGATTTGTATCTTTAGTTTTTTGATTCCATTGGTCAACAGGTCGGTATTCTTGTGCCAGTACCAAGGCTGTGTTTTTATGACTGTAGCCCTGTAGTAAAGTTTGAAATCTGGTTAGAGATTCCCCCCTGTGTAGATCTTTTCACTCAGGGTTGTTTTGGCTATTCTGGGTCTTTTTGTTTTTCCAAATGATTTAAGAACTTTGTTTCCAAGCCTGTGAAGAAACTCTTTGGTGGGATTTGATTTGGAAGTGCCGTAAGCTATACAAAGGTACAGTAAAATGGAAATTTTTTTACAATGTTAATTTCCCATCCATGAGCAGGGGAGGTTCTTCCATCTTCTGATGTAGTTCTTCAATTTCTTTCCTTTAAAGGTTTAAATTTTTGTTTTAGCGATCTTTGGTGTCTTTGGTTAGGTTTGTTCCTAGGTATTTTGGTTGTTTTTGGGGCTTTTGTGAGTGGGAAGGTCCCTTTTAATTCTTTTCCTCCATTGCTTGTTCATGGTGTAAAGAAAGGCCTTGATTTTTTTTAATGTGAATGTGTATCCGCCACTTTGCTGAAAGCTGTTAATCGTTTCTAGAGTTGTACTGGTGGAGTTTTTAGCATCCTTAGTTAAACAATCATATCACCAGCAGATAGGGATAGCTCCGCGTCTCTTTTTCAATTAGTACTCCTTTAATTTACTTTTCTTCTTGCCTTATTGCTCTAGCAGTGTTTCATCATCGAGCAACGATATTGAAGAGAATGGTGACAGGGGGCAGCCTTTGCCGAGTTCTACCTTTAAAGGGAATGTTTTCTGTCATTTCCCTCTTTAGGAAGATATTGGCTCTGGTTTTCCTGTATATGGCTTGGATCATGTTGAGGAATGAATACCTCCAGTCCAATTCGTCCTAGGACTTTAAACATGAAGGGAGGATGCGGGATTTTGTCAAAGTCTTTTTCAGCATCAATTGGAGATGATGGTGGTGGTTTTGTCATTGTTTGATTCCGTTTATGTGTTTGCTGATGTTTGAAGTTTTCTTCTGTTGAACATTCCTCAGACTCGGATAAAATCCAATTTGGTATGATGGATGATCTTCTTGATGTGGGTCTGTATGCAATGTGCAAATATCTTGTTTAGAATTTTTGCACCTATATTAATTAATGAGATGAGTCTATAATTCTCCGTTTTAGTTGGATCGTTTTGCCGGGTTTTTGGTAAGAGATTAGGGTAATGGTGGCTTCATAGAAGGAATTTGGAGAATGCCCCTCTGTATACTTCTAAACAGTTTTTCATAATAATGGTTGTAGGTCTTTTTGAAATGTTTTTATAATAGAAGTCTGCCATGAAACCGTCGGGCCTGTGCTTTTTTTAGTCGGGAGGCTTCTTACTACGCCTCTATTTCCTCATATGTTATGGGGTCTGTTTAAGCTGCTGATCTCTTCTTGACCGAGCTTTGGTGATTCCCCAGGATTTCAGAATTTTCTCCATGTTCTTGCCTAGGTTTTCCAACTGGTAGAATTACAGGTTCTTGTAAGATTCCCATATGATTTTCTGATCGTTTCCTTGTCGTTGTGATATTTCCCGTTTCAGCACACGGGATTTGTATTGATTTGGAGTTGCATCCTTCTTTCTTTTGTTAACTGGCCTAGAGATCTTGTTCTTATCTTCTTTATGCTTTCAAAGAACCAACTTTGGCTTCATTGATTTTTTGTATGTGTTTCTTCCCTTTGTTGCGATTTTTCATTGATTTCTGCTCTGATTTTTTGGTATTTCTGCGCTGTCGTTGGTTGCATTTAGGGTTCATCTGTTGTGTTGCCTCTCAAGTGCTTTTTTTTTTTTAGCTGCTGTGTTAGATCATGCACTTGTGCTCTTTCTGTTTTTCTAATTAGGCACCCAGCGTTATAAACTTCCCTCTTAGACTGCTTTGAGGTATCCATAGGTTTTGTTGTATTAAATTGTCATTGTCATTCAGTGTCAGGAATGATTTTATTTCGTTCTTCTTATCTCATCCTTGACCCGTTCATTATTCAAGAGGGTGTTTTAGTCTCCAGGTGTTTTTGTAAGCAGTAGGAGGGCTTGTCCTGGTGTTGATGTTTGAGCTTTATTGCACTGTGTCTGATAGAATGCATGAATTATTTCAAATTTCTTGTATTCGGATGTTTCTTTTTCTTCTTCGCTGTGTCCCAGGTATGGGGTTGATTTTGGAGAATGTTCTGTGGGGTGCCTGAGTAGAAAGTGTAATTCGTATTAGGATGGAATAGTCGGTAGAGGTCCATGAGGTCCAATTTGGTGTATCATATCGTTTCAGTTCAGATGTCTCGCTGTTTATTTTATTCGTTGTCCTGTTGACCTATCCAAAGGACGCAGTGGGGTATTTAAATCCCTCACTGTTAGTTTGCTGGGGTTAGTCGGTGACTTGTGATCCGGGAGAATTGTCTTTATAAGGTTTTTGGTGCACCAGAAGTTTGGGGCATAATATATTCATATTGTGAAATCTTCTTGGTGAAATTGTTAAATTCCTTTGATGGAAATGTTAAGGGCTTCTTTGTCTCGTCTATCTGATTTCTTTCTTTTACTTTGAAGTCTATTTTGTCTGATATTAAACTAGCAACACCTTCTTTGCCTTTTTGGTACCAATTGCTTGGAATAGTTTTTTCCATCCCTTCACTTGAAGGTGGTGCCTGTCCTTGAGTGTAATATGTGTTTTCTTGTAGACAGCATATCGGTGGATTACGCTGTTTGTCCTAATCTAATCTCCCAGTCTAAATGTATCCTTTGATTGGGGAATTTAAGTCATTAATATTTAGGGTTATTGACTGTCGTAGGTATGTGTTGCTTCTTTTTACCTTATTATCTATTTGTGTTTTGGTTTAGGTTTTCTACGTCTGCAGGTAGGCTTTTAGTGATGTATCTCTCTGGGAGGTGCCGGGGTGTTGCTCCGTTCTTCTGTGCTTTGAAATTCGTCAAGTCGTCCTCTGATGCTTGGTTTTTCCCGGACATGTATTCTTCCAAGGTTGTTTGAGGAGCATGGAAGGTTTTTCATTCTCTTCCTCCTTCAACTATAATGGACATGTTTGCGATAATAGTAACCTGGTTGGCCATCTATTTTCCCCTTAACAATGGGAATAGGCTTTGCTCCAGTTTCCATTCTTGCTTTCATAGTTGGGCGTTGAGAAGTCAGTTTGTTATTCTGATAGGGTTACCCTAGAGGTCACTTGTGCGGTTCTTCTTGTGGCTTTAAGGATGATTGTCTTTGTTTTGGGTGTCTAGCATTTTTTTTTTTTTTTTTTTTTTTTTTTTTTTTTTTTTTTTTTTTTTTCTTTTTTGATCTTGTCTGTTGGGAGTTCTACGTGCTTCTTGTATTGGTATTGGTTGGTCCTTTTTTAGTTTGGGGGGGAAGTTTTCATCTTTATTCTGTTGAAGATCTGATAAATCCCATTCTCTTGGGATTCTACTCGTTCCGCTACTCCTATGATGCAGAGGTTTGATCTTTTCATAGTGTCCCACAGCTCCTGGTTGTTCCATTTTTGTGTATTTTTAAATTTTTCATAATCTTTCCTTGAGGTTTTTAGTTGTTCTGTGTTATCTTCCAGGTCTGATATTCTTTGTTCTGCTTCCTCCATTCTGCTTCTGAGGCTTTTTCCATTCCTTTCCTCTTGAATGGATGAGTGTTTCATTTCCTTTTTCATTTCCTCTTCTGATTTCTTTAGTATTTCCACTTCCTTTTGGAGCTTCTCAATCTCTACCTGTAGCTCTTTGCTTCGCTGGTTGGTTTCCTTATCTTTTTCAGCATGGGATTTTTTCAGTGTTTCTACTTCCTTCTGGAGCTTGTCATTCTAGGTCCTTCTTGAGTTCTTCATTCTCTTTTCTTAGTTCTTTGATTTGTTCTTTATAATCTTGTAGTTCTCTAAATATGTTCTCAATTGTGTTTCTGATGACTGTGTCCCAGGGCATCCCCAGAGGGATCCCACTGCAGGAGTCTTCCATAGGTTTGGTAAAGCTTGGCGTGGGATTATCCTGCCCCTTTCCGGTGTTGTCTTTTCTTCGTGATCCTGGCATATGGGCTTCTCCTTGCCTGTATTCCAATGTGAGTCCTAAATGCCTCTTCACTGTGGTGAAAGCTTGCTTTGCTTGCCTCCTTCAGATGCCTCTTCGTAATCCCAATTGGCGGGGGGGGGGGTGCTCTTCAGCCCGCGCCCGGTTCCTTCCGCTGGCCTCAGGAGGTCTCAGATCTCAAGAGTCACGCAAACCCACCTTTAATACCGGCTGGGAGGAAAACTCCGCTCCCACAGCCACAAAATCCAATCAAGCCAAAGACAACACCTTTAATCCCAGCTGGGAGGATTACTCCGACCCCACAGTCCCAAAAGCCAATCAAGCCAAAGACAGCTGGATTAAAGGATCAACAATCAGCTTTGCTGAGGCACCCAGTTCCTACCTGTCTCCTCCTCTTCCTTCTGCTGGCCTCAGGAGATCTCAGAACGAAGTTTTAAAATTTTATCCCAAGGTTCTGGTGTGTGAGCACTTAGCTATTCACTTAGCACAGGAGGGTGCAATGATGTTGATCTTGGAAAAACATCTCACAGCTGAGAGTTCCAGCAACAGGGGAAGGGCACGGAGGAACATCCGAGATGCTGGTGATGACAGTTATGGGAGGTGAATGCATGGAGAACTTTTGTAGAAAGTGACTTTTCCTGATTTAACTTAACAGTGTGATATCATGTGGCTTAATGGGACCCTATTGAAGGTGGACTCAATTATGGTTTCTTAGACAGGAGCTAGAGCCTGTTTCATGAAGGAGCCCACACAGATTCTCTCTCCAATGACCACCTAGGATCAGTCTCAGTTTACCTTCCCACCAGTACTCAGCATCTCTCCCTTGTCCTTATATGCACATGCAGGCACATGTGCACACATACGTGTGCACGCAGAGATTTTTATTGGGGGTATCTATTGCACACAGCCCTAGGATCCGCAGGCAACCTGGCTTCTAGGCCATGTGTGCTCAAGCATTGTCAGGTTACACTGTGGCCTTGATGATAGAATCCACACTCTGGCCACTATGGACCTGGGCATGGGACACTGGAGCTGGAAGTCCTGCCTCTGTGGACTCTGCAAGCCACACTCTCCCGCTGACTCTTGCTCCAGGATGAGTTCCTCTGTTGCAACCAGCTTTCACTTTCAAGTCTTGGATTGATAGGTGGAGTGTAAGTCACACCTCTGCCTCTGTGCAAAGGCTGCTGGGAAAGAGTTGTAAGCTTCTTCCACAATGTGGGGAAAAAATCTTCCAAATAATGAAGACGCTCAAGGAGCAGAGAAGTAAAAATGAAGTCCAGTTGCCCACTGGACTCTGAAGACTGTGTTTTTAGATTAAGGCCATACATATAGGATTCTAATCCAGCTAATCAATCTATCTATCTATCTATCTATCTATCTATCTATCTATCTATCTATCTATCTATAATGCATCTATCTATCTATCTATCTCTCTATCAATCTATCAACCTTCCTTCCTTCCTTCCTTCCTTCCTTCCTTCCTTCCTTCCTTCCTTCCTTCATTCCTTCCTTGCTTCCTGTCTGTTTGTGCTTATGTGTGGTAGATGCCTTCCTTAATCACTCTCCAATATTATTATTATTACTACTACTATTGAGACCACATCTCTTACTGAACCTGGAGCTCACTGTTCAGCTAGGTTGGCCGCACAACAAGCAGTTGTACCAATCTTGCCTCAACATTACATTACAGGAACGTGCCAGGACACCCAGCCTTCTTCAGGGTGCTGATGATCCCAGCTAAGGTCCTCATGTTGTGCAGCAGGTGCTTTGCCCACTGAGCCATCTCTTCAGCTCCTACTCCAATGTTTCATTTACTTTTTGCTTCCTCCCAATTAACCAAAAGTTTCCATGGATCTCCTCTCTGCCTTTTAGCCTTTAACATATACATGGAGCTATTAGCTACCCTGGCCACTAGCCTCTCCCCCCAACTAAGACGAGTTTAGTTCTTTATTAAAAAGGAACCCCAGAGGCCAGGCGTGGTGGCGCACATCTTTAATCCTAGCACTTGGGAGGCAGAGGCAGGCGGATCTTTATGAGTTCAAGGCCAGCCTGGTCTACAGAGTGAGTTCCAGGACAGCTGGGGCTACAGGGAGACCCTGTCTCGAAAAAAAAAAAAAAAAAAAAAAAAAAGGAACCCCGGTTGTTAGAAATGAAAACTGTGTTTCCCCCTTTCCTAGAGAGGAGAATCCTTGGGGTTTTCAAAATTATGACAAGAAGCAAAAGTTTTTAAAAACTGAGAAATCTCGTGAGTAGAACAATTTGCATGAGAACTTGGGGTCCCTGTCAGCATGCCCAAGATTCAAAATTGAAAACAGACTGGTTTGCATGATGGTGAGGCAGCTTCCTGGTTTTCTTGGGCTTGTGGCAAGTAGGACTTTTCTTTCCAGGTCTTCAGGGAATTGGCTGGACCCATCAGGCTGACTGGCATAGCTATAACATCATTGGGTGTGCACACTGAGAACAGATCAAAGACTTTCACATGTTCTCACTAGCTACACTTGAATACTGCTAGTATACAATACCAACTTGTGGGGTTGAAGTGTGAGACTAAACATTCCCTTACACACAAGTGTGTGCACATCTGATGGGAGGCAGAGTCAGCAGGACTAGGAACAAAGGACCGATTCTCAATCCAACCTAAATAAGTTTAGCAATTGTGAGACACATTGAAACCGCCCGAGAGAAGTTAGGGAGCATTCTAGTATTTTCTCTGACTTTTACTTAAACATTGGCAACTTTTCTGAGACTATAAATACAAATGGGGCCCAGCCATTTCTCTCTTTGTAGTCTATGAAAATTAACTCAGTCCACAGGGGCCGCAATCACAGCCAAAAAACCCCAAGTGTGGGTTCTTCCTCCACACTGACAAAAATAACAGTTAATTAGGCTGCAACACCCAAAGGAAAGTGAACTCACATCACCAATAGCAGGGTGGCATGCAAAGTGTCGCCATGGCAACTGGCATTTACAGCTCTTCCATTTTAATATATCAAAGGCTGAGGATAATTCCCCAGTGAGAATACAGGAGGGTGGATTCCCCCCCCTCCATCTTTCGACCCATCTTTTACCACTATTGCTGGTATGGGATCTTCTGTTCTTGTGGCAACAGGTTTAAAAGAAGCCTGGGAAAGAATCAGATCCCTGGCAAGTTCTCTCAGGATGTCACATGCCTTGGAAGGAGAACAGTGCATTTTCTTAGATGCAGACTGTCCAGTGAGTGTGAGCTGTAAGCCTCTGGTATTGATTCCATATAAACATTCTGTTTTCACAGAACTCTTCCCTTCTTTCTCTATTAAGTGCTGCCTCTGTTTGCACCACCCAATGAGCAACATCTTATTTATTCTTCATGGAGTTGGAAGTTAAAAGAATTATTCCCAGTTTATACATGTGGACAGTGAGGTGAGAGGGATAAGACACCTTAACAACACAGTACAATGTAGGACCTAAATGTCACCACATCTCTTGTGGTTTTTATCTTCTGTGTAATATTAAAACTTAATGCAAGTGGAAGTAAATACATTCATCAGTATCAGTCATCAATGGCTGCGAAACAAATACCATATGTCAATGACATTTAATTATAGTCTGGGATACACTAGTGCTCTATTCTCACTCCCAGGTTAATGAAGGAGCAGCTATCTGGGGAAGCTATACTCGTGGTGATGGCTGAGTCATTAGAATATGTACCCAACCATGCAAGTGCATTTCAAGCTTCTTCCTGTGTCACATTTAATTTCCTATTGGACAAAGCAAGTCACATGGTTGAGTTCCAGGTCAAGAAGCAAGAAAGCGTGGCCTTCCTTCAGTTTTGCAGCTGGAATTTCAAATTTTTATGACAAGAGTATGGAGACAGAGAGAGGCCAAGAACTGGGCCCAGAGCCATTCTCTGGAGGTGTCAGCAACGTCACTATCACCAAACGCATCATCTCTGTCATAAGACCTCTTTTGGGAGCTGGGGTGATGGCTCAGCAGTTAGGAGCACTTACTGCTGCTTCAGAAGATCCAGGTTTTGTTCCCAGAGCCCACATGGTAGATCATAACTGTCTGTAACTCCAGTTGCAAGCCATCTCCATGGCAGACCTCCACAGACACTGCACACATGTGCACATCCATGCACTCACTCACGACTCAAACGAGTCACTCATTTATATAAAATTAAGAAACAGAAATTTTAAAAAGAAAGACCTCTCTATCTTGTAAATAATAAGTGATGTCTTGACAAAGTTCTTCAGGGGAGGAGGGCAGCAATGCTCAATTTAAGCAATATTATTATTATTATTATTATTATTATTATTATTATTATTTACTAAGCATCTATTGTGTCCTAGCAACTACATAGAGAGACATCGGTGAACAAACATCCACCATTAGGAACTCTACGGCTTGGCAAGTAGACATTGGGAAGGCAGAGAGAAATTCTAACACATGCCTGAACCATTCCACACAGTTCATACAGAGTACATCTCAGAAAGGAATGTGCATCGCATTCTCTTCGGGAAACTCTACAGGAATGCAGACAGCAGATGGAACCACCATAGGTCTTGGGTAGACTAGCCCAGACACCTGCCCTTGGGACCAGCTCCGGTGTAGATCTGTTTCTTGAATGATCGGATCCTCACCTTTCATTCTGAGCACTTCCTCATAGGTACAGATAAATTCCAGGAAATGAAGATCATGGTGAGCTGAGCTTGGTGGTGGAATCCTGTGATCTCAGAGCCCAGGAGGCTGAGGGAGAAGGACTGCAAGTTCAAGGCCAGCCTGGGCTATAGAATGAGTTCAAGTCTTGTCTGGGCAACTTAATGAGAACTTGTCTCAAAATAAAAAGAAAAGGAGAGCTGAAGAGATAGCTCAGTGATAGTCTAGGTGTATCACTAGGTGTAGGCTCTGAGTTCAATGTCCAGGACAGTGGGGGCTCTCCTCGTACCCTCTGCTTTGGCTTACTCCTTGGCACTAAGTCCTGGCCAAGTTTACATTAGGCCTCTCCTATTGCCCAGCCCTCTTCTCCACCTGGGTTACAGACACCAGGAACTTGGACTCACCAAGTGTCGAGGAGGGACATAGTGGCCACTTCTCATCCCTCTAGGTGAGTGACGAGGAGGGACACAGTGACGACTTCTCATCCCTCTAGGTGAGTGACAAGGAAGGACATAGTGGCCACTTCTCATCCCTCTAGGTGAGTGACAAGGAGGGACATAGTGACCACTTCTCATCCCTCAAGGTGAGTGGCAGGAAGGACATAGTGACCACTTCTCATTCCTCTAGGTAAGTGACAAGGAAGGACATAGTGGCCACTTCTCATCCCTCTAGGTGAGTGACGAGGAGGGACATAGTGACCACTTCTCATCCCTCTAGGTGAGTGACAAGGAGGGACACAATGACCACTTCTCATCCCTCTAGGTGAGTGACAAGGAAGGACATAGTGGCCACTTCTCATCCCTCTAGGTGAGTGACGAGGAGGGACACAGTGACCACTTCTCATCCCTCTAGGTGAGTGACGAGGAAGGACATAGTGACCACTTCTCATTCCTCTAGGTGAGTGACGAGGAGGGACACAGTGGCCACTTCTCATCCCTCTAGGTGAGTGACAAGGAGGGACATAGTGACCACTTCTCATCCCTCTAGGTGAGTGGCAAGGAAGGACATAGTGACCACTTCTCATCCCTCTAGGTGAGTGACGAGGAGGGACACAATGACCACTTCTCATCCCTCTAGGTGAGTGACGAGGAAGGATGTAGTGACCACTTCTCATCCCTCTAGGTGAGTGACAAGGAGGGACATAGTGACCACTTCTCATCCCTCTAGGTGAGTGATGAGGAAGGACATAGTGACCACTTCTCATCCCTCTAGGTGAGTGACGAGGAGGGACATAGTGACCACTTCTCATTCCTCTAGGTGAGTGACGAGGAGGGACATAGTGGCCACTTCTCATCCCTCTAGGTGAGTGACAAGGAGGGACATAGTGACCACTTCTCATCCCTCTAGGTGAGTGAAGAGGTCAAGTCCCTGCTCATTTTTTTCTTTTTTGGATGGGGTTGCAATTGTTTCACTGGGTTGATGAATCCTAGGATTCAAGAGAACTTCAGGACCATCACCCTAGTTCTCAAAGGAAGGCATAAAGAATTCTATTTAGGGGCCATTGAAGACAGAGAGCAGAGTTAAGCTTCCCATCAATGACCAATGCTCAAAAGTGACCGAGCCAAAATCAGAGTCCAGGTCTTTTAAATTCTTTCTTAAGGGTCTACTGTAGTTTCACTGCTCATGAGCTAGGTGACCTTGAACTTATTACTTAACTTTTTTGAACGTCAGTGTCCTCACTTTTAAAATAATGTTCACAGGGGCTGGAGAGATGGCCTAGCAGTTAAGAGCACCGACTGCTCTTGCAGAGGACCCAGGTTCGATCCCCAGCACCCACATGGCGGCTGAGAACCATCTGAAACTCCAATTCCAGGAGAACTCCAGTTCTAGGGGAATCCGAGACCCTCTTCTGACCTCCGTGGCATTGCATGACATGGGTGCACAGACCTGCATGCAGACAGTACATTCATACACATAGAGAAAAATAAATAAAAAATTAAAAAAAATAATGTTCACAGAATCAAGAGTTCTAGAGCTAAATATACACAATGTCCCTGGTGGTTCTTGGCACTCAACAAGATGTAGAGACAGCATAGAAGTAGCAGCACCTGCCAGGTGTGGTAGCAAACACCTTTAATCCCAGCACTTGAGAGCCAGAGGCTGGCAGATCTCTGCGAGTTCAAAGCCAGCATGGTCTACATAGTGAGTTCTAGGCCAGCTGGGGCTACAAAGAGACCCTATTTCAAAAAATAAATATTAGCACTTGCCTGTGACTTTGTTATCAACTGATAACAAGAAAAAAAAATATATATATAGAGAGAGAGAGTAAGGAGTGGCCAGCTTTACAGAAAGCATGATTGGAAAAATATAAGGAAGTAGTTATTATTAGTTAATTTGTTTGTTTGCTTGTTTTTGAAACAGAGTTTCCCTACAGCCCCAGTTGGCCTGGAACTCACTATGTGGACCAGACTGGCCTGGTTCTCACAGTGATCTATCTGCCTCTGCCTCCTGAGTGCTGGTTAAAGCTGTGGAGTACCATGCCCAGCTAGCCACTGCTTCTTAAAAATTTAAGTTTTCTTTTATGTTTATACTCTACTGCCTATGCAAAGCTCAAAATATTGAAAACACTCATTTACAAACAAATCAGAAGAAAAACTTGAAGTATTAAGTATACTGAAGACCTTGAGGTTCATCATTGTTAATAGTCAGAGCTCTTACTGAGTTTTTAATGTAAACATTCATTGCTATTAGCTCCAGTCTTGGAACTATATCAGTTATGTTTTTATTTTAATTTGATTCTAGGAATTTTAAAATTTCCTTCCTGACTTCTTCATTAACTCAACCATCAGTCAGGAGTGTAAAGTTCAGGGCAGGTGAGACAGGTCAGTCTGTGAGGGTGCCTGCTACTAGGCCTGGTGACCTGCATTCCATCCTTGAGTCCCACATGGTTGAAGGCGAGAACCAGATCTGGCAGATTGTGCTCTGGCTTCCATATGCATGTCACGGAACATGTGCCCTCCCCCAAGAAAATTAGTGTAATGAAAAATTGTAAAAAGAGTTCAGAGTTCAATCATCATGTATTCACAATAGCCGAATTACAGAATCAGATTAGATGCCCATCCACAGATGAGTGGATAAAGAATGTGGTACATACACACATGGAATTTTATTTAGTCATAGAGAAGAATTAAATTATCCCATTTGTAGGAAAGTGCATGGAACTGGAGATCATCATGTTAAGTAAAATCAGCCAGACTCAGAAACACAAATCCCATGCGATTCCTTTCAGATGATAGGAGCAGAGGTGGGACCATTGGGGGGAAGAAGGGGCCCAAGAAAAGTGACAGAAGGCAGAAGAGAGGACGATGGTGACCACGGGCAAAGTATATAGTAGTCATTCACTAAAATGCCATAATGAAACCTTTTACTTTGTGTGCTGCCTTTAAAATTTAATGATAAATCATTGCATATAAACTTGTATCAGACATGGTGTCCAATTCTAGGACTATCAAATGAGATTCCTTTTTTTTTTTTTTTGGTCTTTTTCTTTTTATTAAATCTTTTTTATTTATTTATTTATTTTTGTATATGTGTATGAGTGTACTGTCTGCCTGTAAGTTTGTGCACCCATGTCGTGCAATGCTGCAGAGGTCAGAAGAGGGTCTCAGATTCCCCTGGAACTGGAGTTCTCCTGGAATTGGAGTTACAGACAGTTCTTAGCCGCCATGTGGTTGCTGGGGATTGAATCCGGGTCCTCTGCAAGAGCAGTCGGTGCTCTTAACTGCTAAGCTATCTCTCCAGCCCTTTTTGAGCAAGGGTCTCCCTTTAGTCCCAGCTGGTCTGGAGCTCCCTCTGTAGACCAGGCTGGCCTTGAACCCACAGAGATCCACCTGCCTCTGCCTCCTGAGTGCTGGGATTAAAGTTGTGCACCACCACACCCAGCTCAAATAAGATTTTTTAAACAAAGACACATGAACGTTTTCATTGAGTTTTAGGAATATGCATATGAATATTTTACTTTAAAAAGAAGTGTATAAAATGCACAAAACTTCAATAAAAAAGAGTAATGAATCATAGGGTGAAAAGTACCTGGGATTCTGGTGAGACTAGACAGTCAGAACTTGGTGGCGGCTGAATCTTGGTGATGGGCACATGGATTTAATGATGCTGTTCAATTTGCTCTGTATATGTTCTGGCTGTCCCATAACAAAACATTTTTGGAGAGAACCTTATACACTGCTTTGAGTTATTATAAGCTGGATGTCATGGTGCATACCTCTAAGACTTCTTCCATGTCTCATATATTTATCTAGGTTTCATATATGAGAGGAAACGTGATATTTACCTTTTTTTGATATTTATCTTTTTGTGCTCAATAAATATCATCTAAATGAATGGATGAAAATTTTAGAGAGGTCAGTCCCAGTTCTGGAATAACTCCAAGGGCTCCAGCATAGAAAACTGTGAGCTTTTCCTTTCTGTGGACAGGTCTGCAGATAGGAAAGAGAGAGGCGGGGCTGATCTGGAATCAATAGGAAAACAACAGATGAAAAGGCCTTCCTGCTCCAGTGAGGCATTGGCACCGTGCGATTATTTGTTTTCTCTAATACAATGTGAAAAGTGCTAATAGGATTAGCCTTTTGTGATGAATGCTAATATGATACGAAAACAAATGCTAATATGCAATGTGAAATTACTAACAAAGGAGAAAATTGCTCATAAAACTCAACAGGCCTCAATGACAAATGCTTCCCACAGCTCTCTGGTCTGGCCAGGGCTGTCTCCTAGCAGAGGATTGAAAGTAAACCAGGAGAAATCAGCTCATTGTTACTTGGTGATGGGTGTTCCATGGCTTCCTCTAAAATGACTTCTGTGTGCATGGAGTGTAAGAGAAGGCACACGAAGGACATCTGCATACACACACACACACAGACACACAGACACACACACACACACACACACACACACACACACACACACGGACTCTGGTGCCTGGAGGAGCCAGGTAGATTTCCTTAGGGAAGCCAGGAAGGGATCCTTTCCATGCAGGCCTTGGAGTCCTAGTGTTCCCCCATCTTCTGTGCTGGGGCCTCACTGCAGTCTTCTCTGATTGGCCAGGCAGATCAACCACAAAGCGAGAAGCAGATAGAAGTGAGCCACTTATGGCCACAGAAACGGCACAATTGGGGCTAGATCTCATCCTGGGTCTCCCCCTGCCCCCACTTCTATCGCTCGCCCTGCAGTCCTCCTTTCTCTCTTCCCTCCTTCCATCTTTACCCCATCAGCTAACTCCCTCTACCCAACGTTCCCCCTGCCTCTTCTGATCCCTTTGTACAATCCTTCTGTTCTCTCTTTCTCTTCCACAGCCTTCTCCATCTTCTCTTTCTCCAAAAATCTTGCCCATTATTTCCTCCAGCAAAGGCTAAAAATTACTAAAGAAATGGACTTTGGTTTGGTAGCAGCCCAGTTTGGAATGGAAGTTAGAATGAAAACTGATCGCAGCCTTAGCTTCCTCATCAATAGAATAGGAAAATGTGCAATGATTTGAACTGTAACTGCAACTGTTCAACAACTTCCATGTCTGGGGAAGAATATTGGGAAGTAATATTGAAAACTTGAAGATCATTTATTAGGTTTTCTTCCTTCTTTGAAATGCTCGATAGGGGGTTCAGCAGTTAAGAGCATCAACTGCTCTTGCAAAGGACCTGGATTCGATTCCCAGCACCCACATGGCAGCTAAGAACCGTTTTTAAGCCAGGCGTGGTGGTGCAGGCTTTTAATCCCAGCACTTGGGAGGCAGAGGCAGGAGGATCTCTGTGAGTTCAAGGCCATCCTGGTCTACAGAGTGAGTTCCAGGACAGCTGGGACTATAGGGAGACCCTATCTCAAAAAATAAATAAATAAAATTTAAAAAGAAATGCTCGATAATAATATTTCACAATGTCTTTATGGTTCCCACCTTTGCAGTCTGAATGCTTTCTTGTTATCAACATATGTTGTGACATCCACCTTACTATTTGTAAGTGAAATTTACAGATAATTCCAATACCTACATAATTGCATAAAATTTAGATAATGACCTAGCAGTGTTACAAAGGAGAATGAAAGGAAAGCAATTTTTATAAAATTACACACATTTCAGTATGCAAATGTTTCTGCATGAATATGGACGACATGATAAAGCTGGCAGGGTTTGCACCTGTATCTAGAATCACTGTAGGTGGAGGCGATGTTATGGAAACCACACTTGTAATCCCTTCTCCCCAGGGAGATGGAGACAGGAGGGTCCTTGGGACTTGCTGGCCAGCCAGTCTATCTGAATCAGTGAACTCCAAGTTCAGTGAGAGATCTTGTCTCAAAAAATAATGAGAGGTGCTGGGCGTAGTAGTGCACACCTTTAATCCCAGCACTTGGGAGGCAAAGGCAGGCAGATCTCTGTGAGTTCAAGGCCAGCCTGGTCTATATAGTGAGTTCCAGGACAGCTGGGACTACAGGGAGACCCTGTCTCAAAAGGAACAAAAAAAATTAATGTGAGGAAGATACCTGACACCAAGCTCTGGTACACATAGCACACATGTGTGTACACACTCACATGCATGTGATATACATCGTACACAAAAATCATAAAACAATAAATACAGCACTAATAGATCAGAGAAAAGCATTGCTGCTTTGGGACCGTCTGTGACAATCTGTAGACTGACAAGCTTTCCTTCCTTAAGGCTAAATATGAGAATATTGGTGCTGATTCAACATTAGAAAATTGGAAGTGAACCAATTTTTTTTTTGTCCTCTAACCTGAGCAGTTTGGACATAACTCACCTGTCACACTCTGTCTGTTAGAGAGCCCCCAAATTTTCACACAGAACCATGTTATTGTTAATAGAATTTGTCTCAGAGTAAACGTTCAACCTCCTCCTGCTTCCCAGGACCACGGTGGAGAGTGTCCTCTCTTCCCTGGGCCTCACTCCTTGTATTTTTGCTAATAAACAATTACCTGCCAGGTGGTTGGGGAGAACACAGCTCCTGGGAGAAATGATGGCACTGTCGCCAAAGGCCGAGCTGGTCAGCAGCAATTTGGATTGAAGCCAGCCTCTCCTGAGGTGAGAAGAGAAGACAGATCTCTCTGGGCAGGGTGGATGTTCCAGGACCTTAGATCTTTGTTCTATAAAATGGACCCCTGGAAAACTTTTCTCATACCCATACTCTGTTTCAGAGTTTAGAAAAAGTTAACAGAACTTGGGACTTTATTTATTTATTTTTTCTTTTTTTTTTTTTTCTCCACTAAACATTCAGAAAGAGAACTTGGGACTTTAATGTTAAAAAGTTTACTCAACTTGAGAATATAAGGTTTTTTAGGTTCCCTGTCCAGTCCTGTGAATACAGCCTCTTTATGAAAGAGGCCGAGTTCCTGATTCCAAGCTGTTTTCCTGAGTTATGTTAACTTTTGGGGTCCTTGAAGTCTTTGAGATTTGGGCTTAAGTTCCTGTTCTTCAGTCTGAAAGGAAGGTAGAGTTCTAGATATTTTCCTGTCCAAACTGTTATCTTGCAATAAACAGTTCTCTATGGCACATTCTATCAAGTTAAATAGTTGCTAAATTCAGCCACTCGTTTCAAGGTATAAATCTTAGACTGGAAGGACATAGGCTGGCAAAGGTCTACATCAGCTCCTGGATACCCGCCAGGATGGAAGGCTGGATTTCTCTCAGTGTGCTCTAGAAGCTCGATCACCCATGCCCAGGTGGTCTGCTCCATCTCTTCCCATCTATGTGTGAGACATAAGACAATAATGGTACCTGGACCTTTAAGGCTATGGTGCCATTTCGATGCCTGGATCCTCACGTTTTTCTCCATAAACTGTCACCATTAGCCTCTAAAGGAGGTAGGTGCTTTTACGGACAGCTTCCTAAGCTTATAAGACGAAAGCCTAACCCTTTGCAAAATACTATTTGTTTCAGTCAAAACTTTTTGGAGAAACTTTAGTGGAAGCAGGCAAGGTCACCAAGCTACTCTGAGTCATCTTTCAGGCAGACTACAGTACATTTAACTTCATTAGAACACTGAATTAAGCACGCCCAGAAGCCTGCGTGTCAGCCATCTTTCCTTTCTGGACATGTGCACTATGACCTTGAACTGAGTGTGCCCGAAAATGTATCTTCCACGTTTATTTTGAAAACCATCTATTACTTTAAACTGAGTGTGCTCAGATATGTGCCTGCCTCTACAAGTCTATTTCCTGTTAAATGCACACACTGTTCTTGTTCAGGCAGACTACTGGTTTGCAAATAACAAATAACTGCCCATTTTGCAGTCACTAAGAGAAGAGCCCCCTTGGGGTCACTTACATCACTGGGAGCGTCCCCTTCAGGATGTGCAGGGAATCTCACTTCACTCAACTCTTAGGCTTCAAGCATCCCACCTGGAAACCTGCTCCAGCTTAAATGCTGAATTTTTTTTTAACATGGAAAAAGCAGGTTTCTTAATGACATTTTCAGATATGGTTAGTTTTGGAGATCACCACCACCACCACCACCACCACCACCACCACCACGGGCTGCCCGGCCTTTCTCCTGGGTCTCTGCCCTCCTCCGCTTAAACCCTCCCCTCAGTATCCCCTTCACTCTCCATCCCAGTGTTCTGCTGCTTCCCCATCCCTCTTCCTGAAAGTCTCTCTCTCCCCTTTTCTAGTTCCCTAGCATCTCCACACACTCACTCTCGTCTAAGTACATATTTATAAAAATGAGAAGCCAAGATCTGCATATGAGAGAGAACGTGCAGTTTGTCTTTGGGAACCTGGGCCGCATTTCCGTATAATGTTCCCCTTTCCTTTCTCCCATTCTCTGTTCTGCTCACTTATGGGCTAGTTCAATCGTTTACCTCACCGACACGCCTAGGTCCATTCTCATTTTCTTCGGCTTAATGACTACCACCCACGTCGTCCCCCTCCTCCCATGACCTTGGCTATGGCAAATAACATTCTACCCATCTGTTCTAACACATGGGCTTTTAAATGTCATTATCTCCAGAACAGTCAGAGACACTTAGGCATTTGACTCATGTCACCCCTGTGCATAAAACTTCCAGTGACTCCCTGTGCCTCAGAATTAAATTTAAGCTCTGTGCTCATGTGGTCTCAAATTCTTCTGTTTAGTACACTCTTTGTTCACCCAATGGCACAAACTCCTTCTCTCCTTAGGTTTTCTCAGCCCTGAATACCTTTCCTCGGGATTTTCCTTCATTGACTTCTTTTCTTTCTTTCTTTGTGTGTGTGTGTGTGTGTGTGTGTGTGTGTGTGTGTGTCCTCGTTGTTTTCAAGCTGCACGCATCAGGCTGCCTGGCTCACGAGCTTCCAGAGCTTCTCCTATCTCTCCCCCTCTGCCCATAGGAGTGCTGACATTACAGATGTTTGTGCTACCTATCAGCTTTTATGTTAGTCCTGGGGATTTAAACTGAAGTCCTCATGCTTGTACGGCAAGTGCTTTACCACTGAGCCATCTCCCCAGCCCTTGACTTATTTTCATACTCAACCTTTTCAGAATTGTTACCTCCTGGGAGAGGCCCTCCCTGAATACTCTGTCTGAGATAGCTGATTATTCTATCATTTATAAGGTGGCCTTGTAATTTACTGTTCAATATAAATTGCTCACAGGGTAAAGGGTTGTAACAGAAGGTATAACATAAAAGCCAATCAAGTGGGCTAGCTCTGGGTAAACTCAGGTGTAGACCCCGTCTATTACTAGTAACCACTCTTTCTTGTCACCATGTTTTATTGTTTTCATGAACCTTGTCATTAACAGATTCTTATTTACATATTTATGGATGCTTGTCTTAGCATGAGCTTCAGGAGAGCAGGGTGCTGGCTCTCTGGTTCACCACTGCCTCCTTGGATAACACTCAGCACATGGTGTGCATTCTACTGATGCATGTGGAATGGTATGTCTTGAATGGAAGGCACGTGCCATGGAAAGACCGATTAGTTATCCCAGCTACACATCTTTTGTCACCATGAACAGCACATCATAAAACATTTCTTTCTGAGCTGATCAGGAATCGTGTTCCTTGCCGAATCAGGAGATTTCAACCAAAGCTAGACTGGAGATCCATGGCCTTCCCACAAGGTCCTTAGTTCATCTCAGTAGTCCCCCTCTCAGCACCCCTTGTTTGAGTTAAGTTTCATTCCAGGAGTGAAAGGTACTTACCCAAGCTTCTTAAAAGATGTCATGCTATTGGCTCTCCCCTTGGAGAAATAACCCATGGCTGATGCCACAAGCTTACATCCTCTACAGGTTAGGAGATGTTATAAGCCACATTAAGACCCTGTCATATTTAACAGGGGGGAAAATTGTAATTCATGGATTAACATATCCAAACATGTGTCTATGCTAAAGTAACCTACCATAACTATTAGTGCTGCTTAAATACCTATATATCTAATTGCTTGTTCTTCATTAGTAGGATCGAAAGGTTATTCCTGGACAAACTGTCAGCCCATGAAAGGAAACAGCCAGAATTGACCAGAGTCCAAGTCAACAGCTCCAGAGAGAGTGGACTGTTTTACCTCTCATCCACCTGTGCCCCTTTTCTAAGCCTAGGGAACAACCTGCGGAAGAGGGGGCGTGGTAGAATGTAAGGGCTGCGATTGGGGTGAATGGTGAAACTACAGCAATGTAGTCTGGACACTCATTTGATCAACTTGATTGAACAAACAACCTGTCACCCCCCACTGGATGGTGGGGCTGTAGGTGTTTGGGCACAACAGCCTGCAGATAGGTTTTGCATGAAGGATGCTTGTACTCATGGATTATCACTTATAGCTAAAAATGAAAAAAAAAAACTGAGAGAAAGATGCAGGACAGTTATGGCAGAATGCATGATCTGGGATGGGGTGGGGGTGGGGGGGGAGGGAAAGGGAAATAAGCCTGAACTGAATTGGAAAAAATGTATGAAATGCACAAAGCATCAATAAAAACTAATTAAAAAAAAAAAAGATGTCATGCTCTCATAACATTTGGGGGCATAAAATAAATCCTCTTCTTGCTTACTGATTGGAAATGCCAGAAAAACAACACTGGAAATAACACAACAGGATCATTGAATTAATTAGCTAGGGTAGCGATTGTGTAAAATCTGCTTATTGTGCGGAGAGGGGATTGCATGGCATGTTAATGAATACTGAAGTCCTTCCGAAGTGGAACTGAATGAAGAATCCTCTCCAGACATTGGGTTCCTTCGCAACAGCCCATCCCCCACCAGACAGGATTTCCCAGGGGACCCAAACAGAAAATCCCCTTATCACACACAGCACAGACAGCAAATAGGGCTTGCACTTGTACAGTCTGAATTTCCATAAAGGAAGGGCCTGGCATTATGTAACTGTGTGTGGGTTCTGAGGGCTTCGAATGGGGCCTCCTTTTGTACAGTTTCTTAGCAACCAATTGAAGTTGGGAAGCTGAAACAAAGAGACCCAATCCCCTCACTCCTTCGCCACCCTCCTCTGAGAGCTAGCCTGGGGAATTTGTGTCTTTTCGTCCTTGCTCTAGCTCCACAATTCTCATTTCATGATTGTTTCGTCTGGCAAAGAAATGGAAGTGGGAGATGGAAGGATAGGTTATGAAACAGCAGTGCTGTCTTTATGACTTCAGAGGAAGCCAGCTACTTGTTTCCAAAGAACTGACCTGTGTGCACCCATTCTAGTCAGAAGTGCTGCTGTCTGACCGGAACCACTGTCATTTTGAGAAGTGATGCTACGTGACAGGTCCCATCTGTGTCCTTTCTGGTCAGCTGGAGCCCTGCCTCTGACACGTTCTAGCTGTACATCCTTGGACAGATTATCTTATACTATTGGGATTCAGTCTATTCATTCAGCTGTGTGAGAGTGAAGGCCACACCTTCCTCATTAGTTTGCTGGAAGCATAAAGGTACATCGTTAACTTAATGAAAAGCTATCTGCAATCAGGGCTTTCCCTGTCATGCCCTGTCCCTGGTTCTGAAGGCAACCAAAGAAATGAAACACACAAAAATCCCTGCCCAGAGATACCAGGAAGGTAGCTATGGAGAAACACAGAGGAGCCGATGGTGTTGATAGCATCATGAAGGAGCTTATGTGACTGCTGAACAAGACTGAACCACAGACCCAAGTCAGAACCTTCCACCAGTGCACACCAAGCATGCATTAGCTTTCCTTTTACTCATTAATTCACTAATGTTATTTATTACTCACTTGTCCATTGACTTACTCCTTTGTTCGGTAACTCAGTGCTAACTCTTAATCATTTTGATCTACGCATTGCTACCTCTTCCCATTCTTCTACTTCTGCTTTCTGAAATAGGAAAACAGAAATGGCAGGGTTCCTAATCTAAGGCAACATGTGCCATACTGAAGGTCAGGGTCAAGGGGTTCACAGCACATTTCCTAACCTCACTAGCACTATCATTTTTTTTTAATTTTTTTATTTATTTCTGTATGTGTATGAATGTACTGCCTGATGCAGGTTTGTGTACCCATGTCGTGCAATGCCGCGGAGGTCAGAAGAGGGTGTCGGATTCCCCTGGAACTGGAGTTCTCTTGGAATTGGAGTTTCAGATGGTTCTCGGCCGCCACGTGGGTGCTGGGGATCAAACCCGGGTCCTCTGCAAGAGCGGTCGGCGATCTTAACCGCTAGGCCATCTCTCCAGCCCAGCACTATAATTTTTAAATTAAAAATATTTATTATTTATGATTTTTATTTTATGTCTATGAGTGTATGGTCTGCATATGTGTAAGTACACCCGTGTTCTGCAATGCCAGTGGAGGTCAGAAGAGGGCATCATTGGATCCCCTGGAACTGGAGTAACAGACAGTAGTTAGTCCTTATGTGGGTGCTGGGAATCGAACCCAGGTCCTCTGCAAGAGCAACCAGTGCTCTTAACTGCTGTACCATCTCTCCATCTCCCAGCACTATCATTTTAAGCCATATAATTTTCTGGGGTGTGTGTGTGAGTGTGTGTGTGTGTGTGTGTGTGTGTGTTTGTGAAGCAGCCTAGCTTCTACCTACTATCTTTCTATAGCAGCCCCATTCTGTGACAACCAAACATGTCACTAGACATTTCCAAACATCCCCCAGAGCACACAATTATCCCCAGCTGATAATCTCCAGCTTATAGGCACACCTTCCTTAGGAAGAGAAATGAAGGCATCCTGTTTCCTTTGAAGAAAACAAGTCCAGAGCTTTAATTTTAGCAGTGGTAGCAGCCTTTTCAGACATTTTGTCTCCTAGAGATACATCTTCTTGTATTGGAAAGCAGAGGGACTTGGGAACTTTTTAAATAAAATCTTGCCTCCAGGAACTCTTTCCATCCCCTCTGAGAATTGGGGCTCATTCAACAAACATCTCCAAGGCTTTCCGAAACAGTAGTTATGACAGAGAAATTCCACTTACCTGGTGTGTGGGTCTAAGCTTGGCATTTTTAGAATCCTGCCAAATTCTGTTGATGGCTCCGGAGTCATGAAATTCATCCTGGAATTCCTCATTGGAGTAATAGCAATGAATATTTCTCTCTAAGGGATTCTAGTGATGTCCTGGGAGAAAGAGCCTGCTCATAGATGTGGTGAGGCTCGAGCAGCCATCTTGGTCTAAGGGCACTGTTCAAGGTCAGTGTCTTCCAAGGTCAGCTTCTGAATGCCAGCAAGGTAACTCCACCAGCCCAACTTCTCACTGTCCTGAGGGCCTTCATTTCTGTAGACACTGGAGACCCAGGCAGGTGTGGGGACTACGTAGTGTTTTCAGTGTCTTCTAAATCTTCCCATTTCGTTCCAAGTCCACTGTCTCTTCTTTCTTATTTCCCCGTCCTGGTTAAACACCACCTGTACTATCACAATAGTTTAATAACAGAAGTACTTATACTTGTTCCTGTTCTCTTTCATCAAGTCTCTGAAAAATCAATGGTAAAAGCCTTCCTATTGGGGCTGGAGAGATGGCTCCGTGGGTAAGAGCACTGACTGCTCTTGTAGAGCACCCATGTGGCAGCTATCAACTGTCCATAACTCCAGTTCCAGGGGATCTGACGCCCTCTTCTGACCTCCATGGGCATTGCAGGACACGGTGCACCTACCTACATGCAAGCGCTACACTTGTATGGATAAAATAAAAAGTTTAAAAAAGACTTCTATTAAACTTGGACTTGAATTCAAACTCCTTGATTTGTCCTGGGGTTGTGACTGGTCTACTTTGACATCGAAATCAGCCGGTCTTCCTTGTCCTCCCTGCTTTTCCTCATTAGTTTCTTAGTTCACACATAAAACAAACCATGTTTATCTCCTCATGTGCAGGTATTTCAGCTCTTATACAGACTCTCTGGGGTTCACTGCTCTGAGGATAAGGATCCCAACTGGGCCCCTGTGTCTGCTATAACAACTGTCTTCTCAACCTCCCATCTTTGGGTTCCACCTACTTCTTGGTCTTCTCTTCCTTTCTCTATCATGGATTCTTGGCCTTTACTACTGTCTCCACCCCAGAAGTTCTGGAAGTTCTTCCATTCTTGCTGTGCCAATTACATCAGGCTTCACCTGATGCCAAATCTAAGATTCTAAGATTTTTGACCTATGAATGTCTCTGACTAGTACTCCCCCATTTCCTGTTCTCACAATGTAATGTCATCTTCTTTCTGGTTGTCATTTTATGTTTATTCATGTGTTTAGAATTAATGGCTGTCTTTTACACAAGAACAAGGCATGAGGAAGACACTGCTTTGTTGCCATTGTGAGCTCAGTTCAGAGTCTGATACATGGTGAGTGCCTATTAAGGTTCATTGTGAGACTGAGTCAGTAGTGTCCAGCCAAGCCTATATTACAAATCCCGGTAAGAATGAACTCTGGAGCAATGAGGGCTGAATTAGTGATAATGAAGGGCAGACTAAGGATGAAATCCATTAGGAAACATGTAGTTCAGCAGGAGAGGGGCAGAATAAAACATCAGGAAGGTGTATCATTTTACTATACCTCCATCCTGTAATATAGTAGATGACAGAGCTTTTGAAAGCCTCCTATATCTAAGAGTAAGTCCAGCTATAATCTAGCTCAAATCCTAGCATATAGTAAATAGTAAAACTCTCCTAATGAACAGACGCATGTCTGTTCTGTTTACTATTTACTATACAGGATTTTTTAGGATTAGGAGAGTTTTACTATTTACTATACAGGATTACCATTAGATCTTGTCATCCACACTGGGTGGTTACATATGAGTAGAAAGCGATTTTTGTTTTTTACAAAACATAGTAGGGGGATCCTGAGTTTTTTCTTTTTATGTTAATATTTATCGAGAACATAGTTTTAGTTGTTTTCCAGGCTCTGCAAGAAAGGTTTATATGCAATGCCCTGACATGACTGGTCCCATGACAGCGGCAACATTGGTCTTTGGACTCTGGTCTGACTTGAAATTCCCACAAGGAACCCCTCACTAACTCTGGGTTCATAAGTGAGCCAGCCAGCCTTTTAAGCCCTTACAATTTCACTACCAGATGGAAGATTCCATTTCTCCTCAAATCTTGTCTGCAGGAGAGAATGTGGGTCAGACACGAGGAAACAAACAGCCAGAGGGGCGCCATGAATCACTCACTGGGCTCTGAGACTGCCCACATCGGAGAGGCCCTTATTCTACAGGCACCTGTGTCTCAAGTCTTTGATGGTAACACAAGAGTCGGTACCCAAGGTGGCCGTGAGCCTGCTTTCCAGCTACCTGAGAAGGGCTGCTGATATTTCAGGGGGCTGAGGGGCAGAGGAGGTACTACACTCTGGTTTTAGGAATTTGTTCTGTTCTGTGAACTTCTGGGTCTGTTTGTCCGATTTCATGAAAATTGAATTCGTGAGGGCTAATTGACACTGGGCTGTCTTAATGTAAAAGGGTTGCATTGAGCAGAGCAGGAGTCACTTGTGGTGGAGCTCAGACCTCCTGGAAGGTAGTTTTCCACCAGTGTTATCAGCCACTCACAGAAGCTTTTCCCAGGGTAGGCTATAGAAGCCAGAATCACTCCCCTGACCTCTGGACACAGGAAGGACATTTCTGTTAGAATGAGGGAAGACATTCATTCAATTCATTCATTCACTCTCTCACATGCAGTGACCATGGAGGCCAGAATAGGGTGTCGAATCCATTGAACTGGAGTTACTGGTAGTAAGTAGCTAGCTTCCACGTGGGTGCTGGAACCAAACTTGGGTCCTCAGGAAGATAGACAATGTTCTTAACTGCCAGCTCTCCAACTCTGTGTCATGTAGTATTTGACATACATATCCATCGTGTAATGTTTGTCAGGCTAAACATTATTGTCTTACCAAACATTTACCACTTCTTAAAAAGATTTCATTTATTTCTTTATATTATGTATATGAACATATTGCCTACACATATGTGCACCCATGTTGTGCAATGCCTGCAGAGGCCAGAAGAGGGTGATGGATCCCCTGGAACTGGAGTTGCAAATAGTTATTAGCTGCCCTGTGGCTGAGGGGAACTGAGCCAGGTCCTCTGCAAGAGCAACTGGTGTACTTAACTGCTAAGCCATCTCTCTACCCCTAATTAATTAATATTTATTTTATGTATAGGATTGTTTTGCCTGCATGTGTGTAAGTGCACCCCTTGCATGCAATACTTGCAAAGGCCAGAAGATGGTATGCTATCCTCTGGAACTGAAGTTACAGACGGGTGTTAGCTCCCATGTGGGTGCTGGGAACCGAACCTGGGTCCTGTGCAAGAGCAGCCAGTGCTCTTAACTGCTAAGCCATCTCTTCAGCTCCTTTTTTTTTTTTTTTTGAGACAGAGTCTCGCACTGTTTTGGAACACACCAGGCAGGCAACACTGGCTGGCCAGCAAGCACCAGAGATTGGCCTGTCTCTTCTACGCTATAAGTGAAATTACCACCACATGCCCTCATCTGAGCCTTTCTTAAAAGCGCGGGTTTTGCGGATTAAATCCAAGCCCTCAAGCTTGCATAACAAGCATTTGCCCAACTGAGCTGTCTTCCTAACCCTGATTAACCCCATTTTTTGCTGAGTCTTGCATCAACTCCTTCTTGAAGTTTTAAGATAAATGTGACAAAACAAGCAGGAATCTGCCCATACCACCAGAGTCATGGTCTTCAGGACAGCCAGGGCTCCTCTTGGTGGCCTTTGGGACCCTGCCAACATTTCCAGCACCATCTGCCACTGTTCCCTCTCCACTGGCTGAATCTTTGCAAAATGTCACAGTGCCTAGGTCTTTGGCTTCTCTGGGGACCTGGGTAACTTGCACTTATCTTCAAACCTTATCTTAACGCCTCCTTCTGTGTTTCCTGTGGATGTGCAAACACTTGCATTAACACCAGAAGGTCCTTAACAAATAACCCTGAAACATCATGCTAAAATAACAACAACAACAACAAAAAAACCATTTCACATCTCCTGTGGGTTAGCAATTCAGAAAACCACAGTGTCTCCTGAGTTGTACTTGTGCTGTAATTGGGCCTGGCAGTGTCTGTAAGGGTGCTTGGGCTAGGAAGTCCAGCTCAGGATTGGGGCTGGCACACGGCTGCTGGCAGGGTATCTGAGTTCTTCTCCTGCTGGGTAACTCTACAAAGCTGCCTTTCCCCTGGCGGCTAGCTTCCTCCAGACAGCGTAAAGCAGGGAGGAAGCCACAATGCCACCCCGTCCCAGTGTCCGAAGTCACTTCTGTCATATTCTATTTGATACAAAAAGCTCTCATTTCGTAAGGGGACAAGGCGATTAAGCTCTATTAAAAGACAATTTTTTTGTCTTTTTGAGACAGGGTCTCCCTGTAGCTCTGACTGTCCTGGAACTCAACTCTGTAGACCAGGCTGGCCTTGAACTCATGGAGATCAGCCTGTCTCTGCCTCCCAAGTGCAAGGATTAAAGGCGTGCACCACCATGCCAGGCAAAAGACAATTTTCAAACCCGCCAAAGTGCCCCCCTCCCCAATCTGTTCATGTCGTGTCCTGTACATGCGCTGAGCTGGTTCAGCACAGTGTGGCTATCATCCGTCTTCCCCACCAGGGGCCCTGAAGGACAAGGACTTGTTCCATGCACGAATACATTTCTACATCCTACCATACTTCCTTGCGTGATGCTTTGATGACTGTTGACTTGATGCACTGATGATCTGCTCTGGACACGTCACAGACACAGCTCAGCGTCTCTCAGGTGAAATGCACATATATGCAAACTTTTCTGACTCAAGAGATCTGAGGGTCCTGAGGTTCTACTTTCCTAGAAGCTCCCATGCTAATCTGTGCTCTGCGTACTTTACTTTGGGTAGGAAAGTCCTATAAGACACAGTTTCATTGCCAGACTAGCTGGGGACCTAATTTCTTCCAGCAGGAAGATTCTAACCCCAACCAGGAAGTAGCATCAGCTTTGATGTGGCTCTTGGGAGGTACTGAGCACTATCCTTTGACCAGATCAGACTGATGGAGGAGACATGAGGACAGCGTAGTCCTCTGCGACTAGTGAAAACTTTGATGGCAGGACCCCAGAGAGAACAGGCTTCGTGAGTTCACTGGGTCGGAGGTGGACTCTCCGTCCCCTGCTACCACCATCTGATCCCAGCTTTCTTTCAGATCCTTGAGGGCCGTTTGCACAACTGCTTTCAGGCTATATAAACACATTCTATGCATGTAATGCCTGATGATTTCTTATTAGAAACAACTGAGAATGCATCACCTGCCCAGGCTCCCTCCAGTCTTACACACACCCTTCCTTAAGATGTATGAGGCATTCCAAGGCTCATATCGAACTAATCCAGAGCGTTTGAGATGTTTTTCTTAACATTGTGCATTTTACTTTCATTTAATTTTTTGCTCTGATCTCAGCAACAAGAGGTTCTGACAAGCACTGGGAGTCCTGCGCTGTCATCCAGGCACCGTCATCTCACTCTGTGAAGAACAGCTGGCTCAAGACTCAGGATAATGATAATCCCTTCATTTGAGGAAAGTTGTCACATCACGTTAACCAAGTGGCTCTTAGCTTTCACAGCATGTTGGAAGCACTTGGAAGCTTCAACAATTTTTCATGACTGGGCTCCATCCACTGGGATTCTGATTTAACTGGACTGGAGTATAGCTTGGGCATCTGAACTTTCATAGGCCTCTCAGGAGATTATTCAAAACTATATTAGAGACTATATTAGTTCCTGTGTGTGTGGTGTGGTTTGGATAGGAAGTATCCCTACAAAGGCTAATGTGTGGAAAGCTTGGGCCTCAGTTAGTGGCACTATTGAGAGGTGACTGGCTGGTGAAGAGGCTAACTTCATTGATGATGAGCTACTAGCTTGTAGGGGGCTGGCTGGAGGAGGTATGTCACTTGGGGTGTGCACTGAAGGGTATATCTCTCTCTCCAGACCCTCACCCCATCTAGTCTTCCTCCCCTTCACTTCCTTCTTCTCCTTCTCTCCTTCCCCCTTGCCTTCCTCCTCCTCCTTGTCTTCCTCCTCCTCTCCTTCCTCTTCCTCTTGCACAATGTAAGAAGCTATTACTCACTATTCTTTCCTACCATGCAGCCCTGCCTCCTGACAGTCCCCATGCTTGCTCAGGTTCTGTGTCCATGCTGTCCTAGGATACTCTTCTTCCCCCATTTCCAGTTGAAACAAGCAGACTTTGGGCAATATTTAAACTAGGTGAGTAAATCTTAGGACTTTGGATGGCAAAGCCAATGTCAGTGTAGACACAGGACATGAACAGTCATGACTGGAAGGTCTGCACTTATTATACTCCACCAAAGGACGACAATGTTCTTAGTCTTGAACAACCCTCACTCTTGGAGTCCATCTGAGTCTATCTTTGGATACTTGCAACCTTCCTATTTCCCGTGTACTCCCATACATGAGAAAATTCTCCTGGTAGAATAAAACTGGATATTCAGATTCTGAAATAATTCTTGTGGTGGCGAGAAGGCCCCAAAGGCTTTATAAAATTGGTATCCCTCATCTGTGGACAAGTACCTAATTGTATTCCTCATGATCTGAGGACAGCTGTGCTCTTATACTGTGAATCCCTTAACAGGTTCTAGAATTAAGCGTCCATTTATTTTCAGACTTAGGAATTTTTGGTATATGGGTGGAGGGTATGTATGCGTATTTTAGAGTAATATAAAACCAAAAGAATGAGAAAAAAGATAACAAATTGGGGCTGGAGAGTGGCTCAGTGATTAAGAGCACTGGCTGCTCTTGCAAAGGACCTGGGTTCAGTTCCCAGCACTCACATGGCAGCTAACAACCATCCATAACTTTAGTTCCAGGGGATCCAACACTGTCTTCTGAACTCCATGGGCATTGCATAACATGGGTGCACCTACTCACATGCAGGTAATTCACTCATGTGTATAAAACAAAAATAATAAAGTATATAAAAAATAACAAGCATTGTTTAAGGAATAAAGTTAGAGTACTCAAACCTTACTAGGAAGCCAGGATTGTGTTAGACCTGGTGCGCGCGCGCGCGCGCGCGCGCACGCGCGCGTGTGTGTGTGTGTGTGTGTGTGTGTGTGTGTGTGTTCTTTTGGTACTAATTCTTAGCTGGCACTGGAACACCTCTTAGGAAAGAACTAGAGAAATCACCTTTGGATTGTCCTTAGATGAAGATGGGTGCTCTCAGGCATTGGTCTGAAAAGAGAGAGTAGTGTAAGAGGTGACAGGGCTTGTGGGGATGAAAGGGAGCAGTAGAGAGAGAAGGATGACCAGGGAGTGAGGAGACAGAGTTCAAAGTTCCCCTTGGCAGCATAGACTATGTAAGCAGGTGGCTGGCTAGCAAGAGATTTCTGAGGCTTCTGGGAATGGATGTCTCCTATCTATGGTGATACTACCTTGAACACACCAATGGAAATGGATGTATCGAGTACTAAACCCTAAACCATGCTCTTATGCAATCCTGTGTCTGGGAGATTTGCTGCAATCTGCTGTCCACGCAGCTGTCAATAGTATTTTATGAAGTCATAGGATTAGATCACCTATTAGGAGTGCAGTATAGGGGCTGGAGAGATAGCCTAGAGGTTAAGAGCACCGACTGCTCTTGCAGAGGACCCGGGTTCGATCCCCAGCACCCACATGGTGGCTGAGAACCGTCTGTAACTCCAATTCCAGGAGAACTCCAGTTCCAGGGGAATCTGAGACCCTCTTCTGACCTCCGTGGCATTGCACGACACAGGTGCACAGACCTACATGCAGACAGAACATTCATACACATACAAAAAAAATAATGTTTTTTAAAAGAAAGGAGTGCAGTATAATGCTGAGGAGAAGAAAACCCCAGAAGAATCTACAGAATGGAAATGTAATCTATGAAATGAGCTGACTCAGTGGAGCAGCAGCCCAGGGTCATAGGTGAACTTAACTTTCCCCCAAGAACCGCCAAAGAAATTGTGAGCAATGCTGTGAGTTCCCAGGAAATCTCACTTAACTGTCAGAGTGATAGTGATGCCATTTAGTTATAAACAGAAGCACAAGACATCATGTTTCAAACAGAGAATGAGCAGAGACAAGACTGAACGGAATGGCCCAGAGAAGTGATGGATAGAGCAGCAACCCAGCTCATTTGCTCATTCATTCACTTATTCATTCGTCAAACGCTGGAACACCATCTGACATAGCAAGCTGAGGATACAGACATCAACTCTACCACCAGGAACATACACCTCTAGAATGTAAAGGCAAAGAGAACTGACATTTATTGAACTTCTGTATAAGGCCATTGGGATATACATTTCACATGCCCTTTTAAATCTCTTTGAGGAGATGAATAAGTAATTTTTATCCCCAAAGCACTGATGGGGAAGGAGGTAGAGAGATTAGAGAGATTAGAGAATTGAACTCAAACTTGACTCTGTTCACCCATGATGAACAGTGTTTTAGACACAGGGCTACTGGTTCTAAAACTGGTTTCTGTTTTTGTAGGAGACACTGAAAAATGGCAATAGGTGGACCAGGCTTGTAAACGAATTCCCTAGATTCCTCCTGTTTCTGCCTTGAAGCTTCATAGCCCAACTGGGGCTACCTCCTCAGCTCCCTGTTAGAAGTGTAGAACACCAAGCAAGCAGGCTACAGGCCCTACATCTCAGATGAGTATACTAGCCGAAGCCTCCTTGGTGTCAGGGACCTGGCAGTGGGAGGTCCAGTGGGGAGCATGGCATCCTGGGATGCTGATGCCTCTGAACCATGGAGAGAGACGTTGGTCCTTGCCACA
Organism: Rhizomys pruinosus; assembly: GCA_009823505.1. Taxonomy (NCBI): domain Eukaryota; kingdom Metazoa; phylum Chordata; class Mammalia; order Rodentia; family Spalacidae; genus Rhizomys; species Rhizomys pruinosus. The sequence goes on from VZQC01006754.1 coordinate 2,998,333, forward strand.
AATGCATGGCCCTGCTTTCTGCTTCAAGTTCCAGTCAGTCACTGTAATTAGCAAAGGGCAGTTCCATGGGCTTTTGAAATGGGTCCCATGTCTAGGCTACAAGGATAAAAGGAGAAATCTGCCATGTTATCCCCTAAGCATGAATATGCCACACCTAATTAAATGATTGTGAGCTCTACAGCATCCATGTGATATTCATTGAGAATGATTTGCTTAAGACAGACCCAGACCCTTCTCCTTAAAAAGGAAGGGCTGGGGCAAGACTACTAGGCACTCAAGGTGCAGAGATGAGTGGACTGGAAGCTGCAGTTGGCTGTGCCGTGGATGCACATCTGTGGTTTTTCTCTTTCAACATCTCCCCTCTGTGTGGGATAGCTTCCCTTCTGCTCCAGTCCAGCCATGGAAGTGGCCTGTCAATCATGGGTTCCCAAGCAGTCTGCAGGCCACAGGAGCAGCCACATCAACCAGCCTTAGCCAATCATAGCAGCTGGTCTACGTGACCTCAAAGACAGCTCCTGAGTCAGAATCATCTCTTTTGGCAAAGACAGCTGATGTTTTTGAATGAAGGAGTCTGAAGAACAGGAGGCAGAAGACTTCTGGGATCTTCTTCTACTGTGTGGAGTCAGCAGTCTGGCCAAAGGGCAGACAGGACACAGCTAGTGGTTAATGACAGAGAAAGGGGCCATGAGGGATACACTCCACTTCTCCTTCAAGAGTCTTTCCTGGCTGCCTGAATCTCGTATCTCACAGTTCTGCCATTTTCCATAGGTTCAGGAAGAAATAAATCACCTGCAGACTGAACCTCGGTGTGAGCCCAGTGATGGGGATGGGGGTAAAAGCACTCATCAAACAAACCTTCCGCACTTGAGTCCGATCCCCAGAACCCACATACAAAAGCAGATTCACTCATACTTTGAGTAACTCTTTACCCATGCTCCTGTGAGTAACGATCCACCCTGCTCCTGGGACGACCCCTCCCCCAGCTCCTGGGACGACCCCTCCCCCTGCTCCTGTGACGACCCCTCCCCCTGCTCCTGGGACGACCCCTCCCCCAGCTCCTGTGACGACCCCTCACCTCTGCTGGGTGGGAATTGTGATATTCACTACATTTCTGCATTTGGAAGAATGTCTGATAAAGTGAATAGGTAGGAAAGAAATTCCAACCAGCCTTTCACTGAGACACAGGAACTTCATTTTTAGAGGTAAAAATCAAAGTTTACTTTGCATTAACCGACATTTTGACAAGTATTATCAATCAAATAATAAATGTTGACATAATGCTTTGGACAAATGACCCCATGCCTGTAGTATTAAGAAAAATGGGCTCATTTGTTTGTTCATTCACTGAATTGTCATGGAGTACTCAACCTCTAGGTACTCAGTGCTCAATTCCCAGAACAGGGTCAAATAAACTGAACAAGGCATCTATAATCCTTGCACCTATAGAGATGCTCCAAGCTCATTCTTCCTTTGCATCCAAACTCTTTTTTTCTGAGGAGTTATCTCTGGACACAGGAAAGGGAAGTTGTTGACAAGGTCAAGCGGAAAATGCTTTGGCAAATCCATCTTGGATTCGTCTTCCCCACTGTGGAGTTGCGTACCTTCCTACCCAAGGCCAGCTCAAGGAGGCTGAGGCTGGCCCATCTCACCATGCATCTGCCCTCTGTTTCTCTAGTAAGAAGATTGTTAGCCTATTTTGTTCTTGCTCCTAAGATCTTACTTGCATCTGATATACTCGTTGCCTATGGGGGCTGAGAACGGTTGCATCAGGGTCATTTTCACAACTGGGACAGCTGGGCAGCCCTTGGCCTTGGCCTTCAGAAGCCATGCCTGATCATCCTAGGATTGGGGGGGTGTCTGGTCCTCCAAGTGGCTTGTACTTGGTTATGAGTATGACTATGAGTGACCTGGGAAGACTCAGCTCACCTAGCTGGTTGTTTATAGCTTTACTTGGACAATGAAGAAGCCAGGGTTTGGCTTTTCTGATAGGAGTACTGTAATTTCTAGTTCGGGATGGATCTGTTACAGTGAGGTTAGCTGCTGCAACAGGTACATTTTCAGAGGTATTAAAATTTTTGAGGGGGGAGGGTGTGGTAGGTGAGAGAAAGTGGATCCCTGGAGTTCACTGGGCAGCCAAGCTGCTAGAACCGAGGAGCTCCAGGTTCACTGAGAGATACTGTCTCAAAAAATGCTGTGGAGAGCAGCTGAAGAAGACACTTGACTTTGACCACTGGCTCCCACATACATGTTCACACATGGAAATGTGCAACCATACCCATACGTGTACCCACACAAACAGGTATGTACCACATCTACACCCCACCCCCACTCTCCCTGTACTTTTTATGTCACCATCAAGATGTATGATTCGGGTCAAGGAAGATTTCACACACTGTCCAGGGACCCAGGACCCTCCTGTACTATGGTTCTGTCCTCCGTTAAGTTGTGCTGTTTTGAAAAGATTTGTGACAGACTAGGACAAGTCGACAGAAGAACTACAAAATGATTCAAGACATGTGAGCTGGTGAATCGGGAAAGACTGAGACTGAAGAGATCAAGTGGGAGGTTTCATGGGCTGGGGCTAGAAGTGCCCTAAATCGATTTCACCTCTATCCCACTGTCTAAAAAGTCATGTGGCCATGTAAGAGCCTCAGAGTCTGGGGCTTGTAGACCAGCTTTGTGTTTAAAAGGAAAGGAAAGCAGGTTTGGGCATGTCCAACCAGTTGGTATTCCAAATCAAGCTACTTTACAAAGTAGGCTGTCTTCCCTATTCTCTGCATTAAAAATTTAGAATTATATAGTTCTACCCAAACCAGAGGTATTGGCGTTATCTGTGGGGGGGGGGATGCCAGCCTCTATGAAGAAGTGTGTGCACAACTCCAGCTTCACGCCTGTGCTCCCTGGACCCTTTCAGTGGGTGTCAACTTTCAAGAGCATCCTAGCTGAGGTGGCCAATTATGTAGCATTAGCAGCCATGGCACACGTGGTGGCTAATCTTGGTTGTCCTCTTGACCAGACCTGGAATTAAATGAAATGAGACTTTCTTGATTGGATCAATTGAAGCTGGAAGACCCACCCTAAATGTGGGTGTTGCCTTTGGAGGGCAGCCCGTCTCTCACTGACAGATTCGCCTTGTTGCCGTGGCAGTTCTTCACTGATAGTAGAACTGACCTCTTCAGGAGAGAGAGAGAGAGAGAGAGAGAGAGAGAGAGAGAGAGAGAGAGAGAGAGAGAGAGATTGGGACTCCTGAGATATCCAGCCCTGTGGACTGAGCAACTACCAGATTCTTAGTCTTTCTAGTGTGGCCCCATTGTTGGACCATTCAGACTCTATCTTGTAAGCTAAACTAATAAATCTATCTATCTATCTATCTATCTATCTATCTATCTATCTATCTATCTATCTATCATCTATCTACCTACCTATATCTATCTATCTATCTATCTATCTATCTATCTATCTATCTATCTATCTCCATACCTATTTATCTTTGTATCTATCATCTGTCTATATGTCTTCATATATATTCATTTTATCAATTCTGTTTCTTTAGAGAACCCTGTCTAATACAGCACGGGTGAGGGAAGGGAGCATAAGGTTGTGTGAGGATTTGAGAAATTACTAAAAAGAAGCCATAAAATGCATTTCCATAAAGACAGTAGTTTTTTTATTTTAAAACTCTGCATCTGAAAACACAGCGTGGCAGGGGCATCTATATACACCTGCAGTGCTTTTGGTATGATACAGTATTTAATACATCCACTGTTTTCTGCAAAAAAAATTTGCTTTGTCAGACAAAAACGAACTCCTCTAGACAAAAAAATACAGCTAAGGCACAATTTTGTTGTTGTTTTCTGATCAATGAACAGACAGAAAAGGTACAGATGTGAGTAGGTAACGCAATAGTGTTGGAGACTCAGATTCTACATTGAGGAAAGCACTCAGATGATTAGAACTTTGATTTCAGATAGTTCAATATCTCTTAAAATACTCCTTTAAATAAATAGCAAAATATCTACATCTTTCAGTGTGTGCCATGTGAACTCTCTCTTATTTTTTTTAAAACTTTTATTTACAGATTCTCTCTTTTAAAATCAATACATTACAAAATATTTCTGTACAGTTTTTATGCATATTATGATCTATAACAAAATAGTTATTTTTAAAAACTATATCACCACTTGTCTTTGAAAACAAATAAGGGAGGCAGTTATAACTTATCACGAGGCCTCTAAAACATCCAAACAAATGCTACTGACAACATAAGAGTCTTTTTTTTTCTTTAAAAGGAAAGACAGACAAATAAAGACAATCGAGCTTAATACCAGTGAATTTCCTATGAAAACCCTGGGGTTGTCTTTGGCCTCCATCAGCACTGGAATTATGGGAGGGGTCCGGACGGAGTCCAAAGGAGGGAAAGAAACATCCCTCTGAGAACACGACCCATCCATGGGGAATATTTAATGCTATCACCTTCTATAGAGGCAGGAAGGACGAAGAGCTTCTAAATTGAGAAACGCTCCTGATTTACCCTTGAGTGAATTACCTAAAGTCACTGGGTTTGGGGGGAAGGGAGGCTGGAAAGCCACTATGAGCATCCTGCTGGTGATGTCGCCAGCTCATGGCTGAGGCAACATTGCTCTAGACAGTGCTTCAGAAGTAGCCGAGCACCGAGCTGCCGAACCTTCATTTTGCCCACAGGAGAAATATAAGGACATTTTTCTTAAAGATGATGTTTGTGAGCCATTCTTAGCACATCTGCAGACTACAGATTGGCAGTCCCTTTACTCAGGAGGCTGCCTCACACGCAAGCTTCAAGATGCTCTCTTCTGCCATGGTGGGGGAAATCGGAGGGGGAGGATGTCAGCTTTCCAAAAATAATTTTAAGGCCACATTTCAAAAAGGAGAAACCTAAGGCTTTTGGAGGGGGTGGTGATGGGAGGTAGGGAGAAGGAGATTGGAGGAAAACACAGACGGGAGAAGATGCGGTAGGAGCGGGGAGGTGCGGTGCCTGCTTCCTGGTGGTGTCTTGCAGGCACAGGCAGTGGGAGCACTCCCGGCCAAGTTGAGGAGAGACGAGAGGTCGCTCCCTGTGTGGTGTGGGGCTTGGAGAGAACAGAAGCAAAGACAACGCAAGGGGTAGACAGAGGTGGCGAGTGAAAGGCCTCCTCAGGCTTCAGAGGGTCCTGTACAGTATCTTGTTTGTAAGGTTAAAAAAAAAGATATCTAAAAGAAAGGAGAGAGAAGCAAAGCAAAGAGGAAGAGAGAAAGGGAGGGAGGGAAAGAGGGAAGGAGGGAAGGGGAGAGAGAGGGGGGAGAGGGGAGAGAGAGAGAGAGAGAGAGAGAGAGAGAGAGAGAGAGAGAGAGAGATTGCATAGATTGTATTTTCAGCTCCAGCACATGAGACCACCTTCCTTCCACGCCCAGGTAAACTTCTCAGCAGACATTGAGGTAGTGCCTGGGGTTGACCCATGGGCAAAGTAAGGTAACTGAGGCAGACACAAAGATTACTACTCATGAGCAAGCACAGCTCCATGTGGTTTCTGAAAATCCTTCCAACTGTGGCAGCGCGGCTGGCTGTTCAGATGTGGAGCTGGAGCGCCGCCTCTGGATGCCACGGTTGCCCTCTCTGCCTGCGGGCAAGGGCCTCTGTGTCTAGGAGACGGCCTTCTGGGCCTCCTGACTTCATTCTTTCCTCTCCTCGGCACAGATTTCTTGGGACCAACAGAGCTGATAAGCCAGGCCTGCTGGCAGGAAGGTCTCTGAGAGAGGAATGGCTAAGCAGCCTGTTGGCGTCACGGCTCCGTGGGATCCGTCCTTTTGGCTCTTCCCCAACTGTGGCTCCTCTCTCTCTTATCAGAGCAAGGCTTCGCTTCATTTCAAACCACCTTTCCAGGAGGAAGAGTTTGCATATGCGAAACCATGGGGCTTTGTTTCCCTCCCCACATCTGTTTAAAAGAAAAGAAAAAAGGAGCCAACATTGAAAACTATTTCCTATTTTAGAATATCTGAAATTCTGGCTTCCCTTACCAAACTGGAAGATTCTGTTAAGCCAAGCTTGAGTTCTTGCACATTGTGCAGACAGGCAGGGAGTTGAGTCACGGCTGCTCTTTCTGGGATAGGTCACATGCATGGCCGCAAGACCACACTCCTCACTACTCCCTTTTGTCTTGCACTTGTGGTCTTGCTTGTCTGTGCCTGTGTCCCGGACCCCACTGCATGCTCAAGCTGACCTGGTTGACCTTAATTTCTGGTCTACCCCAACCAGCAAAGTGCTATCAGGTGCTGCTGCTCTGAACCTGGATGGACATGGTTGTTAAAGCTGTCCTTCCGCATTCTCCACACCGGTTGTCATTGCTCTTCTCTGTCCTGAGTCTTCTTGGCAGACACTTCTTCCTGCCTCCCCCAAAACTAGACAGCCTAGAAGGAAGCATGGTCCTTGCACATCCAGGCACACATCCACCCTTGCAGCAGGATCTCATTTATCCCCTCTAAACTCTATTTCAATTAAAAAAAGTCAAACCAACAATGAGGACTGAGCCAGAGGGGATGATCCCAACAGAAAAGCCTTTTTTTCAGAAGAGAGGAAGGAGCGTATTTTCCGAACACGGAGCCTTTGGAAATGGTCCACTTTCTTCTTGGAAATGCCTTCTTTGGCATGGTCCTGGGAAATGGGCTTTCAGGAGGCTTGACTTCTGAAATGTTTCTGCATGAATGACATTGGCTGGGTGGGAAATGATCCCGAGAGCGGCCGTCTATAATAAACATTTCCTTCTCTCCATGAGCAGATGCTCACATCTCCCCTCTTAGCTTTCCAGTCTCCGGGGACCTGGTCAGTAGTTAAGCCCTTAGCTTTTTGCTTCTTTAAACTGCAGACTATTACAAGATTTCCAGAGGTGGTGCTTCTGTGCTTCTGAAACCCCCAGGTGGCCACTCCAGGATGCTCGATCAATAGTCTCCAAGAAAGAATTTGTTCTCAGACAGGTAAACACAAATAAGAAAGGAATTATGCCATTTTCCATGTGAAGAACTCTCCTTTTCTTAAATTATGATGAGATTCATTTTTAAATTCTCCAGTTTTTACCAAATGCAACATCTGAAACATTATTCTCTGAGCCCAAAACAGAGGAGACAAATATAATTGTGGTGGGTGGTGAGGGAAGCTCACGGGAGGAAGGTGGTCCCGGAGTAAGCTGGCGCTACAGTGCCAACTAATTTCAGGATGAAAAGAGGTCTCAAATGCTCCTAGGTCAGAAGGGACTTTGTCTCAGACTCTGTGACTCCCAGTGTCCCCAGGAACCACCAGGGTAGAAGACATAAACCCTGGTGCTCATAAGAAGGGAAAGGGGAAGACCCCTAGAGGTTCCAAAGACCCAGAGAAACCCTGGTCAGAGCAGAGGCTGGGGCCATCCACAGAATGCGGCACCAGACTCCATGGCTCCCCTTGTAAGATCAGTGTAGGTCCTATAGGCTTTCAGAGAGAGCCACTTGGTGTCTGTAGGGCTGGCACAGACAACAGCTATCTCCTGAGCTCTCCTGGCTGCATCTTGCCCCATCCCATCTTCCTAAGACCCATCATCACCTTTGGAAGGACATAGCTGTGTCACCTGTCTCTCTGACAGCTACCTGGAGGTCCCACATAGAACAAGAGAACCCAGCTCTCTGCAGGCAGCACACTCCTTCCTTCCAGGTCAGAAGCCTGTCACATCCCCGTTCCTGGGGTGGGGGTTGGGGCAGGTGTGGCTCAGGAATTCCAAAACTTGGATCTCACATGACAGATGAGACCGATGGATGCCCTGTGTAGGGAAAGTGAGGCTGCAGATTCCCCGAAGGCATCTGCTTCCCGACAGTGGGCGTCTCTGGTTCAAACTGTCCCACGGTATCTAACACCCCTGCTTTTTCTAAGCACTGGAAGGATGAGGGTAGACACTGAGAGAGATAAACAGTGAGAGCAAGAGAGAAAGGCAGGCAGACCAGGGAGGGGTGGGGCTTTCTTTGAATAAAGGTAGGCTTCAGTTAGAAAGGTAACATAATTGACAAGCTGCAAAACAGCACCTGCTGATTAGTCACTGACTAAGACATATAAATAATAAATATCTAGTTTCCTTTCTCTAAGTCCTACACTGCCAATGTGACTTCTTGCTTTCCTGGGCTGGGCAGCAGACACGCAACTGAGGTGAACTTCAGTATGTGCACCCCCATATTAGGAAAGGCTCAAGACCAGCTCTCTATGGGAAGGATGGGAGCTACTTTTCCCAGAGAACTCTACCACTTGGGGGTCTCATGGAAGAGGGTGTTTTCTTCATCAATAGTCACTAGAATACACACAGCAGGGAAACGCTCAGGCTTCTGGTAACACAAGCGCTGTGAATAGTACTTTTGGTTTTCTGAGCCGCCTTCCCACTTTTACAACTCCTTCCCTTCATGTGTCGTGGCCAAGATGAGCCCGTTGGCACCTTGGATAAAGAACGGTGTGAAATTAAAAACCCAATCTGAAATGCTTGTTCCCAGGCAGGAGAAGCCTTGTCCCTGTGGTTTGGTCATGGTCGACAGCACCGAATGTGCAGTTCACAAACGTTTAGGGTGCCTGACCTCAGACCAGAAGGGGTGCTGCTGTCTGGCTCCAGAATTTTGCTCTAAGCAATCCTTTGTGAGTTTTAGAGCCAGTCTTCCCAATGTTCCTATTTTCAAGTACTAAAGAGGCCACGATCTTGGCCTCCTAGCTCAGGGACAGCCAGGAGACTCTAGGCTCAGATGCTATAGGCCTCAGCCTGTTTCTAACTACCCTGCATGACAGCCTTGGTTCACGGTGGCCCGGTCTGATGGAAAGTTGGCAGTCACGTGTCTGGGTGGACCTTGGCCCCATCACATCAAAAGGTGTTCCTGAACCTTGGGCTTTCAGGGAGATCAGCTGAAAGATGGGCCAGTGCGACGCTTGGAACCTTCCAGGCCTGAGGCCTTCTTAGGAAAGGCCCAGGATCATGACCTTCAGACCCCTGCTGATGTATTTTTTAGTATGGACACAGGGTTTCCCAGCCAAAGGAACCAAGAGATAAACGTAAGGACATGGCTGGAGCGCCCACCCTTGACCCAGGCAGTGCTTGTCAGCCTGCTTATGCAGAGCCCTTGGGTTCAGAAGAGGTACCTCAGGAAGCGCCCTTGGCAAAGAGACCGCCTGGTGGGCTGAGCTTCGAGAAGGAACCTCACACTCCTCAGCTACAACCAGAGCAGCCCGGATTTCATCCTCACCTTGAACTTCCACCCATGACTGTGCTGAGTAAACAAAGTTCTTCTGCTCAAAATAAAAGTTTCAAACTCACTTGTAGAGGGAGGGGGTGCAGGTCATTGGAGGGGAAGACAGGAACCTGCAGGACCTGAGGAGTAACCAGAAGAGGAGAGACCACTGTGTTTCTGGGACTGAATCATGTCTGTCCCAGAGGCCGGCTTGACAAACACAGGCTACCCTGTTCTGGCCTCCAACCCCTCTTTCTTCATCCAGCAGAGCTCTGCGCACAAAAGCCCCTTCTCTAAGGTCAGGGGCCAGGGTTCAGGCTCTATCAGTCCCACACGGCCAGTGCTACCTGAGCCGGCCATCAGGTTTGACTGCACCTAGCTCTGACTTGGGGTCAGGGCTGAAGGAGCTCCAGGCTGTTTGGCTGCAGGTCTGCATGACAGGGCAGGCGGTGGGGCCCACCGTACAGATGTCCATGGCGGTCCAAGTCCCACCCACTAGAGAGTCCACCCAGGCCTCTAGGGCTGTGCCAGTAGAGGCTGCATTCCTCCGAGCCTGCTCCACCTGGGCCGGGTTGATGGGCAGGCTCAGGACAGGGTTCAGGCTCTGGAAACTCTGCTCCATGTAGGCACTGCGGAGGGGTCCGCTGTGCAGCTTCAGTGCCTCATCTGAAACCAAGGAAACAAGGATGTGGTCAGAAGAATCAGCAGCAGAAACCTCTGGGTTACTGTGAGCCCAGAGCTGGAACACCATGAACAGAACCTCATTCAAGTGACAAGCTCATGAAGACCGTTCAGCAGGCCCATCTTCAAGGGGGAAAGCACACTCCATGCAGGGACATATACTTATGACCATATTCAGTGGTCCAAGCATTTGTTGATTATCTATCTATCTATCTATCTATCTATCTATCTATCTATCTATCTATCTATCATCTATCTATCTGTCATCTATCGTCATCTATCTATCCTGTGCATGGTTACACTCATGTGGAGGCCAGAGGACAACTTGCAGGAGTAGGTTCTCCCCTTTCATCATGTGAGTCCTAGGAATTGAACTCAGGTCCTTAGCTTTGGCGGCAAGCACTTTTACCCACTGAGCCATCTTGCTGGTCCTCTATCCTTTTTTTTTTTTTTTTTTTTCCTTTGGAGACATGGTCTCTCGTTGAACCCAGAGCTCACTGATTTGGCTAGGCTGGCTGGCCAGTGAGCTACAGGGACTGTCTGCTTGTCTCCACCTCCTGAGCACTGGGATTACAGATATGTGTCTTCTGCCCCTGTTTTTTTTTTTCCCCCCGTGAGTACTCAGGATCCCAACTCAGGCCCTCATGCTTACATGACAAGCATGTCACAGACTGGCAGCCGCAGGTGTCTCCACCAATGAGCACTTGATAACTGGCATGATCTTTCTTCTAACACGTGTGGTCCCAGATGGTGGTGGGGAAGGAGGTAGAGAGACCCCAGGCCTGTTCTCTTTTCTAAATGGGATTAATGGAATTCAAAGCATGTCTTCCCTTTGACCAACACAGACAAGGACTTCATTCCTTCTACTCTAGTGTCCCAGGAAGCTGAAGGCCTGGGCTCTATGGCCTCGAGGGAACAGGTGGGAGGACGGAGAAGAGCTGGCATCAAGAATACATTCTGTCTAGGTAGGAGATGCTGATCCTAAGCCTAGTTCTCTCTAACACTGCTAACCAGGGTAGGTAGTGCCAATACCATGTGCCAGGAGAACAGAATCTTCTGTCTTTGATATAAGTCCTAATTTCTTTCTACGGGAGCCCTCTGTGCTTCCACCCTATGGAGATGGGTGCAGAAAATGGAGAGATACCCAAGCTGACAAAAGGCAGGACAAGTCAAAGTGAAAGGAACAGCCAACAGCCATTCAAATGTTGAGAACCAAATACTGTGATTGATGCTAAAACAAAAAGAACCACCTTATGAGAGATGAGGTTAATGCAGGAAATGCTACTGCAGTATCTGCTTGAATGCTTGCCGCCATAATTAAATCGTCCTCAATCCACCTCATCAGGTTTCTTGAGATCACCAGGGATGTATCAATAGCAAAGTACTTACGATGAATCATTTCACAGATTGCATTGCTCCCTCCCTCCTTCATGTTCCTTGTCATTGGAACACAGTTGACAAACAGAATTACTGCAGAAAGGGGAGCTGATCCCAGCAGGGTAAAAAGGATCCTTGGGCCTTCCTGGGAATGATGGGAAGCTCTCCTCTCCTTGGCAATTCCATGAGAAAGCAGTGGAAAGCTCAGGCCCAGCGCATGGTCCTGGGCTCTTTTCCTGCTGTGGGTAGATCAGAGCACCCCTTTATGCTGCCCAGCAGGTGCATCTGAGGCAGGAAGAGTGTGTGGTTCCCATCTTTCTCTCCTGTGCTTGGCTTTGAGAACCTTACTGATGTGAAGGAGGGTTCCCCAATCAAGGAGTCACATGAAGGTCTGAAGTAGGTGAGTTCTGCCTGGCTTAATTCGAGCTGCTATCTTTCCCCTGGTTCACAGTGCAGTGAAGGATAGACTTCAATCTCAAGAAAACACCGGGTCTCTAAATATTGGCTTGCTCTGCAAAAATACATAGCAGAAGCTTCCAGAATTCACATTGAGATCTCCATTTCAGGACTGCAGGACCCCTAACTACATTCACACCTCTGTGTCCTGTGTCATCAGTAAAATGGTGTCTGCCAAGAATGCTTCCCAGGAAATAGGACCGTCCTGTGTATCTGGTTACTGGGTTTGTGTTCTGTAAGATGGAGATGGACAATTCCTGATAATGATCCCTCTCTGTATCCATGGGGTACATTGCACACATTACTATTCTTGACATTTTTCCCTAAGCAATACAGCACAATTGTGTGTATAACATTCATATTGTGTTAGGCCTCATGAGCATCTAGAGATGATTTAAAGTAAACAGGAGGATATGCATAGATTATGTGCAAATGCTATGACCTGGTTTTAAAATAAGGAATTGAAGTCCATGATGATTTTGATATCCAAGGAAGTTTGTGGAACCAATTTTCTATAGATAGTGAGGGATGACTGTACCGAGAGATCCAGAAATCTTGAGTCTGTCTTACAGAGGCACTTGGCTAGGCACATACAATTTCATGTTCTAGAATCTTTCTTGCTATCTGTAATGACAACACCAGGTACCAGAAGCTGACTGTGGTTCCTTAATGGTGGAATTCTCCCTGACTAGCAGCTTACACACACTGACTCAGAAAAGGCCCTTTTTGGTAAAGGATGCATTATTCCATTTTAACTGTGTTTCTAGACTTTGAGATGTGTCATCATTATGCTTTAAAAATATGGCAGATGATATCAGAAGGATGCACTCCAGAGTGTCCACAGAAGTCACTCTTGGAAGTAAGATTTTAGCTGGGAAAAGACATTCTCTTTGATGAAAGAAGGTGGGGGAGAAATAGAAAAATGAGTGTATCCTTTTGGTGGAATAAAAATGGGCAGGTACCTGAGGAGTGTGGTCGGCTGCTCCCTGTCCTGCATGCTCCCTGTCCTGCATGCTCGCTGTCCTGCATGCTCGCTGTCCTGCATGCTCGCTGTCCTGCATGCTCCCTGTCCTGCATGCTCCCTGTCCTGCATGCTCCCTGTCCTGCATGCTCCCTGTCCTGCATGCTCCCTGTCCTGCATGCTCCCTGTCCTGCATGCTCCCTGTCCTGCATGCTCCCTGTCCTGCATGCTCCCTGTCCTGCATGCTCCCTGTCCTGCATGCTCCCTGTCCTGCATGCTCCCTGTCCTGCATGCTCCCTGTCCTGCATGCTCCCTGTCCTGCATGCTCCCTGTCCTGCATGCTCCCTGTCCTGCATGCTCCCTGTCCTGCATGCTCCCTGTCCTGCATGCTCCCTGTCCTGCATGCTCCCTGTCCTGCATGCTCCCTGTCCTGCATGCTCCCTGTCCTGCATGCTCCCTGTCCTGCATGCTCCCTGTCCTGCATGCTCCCTGTCCTGCATGCTCCCTGTCCTGCATGCTCCCTGTCCTGCATGCTCCCTGTCCTGCATGCTCCCTGTCCTGCATGCTCCCTGTCCTGCATGCTCCCTGTCCTGCATGCTCCCTGTCCTGCATGCTCCCTGTCCTGCATGCTCCCTGTCCTGCATGCTCCCTGTCCTGCA